>CM047505.1:30455733-30508233 GCA_026122265.1 Ammodytes dubius | reverse complement strand
ACTACATACGATCTCAGAGTAATACGGCCCAAGAAACAAGAGAGAAAAAGTGTTGTGTAGTGACATTAGTTACAGTGTGTACAGTGTATTAGATTAGAGTATTCCAGAAGAATGGTAAATGGACTCCACTTAAATAGCGCTTCTCACTGATTGTCTAAGACTCTGCGCTTTACATTGTTTGCCTCTTTCACCCCATTCACACACACACATACAATTCATACACCGATTACAGCATCTACCACCACGTAGGTGCAAGCTTACTATCTGGAGCAATTTGGGCTTCCCCCAAACCCTGAAATCCAGTGGAAGACCACCCTACCTGCTTACCCACACTAACAGTTACTTGTAAAGCTTGTCTGCTAATAATAGCTTCTAAATCACAGTGAGGTAGACGATAATGATGTCTTATTAGAGCCTTATCTCCATGTTCTCTATGTAATGACATTTTCTACTGCTGTTGTGTACATTCTTGTGGACAATCTGTTGTGGGAGGATGTGAGATCACCAAACTCATTCTCCTCTAGCTAAATGATGGCTGACCTTTTCCATGGCAGTCTCCGAAATGCGCTGAGTGGCATATGTGGCCCTGAAAAAAACACTAACGCCTTTCCTCAACTCATGAATATAAACATGGGGGTGGATGGGATGGATTGATGCGGTTGACATGGATGAGGGGACGGGGATTATTGCACACAACCTGTTTTGTTCCCCCCCTTGAAAGTGTCACATTTGAATGGCTGTCTGTTTGCATTAGCAGCTAGCTCCATTAATAACGTTCAATGGGGGCTCGTTCAAGGTCTATTCGGACAAACAGGGGGCTTCAATCCTGTCCTGATACACTTAAAAGGTGGAACCGTGTAATGCCTTACAGGACAATTCAATTAGGGAAGAGGCATTTGATCACTATTAAGACTTTTAGAGTCACGATCCTACAAGAAATAATTTATCACCATCAAGGTCTAAGTGTCCTGGACATTGTCTGGAAGGTGACACACGTCTGCCTAGGACATTTAAAGGGAGAAATGAGATTAGCCTTGAAAGTGTCCCTCCAAAAACGAATTGAGCCCAGAAGAACTAATAGCACCAACTAAGGTCTTGTTTTTTTATTGTTTTTTTTCGTACAATAGATTGTAGTTGAACACGGGCCATTAGTTGTTCCTGTAGGAGCAACAGGAGGATGAAATCAATCAAGAAGACCAAGCCAAACTGCAAACCCTTTTGTAGGTCAAGTTTAAGAAATCGAGCATCAAGTTAAGCTCCAGTTGCTTAAATGATTGCATGAGTTGCAACTGATTCTTTTTGTAATGTAGAGTCAATGATTTTTTTTTTTAATTGTTTTTAATTTTGTTTATTAACCGGAGACTCTTTTTCAAGGGAAACCTGTTCCCATTTACACGTTACATTCACACACACACATTCATACACTGATAGCAGGCTAACAACCCGTTACCATTCACACACACACACACACACACACACACACACACACCACACATCACACACACACATTCATACACCGATAGCAGGCTAACTATCGAGTTCAATGGTCTTTTGAGAAATCTGATGGACAACTGTATCTATCTACTGAATGATTCTTATGAATATATTGATATTAATATGCTGTTGTTGTCAATCATCAAATAGTCACCCATGTGGAAACATTGGTATAATTGTTTTTTTTAACTTGTATGTGAATCCAATGTCTTGTATGGACCTTGTGTCTCTTCATTAAAGCACAAATAATATGTCTCATATTATCATCTTATCAAGCATAAATAATCTCCACCTACAATAAAACAAAACCTTTCCAAGAACTGTTCTGAGCTTGACAAAACGTTGCCAACTGGGAAAGGAATGAGTAAGAGTTGACAGTTGAAAAATGATAAAAATAAAGGAAACAGTGCGGACGAAGGCAATGCCAGGAAAGAGAGCTGTGTGGTGTGTGTGTGTGTGTGTGTGTGTGGTGAGTGAGTGTGTGAGTGAGTAGAGTGAGTGAGGGAGAGGAGTGTGTGAGTGAGTGAGTGAGTGAGTGAGTGAGTGAGTGAGTGAGTGAGTGAATGTGTGTGTGTGTGTGTGTGTGTGTTGTGTGTGTGTGTGTGTGTGTGTGTTGTGGTGTGGGGTGTGTGTGAGTGTGTGTGTGTATATGTTGTGTGTGGTGCCAGCTGACCCAGTGTTGGCAGGTCTGCTTGCTGCTGCTCTCGACAGTGCCCAGGCGCAGAGGGAATCCTAGGTAATTTGTCCGCTTGTTTGGATAATCCACCATCTGCCACAAAGCGAAAGCCCTCCAGGCCCATTCACAAGCCCCTAATGTTGGACCCAAATGTTAAGCATATGGAGGCAGGCAAAAATCAAGTCCAAGTTCCTCTAAGGGCACCACAAAATAGCAAAACAAGAACCAGTCAGGAAGGTATGGTTAGAAGGAATTTTAATCTAATCTAACCCTAACCCTCCAAAAATGTATTTTACTGTACAATCTCAAGGTGTGCATACTAAATGACATGTAATTAATGTAACATGTCTTCATAAAGGCAGGACACACGGCCATAATCCCGTCGTAGAGTTCAGGACGAGAACAATCTGTTGTGTGTGCGTGAATCTCTCAGTGATGTGCGCTCTTAGCCGATGAACAGAATCACAGTCACCATTTGTAGTCGATGGTGTCTGGCCTAAGGGAAAATTCACTGCGAGAGCCACTGTGTGTTTTTTTTTAACAAAACATGGACTATCAGCACACACCATCTCCTCACTGCAATCCCTTGAATCAAAGACAATTCGATCCTCTCATGTTGTATCACAAAGTGAACGAGCGACATATTCAAATACCAATTGTAAAACATTTTCTGCACCACCACCACATCAGCACCACAGGAAGTGATATTTGCGAGAAATGAAAGAAGCGTAGAGGGGTGTACTATTGCAAAAAATGATAATCAAATGTCATAGTAAAACCCATCTCTGACAGGTTTTTGCCTTCCCGCTGTGAAAAATATGACCTTCAATATCCTGTGTGTTTATAGGGAATGGAGACTCACGTGAAGCTTTTATCTTTTAAATTACTGGCTTCTCAAATGACCTTTAAGAAGATGGAAAAAATTGCTTCCGAAATCCTGTCGGTGTGAGAGCGGGATCAGGGTAAAATGATGCATAATACCGGAGGCATGATATTTTAGGCAATTGTTGGATGCCGGAACTGGTAACAGATACAGCTCTGGGAAAAAAGACCACTCCAAATAATCGGTGTCTCTCGTTTTACTCTTTAAAAGGCATATGTTTGAGTAAAATTAACATATTGGTTTTATAATATAAAACTACTGACAACCTTTCTACCAAATTCCCCCCAAAGATAATTTTCATTTAGATCATTTCCATTAAGTAATGTAGAGATAAAGATTGAAGAAAAATCCAGACTGGTCTTTTAATTTTTTCCAGAGCTGTATATAACAGGTATTAGGAAAACATTTATCAATATGTTAATGTTTCTGATGGTGCCACTATGTCTTAAAAAAAGGAAATTTAGTATGAAATAGGAAAGAAAATGTTTTTTTTATTTCCTTAAACTTCCTTAAAAAGGTGCTTTGAGGAACATTCAGTTAATTCTTGGCCACTGAACAAAAGTGGTAGAGTTTTTTACTACGCCAGCTGCTGTTCCTGGTTGAGCGTATACCCATGACAAAGGCATTAAGAAAAAACAATATAAAAATAAAAAAAATTTCACTGATGGTCTTGTTTGCTGTTACATGTCATTCCTGATCATCAGATGAAAAATTTGACTGTTTTTAGAAATATTGAAAATTTCCTTATAGCACCTTTAACCAAGCCAAGGTAATGCACCTCAGAGCAAAGCAAAGAAAGATGGAACAGTTGAAATGACAAGGGAGGACTGGAGCAATGGATTTTTTTTTCTCAGCCAAAGAAATTCAGAGAATGACTCACTCTATAGAACACCTTAAGATTGCACTTCAAACTATCCTTCAGTTGTATTGCCTTTGACAACGGTGCATTGGGCCACCAGACACACAAGGCTTTGAAGTGCCGTGAAATGGCAGAGTGGTTTCATAGGGGATATATTGAGTCACCAGCCAAAGAAGTGGTGTGGCTGGCCTGGATTTGATTCCTAAGGCTATGAGGCTATAATTTGGGTAAAGGGGCTCTTATGCTAGTTGGTCTTTTGCATGGCTGAGCACAAAAAAAAGGAGTGGCCAATATTTTAAACATAATTGACTGTGAAACATATGACAATAATGAAAACAACACCAGCAGCTGCCACATCTTACACTAACATTATTCCCTGGAGGACACATCTGCACTCTGCATCTGTTTAATCATTTGGTTATTAACGATGGCTTTCAACCACTAGTAGTTAGACAATCAAACTCTACGAGGTATGCTTTGTGCTCTCGAGATTTACAGTAAAAACTCAACAATATTTGTGACAGGTCAAAAGTACTCTTGGCCACTTCCCCACTGAAGCATTGTGCTCTTGCAGAACCTGAAAGCAGTACAATGGCAAATGTACTGCATTTAAACCGCACAATATATCGTAAATGCTTGACCATCTACCTCTCAATTTCTGCACATTGTTGCACACCAAAGGCAGCAAATAGCAACTGTGCAGTTCAGTGAATATACCAGCCATTTTGGTTACGTTGTTTAAGCTCCCAGTGTTTATGCATTGTTCAAACAAGTTACTACCTGATACTTGGATTATGCAGTGAAGGTACTTTGTATGGACATGGCCTAAATGTGTAATTTGACAAGTTACGTATGTCAGCTAAATGATGATGTTGTGTTTTAAAAGTGTGGGAGTAGCTCATTGTCTCAAGGCTTACCGGTGCAGCTACAATCTCCTGGAATGCTGAATGGGTGCAAATTGCCTATAATGAAGCCGTTTCATTATGGGGATGAGCAGTGCTGAATAAACAGGAACAACACAGAGGCAAAGTGCTTCATTGAGCCATCTGTGTGGAAGTACTTTTGGCAAGGAGCGCTGCTGTGTTTACAACACTGTTAGCTGGCAGGACGACAGCTATGACGTTCTAGCTATAACCGGAACACATAAACAGTCGTCCCAAACTTCCAGTGATCTACAAAATGCATGAAAAGCAGGGGGGAGGTCTGGTTAAGTCATAGGTCATTAAGGTTCCGCTAAAGAGTAGTCAGTGTCATACTTACTGGAAGTTCAACACTCATTGTGGAAACTTTAAAGCTATATTGCGTAACTTATGTGGCCCCCCATGAGGAATTCTGAGTAACACTGTCAAGAGTCGGCAAGACTTCTGTGATCGTGCATGGATGTAATACCTTCTACTGTTCGTCCAGGTTTTTTTTCTTAACTGTAACCGACATTCATTTGTATGAAAAAGTTGCGCACTATATCTTTAAATAGACGCTCTATTTAATGACATAAGGAAATGATTATAAAGATTGACAACACCATCATTAATGCAGACATTCTACAGATATGGGAGAAAAAAGGAAAGAGGTAAGCGTTACCATGGTGCCGGTGTGGTTGGCTGCCTTAGTACTTACTACACACTAAACACTACTTTCCAGCTGATGTCTTCACTCTCCTAATGCTGAGAAAGGGTGACATGAAGAGAGAGAAAGTATAAGGCTACAGAACTAAACTAAAGAGCCCACTTCTGCTGACATCTGAGTGTATAGGGAACCGAAAATAGGCCAGAGGCAATTTCAGCATGTCTAACTGACAGGTAGGGGAAGCAAGCTGAACAAGAGGACAAGAGAGAGAGAGAGAGAGAGAGAGAGAGAGAGAGAGAGAGAGAGAGAGAGAGAGAGAGAGAGAGAGAGAGAGGAGAGAGAGAGAGAGAGAGAGAGAGAGAGAGAGAGAGAGAGAAGAGAGAGAGAGACTGTGTATTAGAAAATGTTATGTCACCCTGATATGAATTATACAATCCCTGGCATTGTATTAACTGCTGCAGCAATGTGAAAGAACCTTCTTGAATTCAAAAAAAGACTTAATGTGCCCTTGGAGATGTGAAGAAAAATGCTAATATGCATTCAGACACACACCTGGGTTATTTAAAATTCTCTAATGTCAGACAACATTTCCCCCATGCATATACTGTAAAAAAAAAAAACACCTCTGCTTTCGTAATAAGACCTGTTTTTTCTGAAGCTCTCCGTGTTCTACCACCACGTTGAAGCACTCAGCAACACCAGTTAACGTTTTACAGAGGTCAAACAAATCCTGTAACCTTCCGCTTTTAAAACGAGGCCCTGCTAATTACCGTCTGACACTGCCGTAACAAAGACTGTATTAATCAAAAATGGTTGTAGAAGTACACACACACGCGCGACACAACACACACACACACACACACTTTCATATTTTGACACATGCAAAGACTGTATTAATCAGCTGATCTCCATTCACCAGTCAGGCTCCACAGATGGGCACATGCTCAGGGCCAATGCGTCCCCATTACATGAATCACTGTCCTCACCGATGTGTCAGTGTGGATTCTCTCTCCTCTCTCTCCTCTCTCTCTCTCTCCTCTCCTCTCTCTCTCTCTCTCTCATCTCTCTCTCTCTCTCTCTCTTCCTCTCTCTCTCTCTCCTCTCTCTCTCTCTCTTCTCTCTCTCTCTCTCTCTCTCTCTCTCTCTCTCTCTCTCTCTCTCTCTCTCTCTCTCTCTCTCTCTCCTCTCTCTCTCTCTCTCCTCTTCTCTCTCCTCTCTCTCTCTCTCTCTCTCTCTCTCTCTCCTCTCTCTCTCTCTCTCTCTCTCTCTCTCTCTCTCTCTCTCTCTCTCTCTCTCTCTCTCTCTCTCTCCTCTCTCCTCTCTCTCTCTCTCTCCATCTCCACCTCTCCACCACGCGTCTCTCATTCACTTGTCTCCTCATCTCATCTCATCACACCCAATTCCCTCCACTCTCCATCTCGATCTGGCTTCACTCGACCCACTTTTTCAAAGCCATCGACACTTCTTCCATTAGAACAAAAGGCCAGACCCATATCGTTCAGGATGAAAACGAGTTGCATTAGAAGTGTGCATATGTAGTGTGTGTGTGTGTGTGCTACTTCTCAAACTTTTGAATTACAGCATAATGCATCAGGGAGTCTGGTTAAGTCATAGTCATTAGGTTCAGCTAAGGCCAATACAGCAATTTGATTGAGACCATAAAAGTGAGGACATTTTTAAAAATTAGAATTAGGCTTTCCACTTAAAGCCTTCAAAGGATGCAAGGTTATAAGTTTAAGGTTCAGGTTAGAATCAGTTTAGGTTAGGGTTAGTGTAAGGGTTGGGTTAGGCATTTAGTTCTGATGGTTAAGGTTATGGTAAGGGATGCATTGTCAATGCGTGTCCTCACAAAGATATAAGTGCAAGGTGTGTGTGTGTGTGTGTGTGTGTGTGTGTGTTGTGCTTGCTGTGTGTGTGAGATCGCCCCGCACAGCCCCCAGCACTGTTGATTACAGTAATGTTCTTGGGGCAGCTGGTCTCAGTTTTGGCTGTCATCCTTGTCACAGTGATGGAGACTTGATACTCGCCAAAACAGCAGCGTGTTGCTCCCTCCACTCAGCCTGTCCGTCCCTTATCGTCCTGTTGATCTGATAATGAACATCAGGGCTCATAAGGGCTAAATGAGCTGCACTGCACCTCATGGGGCATCAGCACTTAATCTACTAATTACTCTGAATTACAAGGAAGTTACATCAGAATCATTCAAACCTTCAATCAGGCTTCCAGTAAACATGCACATTTCACACCACTTGACAACAAGAATTACTTTTCTGGCAAAGAAATTGATTGAATTGTTTGTTGGATTGATGTTACTGTGACTGGCTGTATTGCTCTGTTTGTTCATATTAAAAATTCTAATAAAAACGTAAAAGAAAATTGTTAGTCGCATAAATGTAGTTCATTAGCATTTTGTTTTGCTAAATATGTACAGAAAGCATCTAAAGTAATGGTTGCAATATCCAAAGGACTCAGACAAAGCAGAACACCTGCGGGGAATGCTATGCTGTGTCTATGACCCTTTGTTACTCTACTTTGCAGCTGCGACGCGCGATTCTCATGCCAAGTGAAATTAAACAAACATTAAGATATTGCTTTTAAATAGCCGTCCTAATGGGAAGAAACCAGATGGGTATAATCCACAATGCATCCATCTATCTGAGGTCTGAGCAGTTATCAGATGAACACAATCAGCAGTTACCGAGCTCGACGGATATCTCATTTTCCTGCCATTTAAACATACTTTAGCTTGTATCAGTTACACCTGCTTTACCCAAGAGGATGATAATGCCTTTTAAATCTTCATAATGCCATTATATGTCATGGCCAATCATCACAATCACACAAAAATTCAAGATCGAGGAAGCAGAACAATCTCATTCCGGCTCCTTCCAATTGTTTAACTTTCCATTATGCATTGTACTAGCACATTAACACATCTCTATAGAGTTGGGGAAATTGAGGACATTTAGATATGATGTGTCCTAACTGAATAGGTGTGTGCTGTTTGATTTTATAGCGACAATCAAGGGGCTTTGGGGTTCTCTCTCTCAGGTGGCATAATTGCGATATAACTGTAGCGGAGATGGTGCCCACAGGAGTAGGACAAAGGAGTTGGTGAGAACTGGCAGTAATTGAAAAGGTGGCTGGTTGGATTCTTAGCAGCAATTTGAGGTTATGTTCCTACTGTGAGACGGAAAGTGGAGGATACCGCTGGGCTTCAAACTGCACCTGGGAGGCTGCACTGTAGGTGGGTGTGAAGAAATGTATATAGGAAAACGTAATGAGAGCAATAAGGACATATACTGTGTGTGGGAGGACCAATTCACTGTCTAATAAAAAAACCCTCAACTGAGCAGTTATAATCACAGTTTAGTAACTTTTACTAGGCACAGCAGGGCTCTTCCAACTTTGGAATTGTCCATATATTCCAGTGATGGTCATGGGTGCTTTTACATTATATCAGGTTATAATAATAGCCGCTCAAGACTGCTCCAACCAAGACAGTGTTTCTATTTGCCAAACTCACTGAATGGTCCTTTTGGTAAATACAAATATATAGTTTGAAACAGGTTTGAGTGGTGGTTTTGCACATGTTCACAGCTCCGAATCACTATGTGCCTGAATGTGTCAACTCTAGTTTATCTTAAATTTTATTTTTAATTTGGGGTAAATCTGATTAAGAAAGCATAGCACCACTGCATGCTCATCTTCGCTTCATTTGACTTCAGGACTGTTTCCTTATCACATTACCCAGCCAGGCAGAACTGATAGTGTTGTAGCGGTTACAGGTGGTTCAGATTAATTCTGCTATTAGAAATTAATCTGATGATTAATAATACTTTAATAGTTTATTAAAGTTCAAAAGGGGCACCACCATTCATCTAAGAATGGAAAAATAATAGCAAATTGTCTCGTTTAATCAATGGTTTATTCTTAAATATTGATTACTTTAATGTTCAGTTAAATGAATCAACATTAATAAATCCTAGTCTCAATGATCATTTCCATATAATAATGTAATCAAATAATTACTATTATAAATTTGGTAATATGATCTTAAACACTGAAGGCTACAGAATCCTTCTACTTGTTGGTTGCGGACTTCCCAATAATATTCACACAAATGAATGACAGAAACTTCTAGTTACCAAAAGAAAATGCATGTAATTTATTAACACAAAGTAAACAAAATCCAACACATTTAAAAACCACTAAACTAAAAGCACATGTGTGTGTGTCTGTGTGTGTGTGTGTGGGTGCAGGTCTGTGGATGTAAATTGGGTGTGTGTGTGTGAGTGTGGAGGTGTGAAAAACCTTTGTCTATGGGGGAGAGCTTGAAGAGAAACAAAAGGGGCCTTGGCCAAAGGTCCCTTTAAAGGTAATTCAAATCAACATAAATGTTTGGATATCTAACCAATTAGTTCAATGTAATATCACAGTATTGTAAACCCAATTACAAAGTAATAATGAACAGTTCAAAATCAGTAAATATACATTTCCAAGTTAACAGTTCCTTAAGCCATGTGTTCTTGCTAAGCTAAGCTAACTGCCCAGTAGTTCATACGATACCAGATGCTGATACACAGCGTGGTTGCAGTGTGAGAGGTTCTGGATCCTGTTAGTAGCAGCAGGCTAACTGGCGTTGTTCTCCTCTTGAGGGCCTCTTTGCCAGCTTGGTCTGGTCTTTGGTGCTTCAGTAGCGGTGGGCTAACTGGCGTTGTTGTCTCTGGTAGTTCTTCTTCTTCTTAAAGGGTCTGGCCTTTGTGGGAGCTTGGTTCGTTCCCTGGTTCTCCTGGTTCTCCTGGTACCTCTTTAGTTGCTGGGAGCAACAGGGTGGATCCTTGTTCCTCTTTGGTTGAGAGGGGCTTCACGGCTGTTTGGACAGGCCGTGTTGTAGAGCCTGGATCAGGGAGACCAGAGCTTGTCTGGGTCCAGAAGGTTGAGCTACCCCCGGTCTGGGTGGTTAGCAAGGCAGGAGAGAAGAGCATGAGCAGCAGGGCCTTCACAGTGGAGAGTTCCCCTTCCAGGCTGGAAGTTGGGGAAGAGGAGAGCGTAGACCTCCTTTCTCTCTGGGTAGAGGCGAGGAGGAAAAGAGCCTTAGCCTCCTTTTCTGGTAGGCTAAGCTTGAGTGTTCCACCACCGATGGTGGGTGAAGGAGAAGAGAGAGAGAGCTGTACCTCCACACCGTTTGGTGGTGGGTAGAGTAGAGAGGGTGAGCTGTTTAGCTCACTCGCTGTTATCAAAAACAGCAAAATACTTCTGACCAATGGCAGAAGAGACAGGAGTCATGTGGGACATCCTGTCTTGGGCTAGCTAGGTGTGAAACACAGATTCAAGTCTTATCTCAAGCCGAGGAATGTTGGGGGGTTGTGATACATCTTGTGGGGGATGCAAACAGACAAACCCAGATTCAAGTCTTGATTCACTTTAGAGTCAAAAGTCTTAATGAATGAATGAACCCATGTACATATTCACTACATATCCCCCGGGTGGCGTCGGCATGATTCCCGATGAGTCATGCTGACGGCACAGCTTCATCTGTACAGGTGTACAAAAGTTCATTAGTTCATTCACATTCACAACATCTGGTGTATCACTGAACACTGGGCAGTTGTTTTAACTATCTGTCATGGCCAAGAGCAAGTCAATGTGATTAAACAAAACAAAAACAAACAATACAATTCTATACACAGTCAAATAACCAGTGTTATTTATGAGGTCTGGGTGGAACAAGAATGTAATGATGGGAAAAATGTAAGGTGCCCAGAATGCAGGTGGTAGCACCTAAAATGAATGAGGTCATAACCCTTACAGGCTTTGTAAAGTGTGGTGTGTCCTAAAATGGTGTTTTGTAATAATTTGTATTACTGACAAAATTACTATTTAAGGAATTAATCCAAGTGCACTTACAAAGTCTTACAGTGGTGTTTGAGTAATCAGACATTTGTTCCCTGCACTAATTCTGGGAGGAACAATCAGAAAGTCTGCCGTCTTCATCTGATCTATCGATCTGGTAATCCTGAGTTTGGGCACGGATATCTGCATAAGGCCTTGGACAGCTCCTCTGAGCATGTCCGTCACGACGTAAATGTTGTACCTGACGTCTACTCTCTGTGGGCTGCAGCCTGTTGTCACCCCCGGTGGATCTGTGGTGAGGGGGGAGGCAACGTTTTCTGACAGCAGGTCTCTGTAGGTGTGAACTGACAGAGGGAGGAGGGGACAGACTCTGAGTCGGGCCTGGCTCGTTGGGCCTGGGCTGGCTAATTTCCCAAATTTCCTTGGTCTTCTGTCTTATCTCAGTTAAAGAGGCGTCACTAAGGTTCATCGCGACGTGGAGAAGAGGGCGTACACTTGGATGCAGATTTGCCACAAAAAGACCTTTAAAACTGCTGTCTTCGTCTAAGCCGGGGGCATCTTTGCCCTGGAAGAATACATGCCTGAAACGGTTAAAATAATCACGGGGATGTTCACGACGGGAGTGTTTTACTTCAAGTGCGGCATAATATCCTCTGTGTCGCCAGTTTGAACCACAGGAAAACTCATCTGTCACGGCCTGACGGAGCTTGTTGTAGTCATTTCGGACACTGACAGGTTGTCTTTGTACAACCTGTCTGACAGCTTTTGAGCTAGTTTTAAGAACAAGTCTAACTTTTTCCCGATGGGTTGCGTCGGGCAAGTCCAGTAGATTATTTTCTAGCTCCCTAAAATAATCATCTACATCTTGATCAGAATTATCAGGATCAAAGATTTCCATGTCTCTAGCTAACAGTTCCAGCTCTTCGAGGCGGGGACACTGTCTGATCTCTTTCCCTGAAGGGGGACCTGGGGATCTGCGTCTATGGCGCCTACCCGTAGAAGATGAGTGGTGCCTGGAACCGTGTCTATGACGGCGGTGTGAATGGGCACCAGAGCGGTACTTGGTCCTATGTTCACGATCAGGTGAACGGGAAGGGGACCTGCGTCTATGGCGCCTACCCGACTCTCTCGACAATGAGCGGTACTTGGTCCTATGTTCACGATCAGGTGAACGGGAAGGGGACCTGCGTCTATGGCGCCTACCCGACTCTCTCGACGATGAGCGGTACTTGGTCCTATGTTCACGATCAGGTGAACGGGAAGGGGGGCGCGGCTTGGACCTGGGTTTATGGTTAGAGGGAGGATCATTTATGAGCGGATGCACTCTCAGAGCCTCAGCAGGACATGTGTCAATAACACTCTCTGAGACTAGACTCAACACCTCGTCTGCCTCGCTGGGGGAGGGGGTTACGCTACCACTGAACAAGGATGAATCTGAGAAACCAGAATCACAGCGAGGGACGACCTTAGTTGAGCTAAGACGTTCTACTCTAAATTTGAACAATTCTTCCTTGTGCAAATGAAGATTGGACTCTGCTGTGTGCAGGTCTCCTAAATAGCGTAGGGCCTCTTTTCTAGCTATCTGCACGTCTTGGGATAACATGTCATTCTGAACTCTTATGGTGTTTATCTCCATCTCTAGAGCTGTTTTACTCTGAACTGTAAGGGTGCTCTGCCTATGGAAGTTAAAGAGCAAACATTGTAACAATGGGCCTTTGTTTGCGGTTTGCAAACCATATCTGTCCTTAAGAAGCAAGTTTATTTCTCTACCTATCTCACTGAGATCCATTTGGCTTATAGACTCTGTGTAGGCTGGCTCGAGACCTTCTGTTAAGGAAGCCATAAACTGCAAGACAGAGGGGTCTTCCATTGTTATCTAGAGATAGGTGGTAAAACACACACACTGATTAGCACAACAAGGCAATGCGGCTGGCTGAGGTGTCAGGAGTACTCAGCACTGTGGTTTGTTAAGGGGGTCTATCAGTGGTACACACCTGGTGGTGTAACTTGGTAGCACACTAGCAAAACAAACAAAATGGCCACTGAGCCAACAAAATGGCCGCTGACACAAGGGGGAAGTTCACTTCCTGTGGGAAGGTTACCTACAGCGCCACTAGTGTTAGGAAAACGCAAGTTCACTAAAGTAAGTCTGGTTACTTTTGTGGAATACACTAATGATGTGCGGGGCACAACAGTTAGGGAATTTGAATCTTAAGCTTGTACTAAAACTGAAATACGTGGTATTTACAGGGAGTACAATAATTCGTTACAGGTTTTAAGCTTAACTTAGGCTAAAATGCTTGTCATGAATAGCCAGGTTTCAATTCTGTTACAGTGCCGGCGGCAAGCTGTAAAAGTAAGTTTGTACTTACTGTAGTCTACAATAACTGATATGCGTGTCAGTAAAAGTTACGTATTGACTCTTAAACAATTATGTACTTAGGCTGAAATATGTGATATTAGCAGTCTGTACACAATTTCACAGGGCTCTTTTACCACTGTGGCTCTCTTGTGCTCTATTTCTAACTCCAGCTCAAACTAGCCTTTAACTCTATCTTTAAAGAACAGGGGAAGAACTTAATCACAGGACAAAACTTGCATTGAATTTTAGATTCAAATGCTGGACCGAGGATGTCTACAAAGTATGTTAAACTTGGATTGCTGGAAGCAAAATTTGAAATGTATAATACGAAGTAGAAGTTATCAAACTATGTCTTTGACTAAAAATCAATTTACACCATAATGCACTTGTTTGTAAGTACTACTGGATTTCTACTCTTGTAGCAACCTAGTGGTGATTAAAAATCTAAACTCTTGGACAATTTCAACAATCATTTGTGAGAATATTTGCAGGAAGTCAACAATATCAAGCCTCACGCCGGGGCGCCATTTATGTAGCGGTTACAGGTGGTTCAGATTAATTCTGCTATTAGAAATTAATCTGATGATTAATAATACTTTAATAGTTTATTAAAGTTCAAAAGGGGCACCACCATTCATCTAAGAATGGAAAAATAATAGCAAATTGTCTCGTTTAATCAATGGTTTATTCTTAAATATTGATTACTTTAATGTTCAGTTAAATGAATCAACATTAATAAATCCTAGTCTCAATGATCATTTCCATATAATAATGTAATCAAATAATTACTATTATAAATTTGGTAATATGATCTTAAACACTGAAGGCTACAGAATCCTTCTACTTGTTGGTTGCGGACTTCCCAATAATATTCACACAAATGAATGACAGAAACTTCTAGTTACCAAAAGAAAATGCATGTAATTTATTAACACAAAGTAAACAAAATCCAACACATTTAAAAACCACTAAACTAAAAGCACATGTGTGTGTGTCTGTGTGTGTGTGTGTGGGTGCAGGTCTGTGGATGTAAATTGGGTGTGTGTGTGTGAGTGTGGAGGTGTGAAAAACCTTTGTCTATGGGGGAGAGCTTGAAGAGAAACAAAAGGGGCCTTGGCCAAAGGTCCCTTTAAAGGTAATTCAAATCAACATAAATGTTTGGATATCTAACCAATTAGTTCAATGTAATATCACAGTATTGTAAACCCAATTACAAAGTAATAATGAACAGTTCAAAATCAGTAAATATACATTTCCAAGTTAACAGTTCCTTAAGCCATGTGTTCTTGCTAAGCTAAGCTAACTGCCCAGTAGTTCATACGATACCAGATGCTGATACACAGCGTGGTTGCAGTGTGAGAGGTTCTGGATCCTGTTAGTAGCAGCAGGCTAACTGGCGTTGTTCTCCTCTTGAGGGCCTCTTTGCCAGCTTGGTCTGGTCTTTGGTGCTTCAGTAGCGGTGGGCTAACTGGCGTTGTTGTCTCTGGTAGTTCTTCTTCTTCTTAAAGGGTCTGGCCTTTGTGGGAGCTTGGTTCGTTCCCTGGTTCTCCTGGTTCTCCTGGTACCTCTTTAGTTGCTGGGAGCAACAGGGTGGATCCTTGTTCCTCTTTGGTTGAGAGGGGCTTCACGGCTGTTTGGACAGGCCGTGTTGTAGAGCCTGGATCAGGGAGACCAGAGCTTGTCTGGGTCCAGAAGGTTGAGCTACCCCCGGTCTGGGTGGTTAGCAAGGCAGGAGAGAAGAGCATGAGCAGCAGGGCCTTCACAGTGGAGAGTTCCCCTTCCAGGCTGGAAGTTGGGGAAGAGGAGAGCGTAGACCTCCTTTCTCTCTGGGTAGAGGCGAGGAGGAAAAGAGCCTTAGCCTCCTTTTCTGGTAGGCTAAGCTTGAGTGTTCCACCACCGATGGTGGGTGAAGGAGAAGAGAGAGAGCTGTACCTCCACACCGTTTGGTGGTGGGTAGAGTAGAGAGGGTGAGCTGTTTAGCTCACTCGCTGTTATCAAAAACAGCAAAATACTTCTGACCAATGGCAGAAGAGACAGGAGTCATGTGGGACATCCTGTCTTGGGCTAGCTAGGTGTGAAACACAGATTCAAGTCTTATCTCAAGCCGAGGAATGTTGGGGGGTTGTGATACATCTTGTGGGGGATGCAAACAGACAAACCCAGATTCAAGTCTTGATTCACTTTAGAGTCAAAAGTCTTAATGAATGAATGAACCCATGTACATATTCACTACAGTGTCCTGCTGTGGTGTGTCTTTTCGAGCAATGCAGAAACTGGTGTCGACAAACTGTGCAAGATAGGGTGGCACCAGTCCATGTCTTGAATAAGACATTTGAAGATAGGAATGGTGGTCTTCTCATTTATGCATTTCCACAGAGGACTGACAACCATGTCTGCTGTAGTGCCAGTTGGTTTCACAGGTGCTCAAATCCAGAACTTCTGAGAGAGTGCAGTGGGATGTCAAATCAAAAATGCTTTCACATAACTCCTGACTTCGAGGTCTGACTGCTGGGATATGGATCCAAAGATGTTTTATTCAGGAAATGACAGGTACCCCCCCCCCCCACACACACACACACCCCAGATCAAATTTAATTACATTCTGACAAGTTAACTTTGGGTTCGGTGGGAGCTTAGATGGGGGTTTAGTGGCTGGTGTGCATCTATGAACTGATTTTACTTGACAAATAGGAATAAATTAGTTCAATCATTGCAGCACAGTGCATAGTTTGGGAAATAATTACCATGAGAGAACAGTCACCACCGGCCGCTGTGCTTTATTTAGATCATGCTGTGTGTATTCCCTTATTAATATGACAGCCACATCCATGTCCATGTGGGAGCACCCGTCCTAAGCGCATTTATCAAGCAGAGGGATCAGCGGGCGGCTTCCCTACAACAGGGAACAACTCCATGTTGAAATGTAAGGTCAGGTCAGGGCCGAGCAGAGCAGACTCTAGGAATATCAATCAGCTGTGAAGGAGAGCTGCCAATCCAGAAGCAGAGATATGGCTGCTAGCTGCACAATAGACAGGAGGAGGAAACACCCGACTGGATGTGTCAGAAGAGTCTCATAATACCATGACAGCACTAATCCCTGCACTACTGACCTCTGGTTTAAGGTCAGCAGAGGAGGATGGGAAGTCCACATAGAATCCACCACACCTTCCCAGTTTCTAAAGAAGATTTGGCCGCATTTTACCAAGGAAATTACTCATTTCTCTGGAACTGAATCATTTACAATGCATTGTTTTCCGACAAATGTTATCCACAATGTATTTTCACGATTTTAAATGTGCCTGTTGTTGCTTGTAAAAAAATATTTTTCATTCAAATGTCACCCACTTGAGTTACATTTACCAAAACTGTTGAAAAACAAAAGAGTCCATATATTTGCCATGCAATACAGTTTGTCTAGAATAATAGCAGTAACCAGTAGATCTTCACTGGCTACAGCATAACTTATCTCAAACTGTTTCAGAAGAAAAAAGCAAAGGATCCCAGTTATCAACAAGATAAAACTGCTCAAGACATCTGACATCCAGCAACCTTTAACGTAGATGTGTAACAAGCTGACTCAGGTAAAGGTCAAGTTACCACCACTCAAGGTAATGAGCTTATTTACAGCAGCATTGTATCCATACTGCATGCAAGACAAACGTAAACATGTGTAACGTTTAGACTACATAAAAGATAGTATGTAGGGGAGAACGGGGTAATTTGTCACATGGGTTGGATGTCACATTTGTTATACCTCGCCACCAGAGCGCGCTAGCTCTGAAATGTTGATATAA
This sequence comes from Ammodytes dubius, assembly GCA_026122265.1. NCBI lineage: Eukaryota > Metazoa > Chordata > Actinopteri > Uranoscopiformes > Ammodytidae > Ammodytes > Ammodytes dubius. Next base: position 30,490,743 of record CM047505.1, on the reverse strand, counting down.
AAAAGGTCCAGAATCGGGATCAGAGGTCACATACATAGACTTCCTTGGAGGAAGACAGCTGCATTTCAGGTGAGAGGATGTTTTGTGTTTTTCATGTCAAATTCAAAATATTTTGCTTCTCAGTATTTTTCTTCTAGGCTTTTACACAATGGGTTTATAACAAAACACTTGTTACCCTCAGAAAGTGTGAAGGGTAAGCTATAGTTTAGATTGTTGTTAGCAAGCTAATTAGTTGTCAGATGGTTGTTGGCCTTGATGCTAGCAAGAAATTCAGGTTGGGGTTGGTCGTCAAATTTTTGGGGGGGTTGGTTGTCACATGTTATCTCAAGGCTGCAGCCAGAAAAGGAACCCAATAACGAAATACATTGTCAAGCTGTATCCTCACTGACACCCCAGAGAAGGAAAGAATAGAGCAGGAAAAGGCAGCTAGCAAGCAAAAGAAAAAAGGGCAACAAAATCAAAACAACCCAGTGCATCCCAAACTAGACCAGCTGCCAAGGCTACAGTAAGTTATGTAGGCCTATTTGTCAACTTGACAATGCAATTAAACTTTCAAATTTGGTTCTGCCTCATTGCCTTCTTTTTAAGATTTTTCCCATTAAGATAACATTGTGACAAACAACCCCATAGTGTGTGACAACCGACCCCTTGATGGGGTTGGTTGTCACAATGTGTCAGAGTGTCTTTGATGGTAAATTACTTCTTCATTACAATAAGTTTGAAAAAAAGAGAGACACACATTTCAAGCCAACACCTTAAGCTTCAATTTAATGTAGGAATGGCTATTGACAGATGTTTTGGTGATGAGCAATTCTCACTAGAGTAAAAAGTGTGCCTACTTACCCCGTTCTCCCCTACTTAAAATATATCAGGCAAAAACACATTCATACTCAAGCTGTTCAATCCTTGCCGAAGATACAGACTTAAGATATGCAACCTTTTTCTTCATTTAATCCATTGAAATGCAATGTGTTCTATCTGTTGTCTCTTAATACCTCTTGTTTCAAAGTGTTCTCAACCTCTGTCAATGCTTTATTGTAATCCATATTAAATCCAATAAGAAGCATCATGAAACAATTTCAGGCGATCTTTAATTCCAAGTTCCCTATCACATCTTATCTGGCCTATCGCTGCAGAGGAGGGATATATTTGCACAGCTCTTGTTCCGAGAGTGACTTTGCCAAACGGACTCTCTGCCTGCCCCACATCTGAAGGGCCAATCTGAACTTCAGAACACGCCTGAAGGCCCGTCGTGAGGCCAGGAATGTATCATTTTAAAAAACCCATCTATTCAGGGAAGTGAATACATAACACTAACGCCAGCAGCAGTAAAGTCTGAGTTATCTTACAGCATATACGTGAAAATGGGTTCTCGAAGACAGCAGAACATTATTGTTTGTCAAAAAGGGGAGCACTATCCTTGAGATCATTTTGTAAATAAGGCATGAAAGGCTCCAGGTATATAGCTGCCTCTTTATCAATTCTCCTGGTGCACTTGCAGTATTTCAAGCAAGGCAAGCATTCAGATCCTGCTCTTTGCAACGCCATCTATCTGATTCAACACTTTCCGGGGCCGGCCGGCTGCCTCAGCTCGATCAGGCTATTTTAATAATGCATCAACTACTGATCTAAGGCAATTAATAGGCAAAGCAGCCTTTTGACTCTTTGGCTCTTAACCTTGTAAGGCCTTCGGTTCTGTTGAATAAATGATCAGCTAAAAGGGATCTTGTGTTTGCGTAGTGTTGTCTGTAGATTAAAAGGACTGTTGTGTGGATAGCAGTGCTGCACACGTTTTCGGCTTAGTCGGGTCTCCTGGGTAAATCAGCAATATTTTAGTACATCTGCACCCTCGGCGATGCCCCACTTCTTAGATAACCATCAGCTGATCCAGTCCCACTTCTGTCTCGTGGACAACCAATCCAATTAGTAAGCATCATCAGTAGGTTGACATGAAGGGCATCGGGGCTCAACAATAGGGAGCATGAATTAGGCAGCAGAAGCCCAGGTAAACAGGTTGGTATTCTCATAGGAAAGACCGCTGGATAAAACAGATGCTTTGCTTAGTTGTGCAAGAAAGGACGTGCGCCCTTTGTCAGCATGACCTTGCTTCACTTCCACATACAGATATGACGTGCCCAGTACCAGCCAGTGTTTACAGTAGCTGCAGGATAAAGAGCTGCTACACTGAGGAAAGTGGAAGTTGAACATTTCAAACTGTGGCCCACCCAAAAGTAGTCACGATTGATTCGGAGATTAAGATCAACAAACTCTTAAAAAGGGGAGTTTCTCTAAAAGGTAAAACGGAAACGTCGCTCTCATGTAGTTTGACACATTGTAAAACAGCAACACGGCATCTCCAATGTGGGTGTTAAGTGTGTAGGCAAACAAGCACACTTAGAACTCACATTTAGATACCCATCTATCCCTTTACAAATTGCTGAAAGTGTGCATACACTCCAAACACATAATTCACCACCTATATCCCAAAAGGGTTCCTGCAGTACTATTTTCAGGTTCTGTACCTCGTATATATCATTGCACAGGAGAGCAACTGTGCACTTTATCATATAAGTAGAATGTGCTTACGTTTTCTCTGGGAAACTGAGAAGAAAAAAAAAAAATCCACAATCATTATAGGATAGTGCAGAGACATGGCGGGATGTCAGACGACTCCTTTTCTTTCATTTGGTTTTAAGAACATGACCCATTTCTTTCATGAACTCCCCATGTACATTTCATCCTCCTCCCCGGTTCATTTCCGTGCTTTCACAGAACAGGAGGACCTGAATAGGAATGGGAGTTTTCATTCCATTCCGGATCTCCTTTTCAATTAAAATCCTTTCGCTCGCCAGGAGGAAAAGCGGTCCAAGCTCTTACGCAATCCTCCTCAAAACACTGAGGCAAAGTGGCAGCGGGGAAGAGAGAAAGACATAGAAGAGTAGACAGGGAAGGAATAAATGGAACGCATGGGGGGGGGGGGGGGGGCAATCCTCACAAGTGTCTGGCTCGTCTGACCCAGTGAGTGGCTTTCCTTTGTCAGGATATAGAGAGTGCGGGTGGGAGGGAAAGCGGGGTGCTTCCGTCTCCCATTCACACGCTTATTTCACAGACATGGCCACTCTGTCGCCACACGCCTCCAGTCCATACAGCTCTCATAATCGTGCCAGGCAGCAGGTAAACACACAATCAGCCCACTTGACGTCACAGGCCACTTGCCTCACACCAGGTCCCCAAGAAATCCATTACAGAAGTTGTAGTTTCAACAAAGAAAGCTGTGGAGTTGGAGGTGATCTAAACAAGAGGGGGCCTGGATAGAACTGCAGAGAAACTTTGATAAATATAGGGGGTGACTCCCCGGGGTGCAGTAGAGAGGCTAGAATGAGAAATTGAGAACAAAGGCAAGCCGCAAGGTTTCAGAAAAGTAAAAGTGCTGTGGTGGCTCTGCATAGGCCCCCCTCATCTTCTCCCAAAGCCCCAAGCAGACCCTTTCTGCAACCTAGGAGTGCACAGAAATACTAGTCCAAACTTGTACGAGAAATGCAGGCATGCTGTGATTTTTCTGCATGGTACTTCAGTGCTCCGAGGAAAGTCTGAAGAGTCCAATTATCCAAGATGCAATCTCAAATATGCTGCAGTTGCTGATCAGCTTATAGGAAAGATGTCCACTCTGCAGTGATATCACAGATTAGATTAGCGTCTGCAAAATACAAGCCCTAGCATTCCTGTCATGGTTTATCTATGAAAAAGCTAACATCATCAAACTTCTGTTTAATGTAAGGAGACATGACTGACCTTTTTGACTAACAAAAGGTTAGTCGTGTTCACAAAAGGTAAACATGTCACTTTCCATAAAGCACTCTGAAAGTCTAATCACTCTGCCCACACACTTAGAAAAAGTGCACACACAGACTCACTTTGCCGTTTGCCTGCAGTGGCCTGCATAATAACTTTCTAGCATGCATATTCAGGGCAAGAAATCCCCATGGACTTCCAGGCAGAGATGAGGAGAGGCCCCAAAGGTGAAGAGGTCTCTCAATAAACAATGCATCCTTTTCAAGTAATGGGGGTAAAGCCTAATACATTTTGCCTTGGGACATATGAACAGGGTTAGAGTAGCTCTGCTGCAATGAAATGGGGAAACAAATAAATTACATACGAAGAGAATTATCCAAGGGACTTCTTAAACAGATGCAGATGTCACCGTCATGGGTCTTTTAAGAAGTCCTTGTTACTTTCAGAGGTCTTAGTTATTAACCATATATCTAAGGTTGAGCTAACCCACACTGCTTTGGTATTCTTTAGGTCACTTGCAAGGCTAATGATTGGTGAGGATTGGATCATTGGTAAATCAAAAGCTTTACATTCCATATGCAGCTCCTTCTTCAACACAACAGTCAAGACCAAAATTTCTATTTCTGTTGATGCTGCACCAATTTCCTTGTCAATCTCATGTCCACTTTATTCTTACCGTGACCAAGCAGTCAGAGATGCCTGAACTCCTTTTAGAGCAGTGATTTAACATACCATGGACCAATATACTTGGAGAATGCTGATTTTCCTCCAAATTGCTTCACAATTATGGCAGCAAATGGCCCCAGAGCATGCCGAGGCCGCAGATCTAAGAAGTCCTTTTCGGAATACTAAAATTTGAAATCCTTTTATTTTTGAGTAGAATACAAACTTGTGTACAAAGCCTGTGTAATATATCCCACCAATTTCTTAAACAACTCCCGTTAACACAGCTGTGCGGATCTATCATGTTTATTTGATGCCCATCAAGAGGACTTTGTTTGTTTTTGGACTGCGAAGTCAAAGACTAGACAGAATGATCCCAGGTGAGCCCATTGTTATTCTGATGGCCCTGCAGCCTCCACACTCAATTCTCCGGTCAGGAAATTACCCTCCTAGTGCAATCCAAGTATAGAGGCTTTACTGCTCAAGTGTTTTGTTGTGCTGAAATACTGCTTCTTGACACAGAGGGTGCATTGGCTACTAAGCAGAGGCGGAAGAGGGTAAGGGTTTCTTCAGATAACCCCCGAAGAGCCTTGGTACGAAAAAAATGTCATCTGGCAAGCAGCAAGGCAATACACATCAATGTACCGGCACATCTTTGAGCATATGAGGGTAGTACTCAGGTGTGGTGGAAAGCCCAGCTGAGGATGAAACAAATGAAAGAAAAGCAGCCAAGACTTGCAAATACACCACATATTGTATATGCATGTGTATCCTAAACACTTGGATGAACCACACACACACACACAACACCCCCCCCCACACACACACACACACACACACACAATCTGAGGAAAGCATTATTATTATTATTGGCTAAAAGTCAAGCTGCCTTGCCCAAATGCTTTAATTGCATTTTCCAAGAAACCACATGAGAAGGAGTTAGCTGTCAGTCTCTCTTCTCGTTTGATCAGTGTAATCACATTAGCCCGCTTCAGTCGTTCACACGTTGAGACGGGAATCTGAGCTAACACACTGCCTGACGGACTAATTAGCAACAACACATTCAACAAGTTACTGTCCACAAATTACGCTCCCTTTCAGGGCTGTGTCAGTAGCTCTCTGTTATACTGCAGAGACCATGTCCATAGGCAACATGTTATAGTTTGTACTTAATAACAGGGACACATTACAAAGTATTAGTATGAGCACAACAAAGTTAAAAAGTAAATTCAAGATAACTAGTTGAACACATTTTGAATAGATCATATCAGGGTGGACCATGGTGGAAGTTATGCTGGGTATGCTAATCTCAACGGATGTGTTTTGAGTTGTGACTTGAATTGATAAAGAGAGTCCAGTTGACGGATGTGCCTTTACTTGAATTAAGTTTTTAGTGACGAAAACGGCATTGAATTGTTTTGACTGATCTGTCATGTTATCCTGTTTACTAAATCTAAACCTAAAAGGCAGCCAGGGACACAGAGGGTGTGTGTGAGAGAGAGAGAGAGAGAGAGAGAGAGAGAGAGAGAGAGAGAGAGAGAGAGAGAGAGAGAGAGAGAGAGAGAAAGGGGTGACACTGAGCCAAGTGTCCTTTGTGTGTTTGTGGGTGCTGATGAGCCAGGCTTGGGAGGATATGTAGATGCCTTCCTGCGGGGCAACAGTCTGTTCTGAATGGGCCAGCTGTTCTCCGCTCGTTCTGGTGTCCCATTGCCCACAGAGCAGCCAGGCACTGCCAAGAAGAAGCACAGACACTGCCCTCACTACTGTTGCAACACGGTGACAAGCCTGCTTTTTACGAGGGGGGGTTCCATTCAGAGGTGACCAAAACAGCTCCAGGATAACTGGGGGGACCATATGCTCTAATCAGGGGAAGAGCTTCTGCCCCCTCCATCAGTCTTTCTCCTCGGGACATGGTCCACCTACATCCACCCCATATCCAACTGGCCTGGCCTGACCCGGCACGGCTAGCCCTGCGGGTGGTCCCCGAGCCCCCAGGGAGGTGTTGATGGCTCGGTGTCCAAGCATGGATGCTCCGAGAGTGGCCTGCTGACAGTGACATGTGGGTCTGCTGACGGAGCACAGAGGGGGGTTGGTGGTGGTGGGGGGGGGGGGGCATGGTGGAGCAATGTAGCCAGACATCTGTGGACTTGTGTGGGGCAGCAGAGGGTCAATGAAGGAGGGGGTGGAGAGGACTGCTGGATGCCTTTAGTTTGGTTAGTCAGTGAGGTAAAGACAGGTGCATTACAGACACCGCATTAGCACATAATGGAGCGATTGAGTGCAGTCAGTTAATCATTCACGTTTGCAACTGACTCTTCAATATTCTGTGATTGGCAGAGCTTGAGTGTTTTCACTCTGCTGAGAATGAAAAACCAAAGAAAAAAACGTAAGGTTTAAACTGAAGTGTCATTCAGTACTGGTGGTAGGATGGCCTAGAGGTAAGGGGGCCAGCTCGTAACCATAAGGTCGCTGGTTCTATCCAAAGGCACCGGACAGGAGGGTGTTATTTAACACTATAGGGCGGCTGGTGTTGCATGTATGGTGCCCACCATCTTTACCATGTGTCCTTGAGCAAAACACTTAAGCCCTCCAAAACTGCTCCAGGGAATGCATGTGTGTGTTAGAAATGTAGGAGGGGTGAGCTGAATGTACTTTTGATTGCCATGTGTGTGTAATCGACAAAAATAAAGTCTTAACTAACTTTAAAGACTTTGAAGAAAAAGCTTAACTGTTTCCCAATTAACCTTGGTTGCTTATCTGGTTGAAACGTAATGAAAAAAAATATATATACGCATGTGATTACTGAGATACTGTGTGGTATAATCCTGAATAATAACACACTCCCAAATCAGCTCACTCAATCAGCGCTGGAAGCAAAATAGGCATTTGAAATTGGCCAGAGTACACAAAGAGATTGATTATACCCACAATGCAATAGTCCTTGGATGTCATGATGTAATTAATGTTTAATCTCATCGCCAATGGACTCCATGGCAGAATCCATTTTTCATCAGAAATTAATTACATGCTGATTAGGGCCATTTTATAAGACATACTTGACATTAGATTGCACAGACTACATATGAGACAATGTATTGCATGTATGATGTATCCACAGTTTTGTCATGTTGGCATTGAGGGGACACTGATACGATCAAGCCTTGCCCATATTCTGAACATTATATTTGTTATGTTCCGCTTAGTCCTTGAAAGATATAAACCCCAGCAAGCAAATCTAAAAATTAATATCTGATACAGGTATGTCTGAAACTGCAAACATTACATAATACAGTTCAAATGGACATTCAAATCGTAGTTTTATAAACTAGTTTTTTTTTCACATTCTTAGTGTTACTTATAAGTATGAAAACTTTTACATAACATATTTATTATATCTGAGAGCAATATCCGGGTCAGTGAGCAAAATAATTATTTTTGTTATGTTTTGCTGTGAAAAGGCTAACAAAAACACACACAACACACACTCACATAGAAAGACATTGGCCATACATACAGCACGACCATCAACGGAATAATGATGACCCATCACTAGTAGTTGAGTTACAATAGAGACATCACCTCACACACACACACACACACACACACACACACACACACACACAACTACTATCATCAACAGTGCTCTGTCGCAAAGCATTCGCCTTTTGAAATCCACCCACTGCCTTGTGTAGGCAACACATCTCTTTGTCTGCCACATCTGCTCGGGCCTAATGAGCTCTGAAGCTGGATAATGATATTACAGCCTTGCAGAGAAGAGCTTTTCCTTCCTCTGTGTGCGGAGGGGACAAACCATAGGTTAATATGCTGTCAGTAGTCATTACGAAGCTACAAACGCTGACGTGCCCGCATATGTGGACAAATACAAAAAGACAATATGTATACGGATATGTAGATAAAATGTCAGCCATCTTGCCTGCATTTATTACCAAAACATGATGTGTGTTGTACAATGTGAAGTGATTATCATGTGCTGGGTGTCACTTTTAACCACACATGTTGCTGGAAGATGATGCTGTAGTATTCCTATGTCACCAGTTGAAATGTCATGATATGAATTGCCCATCTCCTCACAATCCCATAGGGATGGGAACAATCTCATCCAATATTGGTATTGGCCTTATATGGCTGCAAACCCTTCATTGGATATCAGATGCATCTGCCGCATACCTATCCGAATTCCAAAGTCCTTTTTTTTATTGAATTACTTAACTATAAAAGAAAAAATTAAATTAAATCGGTTCCTCTCCAACTTGAACTCCCTCACCCTCAAACCCTTTTAAGGGAACTGACGTCTGAGTCACCCGCGAGTCCAGTTATATTGCAGACTGACATTGCATAACACAAATACTTTCTGACAGTAATGCAGGGCGTGGTGGAGCCTTTTCCATGTTTGTTTGTGTATGTGTGTTGCAGTGGATTTGCTTTATTTGGAATGTAACCTTCAGAGCGGAACTACACGATGTGATCAAGTGTGACAGATCATGCAGGTAGAATATACACCAACACAAGTATTTATCTGACTCAGATAGTCTGTGACGCTGTGGTGTGTGTATATAGTGTGTGTGTGTGTGTGTGGTGTGTGTGGGGGGGGGGGGGTGGTGGGGGGGGGTTTGGATTTGATTAGTCAGCATGAGTATAACTCTAAGCAAGTGACGCAAGAAGGTTAAAAAAAATTGTAGGATGTGAGTGTGTGTGTGTGTGTGTGTGTGTTTGTGTGTGGTGTGTGTGCTGTGTGGTGTGTGTGTGTGTGTGTGTTTATGTAGTGTGTTGTGTGTGTCTGGTGCTGTGGTGCGTGTGTTGTATGTGTGTGTGTGTGTGTGTGTGCGTGTGTGTGTATATGTGTTATTTGTCCCTTCAGTGGATGAGTCAGACCACAGACGACATGTCTGGCGGGTCAAACGAGGACAACATAACTTGTCGGATGTCTTTTACATCTCAACCGTCAATTACACAACCGGTTGGAAGGCGGCTCGCTCAGCTGCTGAATCATTGTTTGTTTAAGACACAGTCATGTCATCAGTCACTAATTCAAATTCCTTGATCCGGCATTAATATTCTGGGTGAGGAAATGCATTAGTATAGTCCTTGTTTAAAGCCTTAGGTGAAGTATCCAGTGTTTTCTAACTCTTAACTGACCAGAGGAGCTTGGTATTGAGGTAGTGTGTTTTTTGTAATGAATTCCCAAAGCATTCTGATGGAACTGAATGTCAAGTAAGGTTGTGTTGCAAAGTGCAGCCTCAAGACTTCTTGTTTCTAAGTTGTATTTTATTTTTTTGTAAGATTCATGGTTGTCCTGCAGCGGATAAGCTTGACAAAATAGTGTGCGACTGATGAGAGTGTTTTTACAAATAAAGGCAAATAACTGAGCGGGGTGGACTACCGACAGAGTCAAATCACTCGCTTGTTCTCCAAGGGAATTTTCAATTGTATCACAGACAATTTAAAGCTAAAATAAAGTTGGTCCCTTCTGTTTGAAATAGTTTTGTCAAATTACTATTTCTCAGGCCAAGGATGGATTTGAAGAATTCAATGTGCACGCTCAATGCTCGCAGCTGCATGCAGGCAGTAGTTGGCAGATCAAGGAAATCATATACTCCAGTTGGCAATATCAGACTTCAAAATGTTTAAATTACTTCTTCAAATACTGTTATTCAAACACATCTAAACAGTCACTAAACATGAATTGCTTATGTGACTGTCAACTCCCCCACTCACTCCTATTATGACATATCAGGTGACCAGAAACATATTCTCTATTGGAATCATGGTGTACCTATACTACACCTATCCAATACTCAAACAGACCCCATGTCTGTCTTGGTTGTCTATTTCCTGTCAAAATCAATACTGTCTTTGTATTCAGGCGGCAGGAGCCAGAGCAATCGAAAGGCCAAACTGTCCACCACAGAGGCTCCAGGGCTGGGGGTCGGGCTGGCTGTGTTTACCCCCTGTGTGATCTGATGAAGGGGTCACCTTTAACTCTCCGGTAGCCTCCACACTTCACTGAACACTGCAAGTCTCTTGTTCCCTCAATTTCACTACACTTTTTTTCACAAATTTTTTCAGTCTTGTCAGTTTTTCAGTTTCCAATCATCTCCCACTGTGTCTCAAAGGTGAAATCAGCAATCTGGAGAATGTTTGTCAAAATCACTTTTTGTAAAAATCACTGAATATCCTACCTGTACGTATATATGTACAAACAAAATAAACAGTGTTAATAAACAGCCTAGGTTTTGTAAACGGGCATATTGCAAGCTATGATGGGCCCCTTTGTTTACTGTACATACCAGTTCTGGGAGCGGATCGTGAGGAGATATTCTCTGATTTTGACAAAAAGTGTTTCTCCAGACATTCACTAAGTCAGCTAAATGTCATACCAGTAATGTCCTAGTAAAAATAGGCAGAGAGGGGTTTGGTCTCCATCCAAATGTTGCACAAGTTTTAGGGAAGTCTCTAAAAGGTCAACACGACATGAATCAGTACATTTCTATCAACAGGTGCTACATTATGTGAGTAACATGCATAACAATGTGACGCAATAACGTTAGTCAAACTGGTGTAGAAACTCAGAAGGTAGATCAAAGGTATTCCATTGCTGTTGTACGCCTAAGCTTGTATGTATGTCCCCCACAGTTTACAGTATTGGCACACTTACATTTCTAAACGTCAAACAAACATGGAGAAAGAGCCTGTACTTGGACAGATACAGAAGTGAAATAGAAAAGTACCATTTTGCTTTATATATTTGTACCTCGCTGTTCATTCACTGAAACAAATGCATTAAGAATAAAATCCTCCCTCCACAGCTAAATATTAGTCACTAAATGAATGGAAGTAAAGTGTGAAATAGCCAATAAAAAGGGGTTTTATGACTTGCCAGAAGGAAATCAATCATACTGCAAAAGCATTACGTGAAGCTATATATTAAAGATATTGTACAATATATAGTTTTATAGTGCATGAAATATTTCTTGGGCCTTATTTGGGATTTTTCTGAGCTCCTGCACCATGTCGGTCGGGGGGGACAACACCAGTTTGTAAACGCTGCCATACTGAGAAATACAGAGAGAGTTTGTGGAGCTGATAAGGCTTGATCAACTTTGTGTCAACACATTTGGGTGATGGCTTGAATGTGACTGAGCCTTCATAGATATGAAAAAGTTACGCACTACAGCTTTAAGAAGTGTACATTTTTTCCACAACATGTTCACATACAAACATATAAAACAAACAAAGAAAAGCAATATCTAAGAAAAGGTGTGAGAGAAAGACAGCAAAAAGAAGCTAGTACGAGAAAAAACACTAGTCCATGCACCTGTCAGCCAAAGATATACACTAAATGAATGGGAACCAAAGTGTGAAATGGCCAATAAAACTCAGTTCGTATGACTTGCCAGAAGAAATCAATCACACTGTTAAAGCATTATATGAAGCTATCCCTCTTTAGAAATATTATTCTTTTTTGTCCAAATTATCCAAATCATTGAAGCCTTGTGTGAAAGAAATGCAGCAAAAGGGAAACAAAAAAAAAAGCATTATATTAAACTATCTATCTTAAGAAAAGTGTAATATTTTTTCTCCAAATCAAGACATTAAATTTCTGAAGCATGGATCCCCTGTACAAGATATTACAGACATAAATTGTGAAATAAAACAGCAAAAGGAAGCAACAGTACACTAGACTAAGAAACATAGTCAATGCAGTACCCCATCACTACTCTCAGTGTCCATGTTCCACATGGATGCAGCGGGCAGTATTTCCAGACCACTGAGTTGATGGAGGGCTTTAACCAGCATCACCTACACTGTGGACAAAGGTCATCCAGGACAGGGGGCTCGATGTGTGGTCCAAGCAACCCACCGCAAGGAGCCAGACCTGGGCTACAGTCTGCCACCACGCTCCCCTTAATCACCATGAACCAAAAAGTCAATACTGAAGCACGAGTCAATTACCTAGGGAAGAAAAAAAAACTCACAGCGCTTACCACTACCACGTGATCCTTGTGTGTGTGTGTGTGTTGTGTTTGGTGTGGTGTGTGTGTGGGTTTTGTGTTTGTTATGTGTGTCCAAACTTATCCAGGCCACCAATCTTTCTGACAGCCAAATCATAGGCAACTTATTGGATTCGAGTGTGTGGAGAAGGAGATCTTTACATTAATAATTCACTCTGTCCATGGCTGCATCTCATCTCCCTCTCGGTGTGTGGGAGAGTGAGACCACAGCGAGAAAATGCAATGGAAATGAACCTCTCCTCCTCTCTCTCTCTCTCTCTCCCCTCTCCTCTCTCTCTCCCCTCTCTCTCTCTTTCCCCTCTCTCTCTCTCTCTCACACATCTCACCCACACCACACACACACACACACACACACACAGAAGTCACTTTCACTCACTCCATTCTATTATTTGTTTCTCAGTTTTTTGTTTTTTCCTGCCTTCCCATACATTCCGGTGGACTGCTGATAGCTTTGCTGTGCTGTTGACTGTTTCCTTAGCCGTCTCAAATTCTCAATCTCACACAGTCACTCTACCGGGAATGAAAATAATAACTGGATAAATGAAGGCTTTGACTACACTTTCTGACTTCCTTATATAAAAAAAAGGAATATACCAATCTCAAAGTGTAAACTGTGCTCTTGGTCTTCACTAGTTAGTAATGAAAAAGTACTGCAGTACTAAAGAATTTAAAAAAGTATTACACTGCATTTGTTTTGTTTTTTAATGGTATGTGCATGACATAAGATGGCAAAAAAAAGGTGGTTCTTCTGATTATTTTTATGTTATAAGTTGTAATATATAGCTTTGGCAGTACTTTTTCTTTTATAATAGTCATGCCAATAAAGCTGTTTTAATTGACTTGAATTGACAGGGGAAGCCAAATCAAAAGATATAAACATGTATGTATAATCGTACATGTGTAAATTATCCCAGTACACGGTTTGTTTTTTTGGTTTCTGGCCTGAACTTTACATTTTACAAGATGACATTGAACTCATCACGACCGTCGCTAAATAATTTTTTATTTACTGAACAGCGCTTGAACACATCACAATGTGACTCAATACAACCCACTTTCCAACGGACACACACTTACTAAAGACATACAGTATATTACAAACATGCACCACACACACACATTACACAGCACATTTTTTCAGGACGGTAATTAAAGGGGTACGGTGTTTTCAGAATGACTGCCCAAACCCTAGAATTTTTCCTGGGAAGGCAAAATACCAGCCTTTCAAATTGAGTAATTATCCTCTTGATGGAATACGAAATGAGGGGAAAAGGTCACAGATTGCTTCAGTGAGGAAGATGTACGTGTTATATTCTCAGAAGCAAGAGGTGAGCGTTGCCAAAGACTCTAGTTAAGTGCTACACTAACAATACACACCATCTGCAAACTTCATTCTATTGCCATTAAAATGTCTGCCGCTGCAAAGTAATTAACTTTTAGGTTCTAGTATTTTTTTGGCAGCGGAAAAACATTCAATGATGTCTGGAGAGGTTCACCATTAGACTCAAGAGGCAACATATGTGTGTGTGTGTGTGTGTGTGTGTGTGTGTGTGTGTGTGTGTGTGTGTGTGTGTGTGTGTGTGTGTGTGTGTGTGTGTGTGCGTTATGCTGTAACTAACCATCCATCTGGCTAATTGGATCTCCAATCTTGGAACGCACACTTGACATATTCTGATAAGGTTATAATCTCCTATGTGCCTTTATAGGGTCCTGCTATAGCTCAATATATTATAATGAATAAGTGGCCTGGCGTGGTTTTCCTTTAAAACTAGGGGTAGGGGGGGCCTCAGACAAAATTACAGTTGGTCAAGACAGCGTTAATTGATATAGTACATGTGTGTTCATTGTAGCATATAGTTGTGCAGACGTAAAAATATATATATATATAAATGTTAAAAGGGTAAATGTTTAAATCAAGATCTAATAATTGTGGGATTACGTTGTGAGCCGAGATAACACTGTGTGTCTGTGAAAGACAAACCCAGAGAAGGTCATTCCTGAATAAATGTCAACAATAAATTGGTTCTCCAAGTAAGAGAGAGAGGGGGAGAGAGAGAGAGAGAGAGAGAGAGAGAGAGAGAGAGAGAGAGAGAGAGAGAGAGAGAGAGAGAGAGAAAGAGAGAGAGAGCGAGAGAGAGAGAGAGAGACAGAGCGAGAGATAGAGAAAAAAATATCCCTTGGGGTTATTTTTACAAGACAACAAGGCTCCTATAAAAAGCTTTAGTCCGTAGTCTATCATTGTGTAAACAGGAATGTCTCAGACTATTGGCTCCTCCAGGCTAGACTGATAGAGAGTCAGAGAAAGACAGAGAGACAGAGGAAAGGAGATTAAATATACATGTCTGTCTCAACTAATTATAATTAGAATATCATGGATACGTCAATTCCAAAGTTATACTTGTATTTATTCTAGCTCATGGAAGTGTAACCTTCTGATGACCCCTAGAGGTGGGGTATCTATTCTAAATGTCTATGTCTAAGTTTATATCAGGTTACTAAAGATTCTAAGTTCACATTTGATTGGTAAGGGGATTGATTGTAGCTTAATACACTAAGATTAATGAGACCTCCAACCCACACAACAACACGTGACCACGACTTGAGAGAATAAAAGTTTTGTATTTATAAAGATATCTTCGAAAACTAAGTTGCACTTGTTCTCTCAGCAATGTAGAAAAATAGAAATATCGACACAGAATAATGAAACAAAGTGAAATAAAACTGTACCTTAGCAGCACTAAGTACTTAAAATAAATAAAATATATCCCGCATGGGACTAGAAAAAACACAAAATGATCACAGCTTAGGAATCTTAGTTCCTTCAAATATACCTTATCAACTGTATAGTCAATTTGTCAGTTTAGTCTTGGGCCCAAGAACCAAAAGAAAAACAAAACCTGAGTACTCAGAATAAAGAAAAAAAGTGTCAAAACAAAATAATCCTCAGTTCGGTTTGTTCATTTTGTTCCTACCACCGCGTGGATTTGAGCACAATGTCCATGCAACTACAGATGTCCGATGAGAGATGATGGATCCAATAACAGCGATGATGATGGAAGCAGTAGAATCAGTCCAGTTGAAACAGTTCGTCCCTCGAGAAAAACCAGCCTGCACAAAAGTGTGCAGCGCAGTTATTAAACAGTCTGAATGCTTTTCTTTTCGCTGTCCATTGCATTACACTTATCTAATAATCTTTTTAAAAGTACACAGAATAAACTTTGCAATAGCTGCAACAGCATATGAATTAAATTTATCCTTTAACTTCTATTTTTAAACATGAACCTCATTGAATGCAAATATCAACCCTTTAACTTATTTCTCCACACATGTAAATTAGCTTAACCATGTTCTAACACACTGCACATATTGCATGTAGCTAACACACTGCCACGGCCATTAACAAGGCACAAAACGGAGCAGCACGTGGAAAATAGCCTACCTTAAAAGCAGCAATACACATATTCATTTTCGATGCTAAATGTCTGAACAGTTAACACCATCGGCCGTATCCAATTCACGTCGCATACACATTATATCCTGACTGGTTTTTAAGTTTCACACACATATCTCAGGCAATTAAACACACAATTACTCATTTTAAGCAAACACAAGGTAATGCTAAGCGGCTAACTCAATGCTTATTAGCTAACCTAGAACTGTTAACTCACCAGGATAATCGTCAATATACACTTAAAAGCACCCGTCCGGAGCTTCCACTCGATTTCTCCCGAACCGACCACTAGTAGTTTTCCTTATCTCTATTGTCTAAATTGCAGTTTCTCACATTAGGTAGTTTATCAATATCGTTATCTTCGTCTAATTACTTGTAGTTGCATGTGTCTCGCAGTTTCTCTGTCTGCGTCATCGGCTGTCTGCCGTTCATGCGCCTGTGATGCGTTTAGGGGGCATCGTAAACTACAGCATCCAGTGACCATTCTCTGAAAATGACGCTCCCAGGGAATTCCCGTGACTTTGGGACTACAGAAAATAACCTGGGTTACACACTCCCCCTCTAAAATACATGCGTCTCTGCATGAACATTAAAATCATCAAGTTTGCGCAAAGATGCTGTTTGGGAAAATACAGTTCCCAAGCTCTGAAAAAATGAACTTATAGCCAAAATCAAAGGTTCTCCCAACTCATCATAAGTGAGCTTACGAGGTTGGCGCCTCTCTCTACCAGAGCGTCTTAACTCAGGGGACTCTTGGTTATCAGATGCCTTATCTCCTATGCATACAACTACAGGTTCGGCTGCGACATTATCTGTGTTGTCATAAACAGGTGACATACGTGCTATGTCTGGTTCTGGGATATCAATAACAACATAGTCTGGGGCTCTAGAGTGTGAGGTAGAATGTGTAACTTCACTGCCACTCTCTGAGCTATTCAGAGGACATTCTGATTGAAACTCATGTCTTGGGTTATCAGAGTGTGAGTAGTTTTGTGGCTCAAAGGGATGACTGTTTGGGTTTAACACTACTGAGGCTGGTTGAGGCTCATTGGGATCACCTCCTGTTTGCAAGAAAGGGCGTCTTGTGATAACCTCTGGCACTTGTGTGCTAAGATAGAGTTCATCCTCATCACTGTACAACTCATCCTCTTGACAATCATCTCCCTCTGTGTCTTTTGTTGCTTGTTTCCTCAGTTTCATTTTTCTTGGTTGCTCATTGTGTGAATGATTATCCTCTTTTTCTTTTACAGGAAGGAACCCACATGGCAAAAGGAGATCTCGGTGCAATGTGCGCTGTGGTCCTTCTCCTGTTTCAGGTTTAACCACATATACAGGGCTCTCTCCAATCTTTTTGACAACGACATGGATTTTCTGTTCCCACCTGTCTGCGAGTTTGTGTTTCCCTCGTATGTTCACATTCTTCACCAAGACTCTATCTCCTTCAAAGAGCTCTGCTGCTCTTACCTTCTTGTCAAACCGAGCTTTGTTCTTCTCACCCATTTTCAGGGAGTTTTTTGTAGCTAGCGAGTAGCTTTCTTGCAGGCGTTGGCGAAGGCCTTTAACATACTCTGAGTGGGTCTTGTGGTTTCCCATATCAGGGTGGATTCCAAGGACTAGATCAATTGGCAGTCTGGGCTGCCTCCCAAACATTAACTCATAAGGGGAGAAGCCTGTTGTGTCGTTTCGCGTGCAGTTATACGCGTGGACTAAGGGCTTAACAAAGTCCCTCCAATGGTACTTATCTTTCTCTTCAAGGGTCCCTAGCATACTTAATAGTGTCCTGTTAAATCGCTCCACTGGGTTCCCACGAGGGTGATATGGGGTAGTGCGAACTTTGTCAGTTCCAATAAGTGTGCAGAGTTCTTTGATGGTTTTTGATTCAAAATCTCTGCCCTGGTCACTGAGCAAGCGACTGGGAAATCCATAATGGACAATGAAATGTTCCCACAGGGCTTTCGCAATGGTTCTTGCTTTTTGATCTTTCGTTGGCACTGCAACAGCAAACTTTGTGAAATGATCCGTCATAACTAATATGTTTCGCGTATCTCTGTTGTCTGGCTCAAGAGATAGATAGTCTATAGAGATGAGTTCAAGGGGGTAAGTAACTGAGATGTTTTGCAAAGGTGCAGCTTTTTGGGGCATAGCTTTTCTCCTGAAACATCGTTCACACTTTTTGCATTTTTCCTCAATGGCTCTGGCCATTCCTGGCCAGTAGAATCTGGCACGGGCAAGGTGTAGTGCACGCTCTGAACCAAGGTGACCAACTTCATTGTGTACACCATGAAGTGCTCTTTCTCTTAACTGTTCAGGTAAGACCAATTGATAGACAAGGTTTTCTCTGTCCATCCACTTCCTGTGTAGTACACCATCTCTGAGTTCAAGCCTTTTCCATTCCCTAAGGAGGAGTTTGACATCTGAATGCTCAAGGTTTGTCTCTCTGAAACTGGGCTTTATCGCTCTCTCCACAAAGTTGATGACACGTGAGATACATGGATCTGCTTTTTGAAGGTTGCGCCAGTCAGTGTCTGTCATAGAAGGCAAGGTGTCTTCACCGAAGATGTCGGATATCAATGAGGGGTTGACGGCTAGAGACTCGGCAACAACATATTGCTCTGGCTGGTGTTCACCTTTAAATGTCACCAGGTGACGTTGACATAAGGCAGAGAACACTTCCTGGCCCATGTTTCCTCTTGGGTCCATGAGACGTCTTTTCATATCCTCAATCCTTTCTCTTTCCTTGACAAAATCCTCATCCTCACGAGGTGGGCTTTGAGGCCGACGGGATAACCCATCTGCATCGCCGTTGGCATGACCTGCTCTATACTTGATGGAGAACTGGTAAGTAGAGAGAGCGGCTAACCAGCGGTGTCCGGCTGCATCTAGCTTGGCTGAGGTTAACACGTACGTGAGGGGATTATTGTCGGTAAGTACAGTAAAATTTGTCCCATAAAGGTAGTCATTAAACTTCTCACAAACAGCCCACTTAAGAGCTAAGAACTCAAGTTTGTGAGTGGGGTAGTTTTGTTCGCTCTTGGAAAGACCTCGACTAGCATAAGCCACAGCTCTGAGCTTCCCCTCCTGCTCTTGATAGAGGGCTGCCCCTAGACCTTCTCGACAAGCATCGGTATGTAAGACATACGGTAGTTCTGGGTCTGCAAAGGCAAGGATGGGTGCAGAGGTCAATTTGTCGATAAGAGTTCGAAAAGCATTTTCACACTCGGGAGTCCACTCCTCTCCGAGTGGTGCGTTTGGGCTCACATGAGGTTTGGAGTAGTCTCTCTTGTACACTTTGCCTCTTTTCTTTGGTGCCACAGTAGCCTGCTGTCAGGCTGTTGAGGGGTTTGGCTATTTTGGAGTAACCCTCGACAAAACGTCGATAGTATCCAGCAAAGCCTAGAAAACATTTCAACTCCTTCCTTGTTGAAGGGCGGGGCCAATCTCTTAAGGCGGATACCTTTGCAGGGTCAGTATGGACTCCCTGAGCATCGACTACATGACCCAGGTATTTCACAGAAGTCTTAAAGAAGTGACACTTTTCTGGAGACAGCTTTAAGCCGTAGTCTTTGAGGCGATTCAGTACCTTCATGAGCCGTGCTTCATGTTCTTCCAATGTGTCTGAGAACACTATCAAATCGTCTAGGAACACAAGCACCTCATTAAGGTGGAGGTCACCGACACACTTCTCCATAAGGCGCTGGAAGGTGCTTGGAGCATTTGTGACACCCTGTGGCATGCGATTGAATTCAAAGAAGCCCAGGGGACAAACAAAAGCAGTTTTAGGCTTATCTTCCTCAGCCATGCCAACCTGATAATAACCGGATTTGAGATCCATGACGGAAAACCATTTGGCACCACTGAGGGCTGCAAATGTTTCTTCAATGTTCGGAAGGGCATATGCATCCCTGATGGTTCGTGCATTTAACTTCCTGTAGTCTATGCATAGCCTGATCGAACCATTCTTTTTACGCACTAAGACTATTGGTGATGCAAAGGGGCTCTCTGACTCTTGAATGATTCCTGCATCAAGCAGTTCTTTGAGGTGTTGCTTGACTGCCTCTCTGTCACTGGGATGAATAGGTCTCGGCCTCTCCTTAAAAGGAGTCTCATCAGACAGCCTGATGCGATGCTTTACAGCAGTGGTGTGACCGTATGACAAGTCATCTACTGCAAAGACTTCTGAAATGGAGTTAAGCTTAGTGGTGATGCGCTCTTTCCATTGTTCAGATAGCGGTGAGTCATCAAGGTTGAGGTTGAGGTTTTCAGTGAAGGGCCTGTCCTGACAAGGTGCATTTTGTTTAGGTCCAAGTTGGGTGATGTGCTGGGCTGCACATAACTGAGCAACAATGGATTTCGGCTGCAGTGTGACATTGTGTTCACTTAGGTTACGCAGCACAACAGTGACCTTGTTTCTGGAATTAAAGGGAATGTCAATCAAAGAAGCTTCAAGGAACACGCCACCTGGTAGCGCATGTTGTTCATGTGGTTCAAGCACAAATGCTGTATTCTGACAGTGTTTTCTCAGTCTGACATCACCCATGATGCAGCACTTTTGTTTTGCAAGAATGGTGATGGGATCGTTTCCATGCAGCTTGACGGGATATGCATGGTTGTCTGTCTCATGTGTGCGAGCAATGTGCTGGAAGATCACTGCAAGGTCTTTGGAGCAAAGTTTCTGGATGAACCCTGAGCCATCCTGTTCAAGTGAATTATCATAAAGTCTGAATAACACATTAGTCCCAATCAAAAGTGGGGTTCCACTGTTAAATGGACAGTCTGGGACTATAAGCGCTAAGACCTCAAGCTCCTCTTCCCTGCCAGTGATGGGTTTGGGAAAATTGATGCGAGCTTCTATGTAGCCAAGATAGGGGACATTCTGTCCACCAGCTCCTTCGATTTCAAGAAGAGCATTAATAGGACGAATGGGTAGGTGAGACAGGTTGTTTCTATAGAAACACTCGGAAACTGTGGTTACTTGTGAACCAGAGTCCATGATTGACTCACAAGTTACTCCCTCAAGAGAGACTGAAGCTTCACAACGGGGACCAACAAGTCCTGAAGGTAAGAGTTGCTCTGTACTGTCAGCCTCCATTGTCTGTGTCATTACTTTTCTTTGTGCTTTAGCACTGTGAATCAAGCTCTTGGGACGGGGGTTATGTGCTGTCGCAGCTCGTGGTTGTCCCATGGCAGGAGCTGCTTTTAGTTTAAATCAAAGGGCGAAGCAGTCTGACGAGCAAAAAACTTGTCACGTGCCTCTCTTAGTTCTGCATTTTTGCTGCGGACTAATGTCTGGTTTGGTTCATTTGAACAATGAGCAGCAATGTGGTTGTCTTGTCCACACTTAAAACAGAACCACGCTCTTGGCATTCCAGGAACTTTAACTGGTCTCCTGTTATTTTCGCTAATTGCGAGACACTCCTTTCTCTTGGTGCTCTCACTCTCTTTTTGACTCTGGGATAGCTTCTCAACTTGTTTTGTTAGCTCAGCTATTTTACATTCAAACTTAAAAGTTTCATCTTGTTTTGGTTTTGGCGCTGGGAGGGGCCTGTTATCATGAATGAGGTTGTGTGAGCCTTTGCTCAACTTCTCTACCTGTTCAGTTAGCTCATTCATTTTCTTTTCAAGCTTTGATGCTTCGGTTTCTTTTGGGGTGGGGGCAGGACCACTATCATAGGAGGGAATGTCGAAGATGTGATGGGCATGTGCGATAGCTTTAGAAGCACCTAGATGTTTTTTCATTCTGTCTAGCTTTGCTGAACGGCGATCTTCCTCGGCTCTCAACATGAGGAGAAATTCACGGAATGATGGGGGGTTGCTCTTTTTGGGCTCTAGCTGTAGACCTATGATGATGCTCTGATCCCAACAGCCCCGGCAGAACTGTCTGAGTAAGTGTTCGTTTGAATTTTCAACTGAGGCTCCCCCTCTAGAAATTGTTTTTGTGAGGAGGGTGTGGAGCCGGTTAAGAAATGCGGAGGGTTTCTCCCCATTGTTCTGGTTTGAGCTGAGAAAGGCTGCAAAGAGCTCCTCTCCATCCTCCACAACACCGAAGGCAGATTCAAGCTGAGTGACATAAGCACTGGGAGGTGAGGAGATTCCAAGGGGTTTCACTACATCAGTAGCTGGATTCAGCAGGCTTTCAAGAATTTTCCTTACCTTGTGTGTATCACTAAAGGAAGGATCTTCAAGAAGAAGGTCAACCTGGGTGCGCCAGGTGTCATAGTCAACCTCACCATTAGGCTTTGGCATGCGACCAGAGAAGATGCGCAGACGGACAGGCATGTATGATGAAGTTCTTGAGTCATTTCGGATGACATGCTCCACAATCACTTTTTGGATCTGAGGGGGGTTAATGATACTCTCATCAATGTGAACTGGGCTCACTGGCACCCTAGCAGATACCTTAGGAACATATATGGGTTCTGCAGGTTGTCTTTGGTTATCATTGTCAGATGTGTTATCATTTTGAGTTGTATCTTGGTTCGCTTGTAACTCGCTTGTGAGTACACTTAAGAAGCCTGTTTTGCTACTACCTGCGACTAGCTTTAGTTCACTCAGGTATCTGAGGGCTATCTCCCTGCCCATCTCTTCTTGACAGACATCTCTAATGGTCCTCACAGACCATTTTAGGGAAGGATCTTTGGGGCTTGGTAAGGTGCCTAAGGTAATGGGGTCTATTCTAGAGATGGACCGGTCAGACAAATACTCTATCAGGGCTCTACCCTTTGGATGTTCTAGCTCATCAGGGATCCGGACAATTTTTGAGACTTTCCCATTTACTTCAAAAACATGAGCTATCTCTTCATCTGAGTAATCTCCCTCAATGCCTGTTACTAAGAGGGAGCTCTGACCCTGAACGTCAAACTGGTTACAAATATCCATAACTAACTCGGTGCAACAAATTATTAGTGTGTAGCGTGGGATGGAAGGTCAGGTTGCTACTTAAAACCAATCTCCTGGCTAGCTCGCCACTTTGTGTAACCTTCTGATGACCCCTAGAGGTGGGGTATCTATTCTAAATGTCTATGTCTAAGTTTATATCAGGTTACTAAAGATTCTAAGTTCACATTTGATTGGTAAGGGGATTGATTGTAGCTTAATACACTAAGATTAATGAGACCTCCAACCCACACAACAACACGTGACCACGACTTGAGAGAATAAAAGTTTTGTATTTATAAAGATATCTTCGAAAACTAAGTTGCACTTGTTCTCTCAGCAATGTAGAAAAATAGAAATATCGACACAGAATAATGAAACAAAGTGAAATAAAACTGTACCTTAGCAGCACTAAGTACTTAAAATAAATAAAATATATCCCGCATGGGACTAGAAAAAACACAAAATGATCACAGCTTAGGAATCTTAGTTCCTTCAAATATACCTTATCAACTGTATAGTCAATTTGTCAGTTTAGTCTTGGGCCCAAGAACCAAAAGAAAAACAAAACCTGAGTACTCAGAATAAAGAAAAAAAGTGTCAAAACAAAATAATCCTCAGTTCGGTTTGTTCATTTTGTTCCTACCACCGCGTGGATTTGAGCACAATGTCCATGCAACTACAGATGTCCGATGAGAGATGATGGATCCAATAACAGCGATGATGATGGAAGCAGTAGAATCAGTCCAGTTGAAACAGTTCGTCCCTCGAGAAAAACCAGCCTGCACAAAAGTGTGCAGCGCAGTTATTAAACAGTCTGAATGCTTTTCTTTTCGCTGTCCATTGCATTACACTTATCTAATAATCTTTTTAAAAGTACACAGAATAAACTTTGCAATAGCTGCAACAGCATATGAATTAAATTTATCCTTTAACTTCTATTTTTAAACATGAACCTCATTGAATGCAAATATCAACCCTTTAACTTATTTCTCCACACATGTAAATTAGCTTAACCATGTTCTAACACACTGCACATATTGCATGTAGCTAACACACTGCCACGGCCATTAACAAGGCACAAAACGGAGCAGCACGTGGAAAATAGCCTACCTTAAAAGCAGCAATACACATATTCATTTTCGATGCTAAATGTCTGAACAGTTAACACCATCGGCCGTATCCAATTCACGTCGCATACACATTATATCCTGACTGGTTTTTAAGTTTCACACACATATCTCAGGCAATTAAACACACAATTACTCATTTTAAGCAAACACAAGGTAATGCTAAGCGGCTAACTCAATGCTTATTAGCTAACCTAGAACTGTTAACTCACCAGGATAATCGTCAATATACACTTAAAAGCACCCGTCCGGAGCTTCCACTCGATTTCTCCCGAACCGACCACTAGTAGTTTTCCTTATCTCTATTGTCTAAATTGCAGTTTCTCACATTAGGTAGTTTATCAATATCGTTATCTTCGTCTAATTACTTGTAGTTGCATGTGTCTCGCAGTTTCTCTGTCTGCGTCATCGGCTGTCTGCCGTTCATGCGCCTGTGATGCGTTTAGGGGGCATCGTAAACTACAGCATCCAGTGACCATTCTCTGAAAATGACGCTCCCAGGGAATTCCCGTGACTTTGGGACTACAGAAAATAACCTGGGTTACAGAAGGACAAATCCAGTAGCTCAAAATATTAGAATATTACATAAAACCAATCAAAAGAAGGATTTATAATACGGAAATGTCATCCTTCTGAAAATTATGTTTATTCTAGATTCATTTCACTGTATGAAGGCATGAGGGAATGGACAGACATAAAAAAAGTACATAAAGATGTAAAAAAGACAACATTAGTGAAGCAGGGACACAGAATAGACAAGGGGAAAATGTTAAGAAGCTATAAGAGATGTAGAGAGAGACATACACGCTTCAAACCCTCTTCATTCAGCCCTGTGTCCAACAGCTCCTCTCCTTGGAGTGTTCTACACTGTTTCACACACAGAGACATCACCTGTTCATATTACCATCCGTGTGTGTGTGTGTGTGTGTGTGTGTGTGTGTGTGTGTGTGTGTGTGGTAAGAAATGTTAAGCACTTTGGGGCTGAAAAAATTGGCTAAAAAACTCAAGTCCATTTACCATATTCACCTAGCAGCTCAAGATTCAGCTACACATCAATAGTCACAATCACACATTGCAATGGGTTTGATAAAAGCCATATTCTACCTGTAGATTGTCACTTTCTTCTATATCCTGAAATTGAAAATATCAGAATAGACTCAACATCTGTATGTCATCACTTGCACTGAGCTAGTTAGACAGTTTAGAGATAGTTACAGCCTGCGCAAGAGTGACATACAGTATATAAGTTTAGCTTTTATTTGATTGGTAAGTTTTAAGAAAAGTACACTTTAACTGGGGCCTTAGGAATTGATTTCTGACCAATGTAGCCACAGTAATTCTCCCATTGGGTCTGCATATAAAAGGACCTCGACAAACATTATTATTATTTTTTTAAGATTATTTATTTGGCATTGGCAAGGTTTATTAGACAGTACAGAGTTGAAATGGGGAGACAGAGAGAGAGAGGGGGGGATGACATGCAGTAAAGGTCCACGGGTCGGATTTGAACCCGTGACCACTGCAACGAAGGCCGGAGCCAATATGGTACACGCTCTATCCACTACGCCACCTAGCGCCCTCATCAAACTAATTTAATTAACCATGTGTGTGACTAACTCTCACTACACAGCCCAGTGCGTTCCGATATCCTTGGTACTGATTTTTAGGATTGTGTATTTTTGTCTGTGTGTGTGTGTGTGTGTGTGTGTGTGTGTGTGTGTGTGTGTGTGTGTGTGTGTTCATGTGGTGTCCCTATGGTCTGAGTGTGTATTTTCTTTCTTTTTTTTGTGGTGCCCATCTGTTCCTGTCGTGTCCTTCAACAGCTGCAAAGTGCCAGCCGCCCACTCGCGCACACTCGCGCACACACACACACCACACACACACACACACACACACACACACACACACACACACACACACACACACACACACACACACACACACACACACACACACACACACACACACACACACACACACACACACACACACACACACACACACACACACACACACACACACACACACACACACACAACACACACACACACACACACACACACACACACACACACCACACCAACACACACACACACCACACCAACACACACACACCACACACACACCTAAAAGCTCTCGGTCGCACCAGTGTGTCAACAGCCCAGATTTCCTCTCCAGCTTGACTGTAGCCAACCACCGCAAAAAAAAAACGCCTCCTATCAGATTGGTGCCAGCCATGTCCCTGAGTATTACTAATTGAGTAAGTCTGTCATCCTCTCTCTCTCCATCTCTCTCTTTCCCTCTCTTAATCTCTCTCTCTCCCTCTCTTGTTCTCCCTGTATCTCTCTCTCTCTCTCTCTCTCTCTCTCTCCCCCTCTAGCCTTCTCTCTCTCTCGATGTCCATCAAGTCACTGCATGCAACGGAGATACAAACTATAGCAGCCACGAGTTCCATCACCACTTTAGGCCAAATGGATCATTGACATATCAAATGACCCATAGAGAAATTGTGTGTGTGTGTGTGTGTGTGTTGTGTGTGTGTGTGTGTGTGTGTGTGTGTGTGTTGTGTATGTGTATGTGGTTGTGTGTGTTGTGTTCGTAGTGTGTGTGTCGTGTGCGTGGCGTGCGTGCATCTGTGTGTGTGTGTGAGAGTTTGTGTGTGTGTGTGTGTGCTACCAGCCCTCATGCGGATATGCTGCAGGCACCGGGTAATCAGTAGCGTTGGGTATGAATTCTGCCCTGTCTCCCTCTGCAGTGGCCCCAGACACGGATTAATGGTGTCATTAATCTTACCTTTAAAATGAATGACTTCAGCACCTCAGACCTGTGCCAGAGTAGCTGCCCTGTCCCACTCCCCCCCACACCCCCCCCCCCCCTCTCCCACTGGGCTGTGACGGATGGATAGTGGGTCCGCCATCCGATCCATCCTCTGTTTGGCTACAGCTTGACTCAGCGGGATATCAGGGAGTCCAGCAGAGTAGCTGTTGCCAGTAGGTACAGTTTGGTTTGGTACGGATCAGCACACACTTGTGTTTTGTCAAAAGTTGGGAATGGTACCAAAATAACAGTATTGTCCCTTTAATGGTCATCCTTTGGTTGGGGTGCCAAGCGGTCCCAAAGAGGTGGAGTTAAATGCTAATCCCTATCAGTTATAACTTATTATTAGACGGGGGATCGAACCACCGACCCTGAAGTTGTGGGTCGACCACCCTACACTCTCAGCTACATCCCCCCTATGTGTTGAATGTATTGGCGGGCCACCGTGTGTTGAGCTGCTATGATGTCACCATACTTACGTAGCTGTCCCCATCTGGCATATACCCCGTTCAGTACCAAACAGAACTGTCCTGCTCAGTGGAAACTAGGCTTGTTATGCGTGTACACATTTATGTGGTGTGTGTGTGTGTGTGTGTGTGTGTGTGTGTGTGTGTGTGTGTGGTGTGTGTGTGTGTGTGTCAGGAAATGTTATGTATCCTCATCATAGAGGTAACAGTGCAGAGAATGTCAAGTTTCTCGCAAAAGGTTACTGCTGACAACTAGACTATTCTTATGAACAAATGAAAGTATGCGGCTCGTTGCAACTCGAGGTCTCTGTATATTCGCCCCCAGACAGCACAGAGAGGCAACAGAGAAACAATAGACATGAATCATCCGCTGAAGATCAAAAGCAGGTAAAACTGGGAGAAAAACACAAAATAAAATGGCTTCTTTTGAAGTTGTTACCTGTGGAAACACAAAGGCAGTGCTCTGTTTTCAGACCAGACATTGTGCCTGATGAAGTCACACCTGCGTTCCAAATCGCATACTATTTATTTTTACTACACTACATAGTAAAGTACAGAAGAGTTTTAGGGCAACAGGAGAGGGAGAAAAAAATCGGATACGGAAGATTTTTTTTTCATTATGTCGAGAAATGTAGCAAAATGCTATTGGAGTTAGTGGGGCATCATGTATGTATTTTCAGCATACTACAATTGACGTGCAAGTATTGGGACATCCTAAATCTTTTTTCTGGCATACTAAATAGTAGGGAAGTATGTGGATTGGAACGCAGGGTTAGATAAAGCAAATGTAGTGGGTCTGATACGTATGTCTATATCAAGTATTTTCCAAGTTACAAAATGTGAACTCATGTGATGTGGGGGTGATTTTATAGCTTGATTGGGATTTGGTCAACACATAAACCAACCTGACTTAATTAGTAGGAGGATATTTTACACAACATACAGCACTGGAAATAATTAAGAGACCACTCCAAATGTTCAGTGTCTCTTGTTTTACTATGTATAGGCATATGTTTGAGTAGAATGAAAATGTTGGTTTTATAATATAAACTACTGACAACATTTCTACCAAATTCACAATAATAATATTGTCATTAAGAGCATTTCCATTAAGTAATGTAGAGATGAAGATTTAAGAAAAAATCCAGACTGGTCTCTTAATGTTTATGTCAATCATCCTTTGCAAACACCCAGTGAAGATCACAGAAATAAATATAGTGAGTATGGCTGACATTTTCAAAATTTCTATTCCTTTGGGAAGCATACCAATTTTCAAAACGTAATCATAAAAAGCACACACACATATAATGCTGCACTCTAACCTTATAGCATTGGTCAACAATATCTAGCGGTCAAATGTCAGATATATATCGAAAAGCGATTGGTCCGAGCTACAGAGCAGGGGGGCGGGCGGGCGGGCGTCAACCACTAAGTGAGAGGGAGGGAAGTTATCAAGCTGCAGCGAGAGAGATTTCTCATTTCATCAATAAGTCGTCCGTGACAAATGACCATTGATGCCACAGAGGCCAGTAGCCATTATCCAGTTGGACACACACACACACACACACACGCATAGAGAGAAACACACACACACTCACAGAGAGACAGACACACGCACACACATAGAGAGAGACAGACACACGCACACACACACGCATAGAGAGAGACAGACACAGACACACTCTCACGCACAGACACGCACGCATAGAGAGAAACACACACACACACACAACACACTCACACAGAGACAGAGACAGAGACAGAGACAGAGACAGAGACAGAGACAGAGACAGAGACAGAGACAGAGACAGAGACCACACACACACACACACACACACACACACACACACACACACACACACACACACACACACACACACACACACCCCCCTTTGGACTGTGAGTCAATGTCAAAGAAAACCAACAAAACTAGATTTAAACCATCAGTTAAGCCAGGAAATGCGTTGCTGTTTTTTCACTACGCATTACAGAACTCAATAAAAGAAAATCTTTCTTCTTGCTTTTGCCACCGACTTTTAAAAAACAAATCACAGCTCTTGTCTTTGAAGTGGATATTGGTTCCACATCGTACAACAATCACACACACTCTCAGGGATCGCTGGCAGGTCTTGACTGGTTTCCAGTTCCGCCCACAAACACACTTAATGAGGTGAGATGTGCCGAGTCAACCAAGGGAAAACAGACGCCACTCATTTACAAAGTGATATAAGGCCTTTTGTTAAAGCTAATTAGTTCGAAGGGATATTTCTTGCTCACAATTTCCATGTTAAATGTATTATAATGCAAGACTTGATTTAGCGTCGATATAATGTTTCCATATGTGTGTCCCTTCCTCAACAGATTCATCAAACTAAGCCATTAAAAGCAAAAAGCATTAGGTAACCATGGCCTTAACACATACATCACTAAAGACATTGTATCCGTTTACATTTTGACACAGTGGACATTCAACTGAAGCTTAACTTTAGAATATTATCTCACAAATCTATTTGTAATATCTGCAAGACAAATGGTGATTATACAGTTTCCCTAGATCGTTGGGCACTACATGTAGCTTAGTTTGATTTTGTCCAGTATTTTTAGCAGGTCCTGTCAAAGCCAGCCACAATGAACAATACATCATGAACCATCACACTATTAATATCTTGAGGAAAATGATCATTTGCTACATAACATTAGTTTCCTAACGAACTAGCTAGATTAAACTGCGGTTCCTCTTGCAATGTTACGATTCAATCCACATCTAATTATACCATCCATTCTGTTGACAGAGCCGTTTGTACATGATAAAATAATATGGCTCCAGGGCGCAGTGGCTAGGCGCGTACCATATTGTCCTTTGTTGCAGTGGTTGCGGGTTCAAATCCGACCCGTGGACCTTTACTGCAGGTCATCCCCCCTCTCTCTCTCTCTCGCTCTCTCTCTCTCTGTCTCCCCATTTCAACTATGTACTGTCTAATAAAGCTTGAAAATGCCACAAAAAAAAATATTATAATAACATGGCTCCAACAATAGCACTAAGCCCAAAATAACAGGCAACCTTACAAGCACTGGCATTGTGGAGGTTTGATTTTACATCACTCTGTACCACCGTGTCATATCAGGTGTAATAACTGCCAGTCATCTCTCATGGGATCATGTAAATGTGACAAGTGGGTTACTCGCTTCTGCCAAAATCTGGCAACCACTGAATTTTGCATATAGTCAGGGAGCAGGGTGGAATAGTGGACCTGTTTCATTGTGTTATGTTGAATCACGCACAACACACACACACACACACACACACAGTGAATTGAGAATATTTAGTCAAGTCCAGTCAACTTGTATTGTCAATGTCTGCAATATGTGTCAGACATACAGAGGAATCCAAAAGTTATAAGTCAAGTTAAAGTCATATACACAATCATTTTAAATGGTGCAAAAAGCAAGGCAACACCAAATGGTAACACAAACTAAATACATTGAAAATGTGCTCTAAATGATGAGATTAGAATGAGAGTAGTGTAGCTATGTAGCTAGATGTGAAACGGTGGCCATGTTTTATATGTAAGAGGAAGCTCAAATCAGTCAACATCATTATAAATACCCCACAGTGTTGTCAGGGTTTTTTTTATGTCATCATTTACATAAGTTATGGCTTCACTTGTGTGGCCATAACTTACAGAGCCCTACAGCAGAGGGAAAATGTATTTACACAATTTTTTTTGGGGGGTTGGCCCTTCCATGGCCCCTATCACTCACCTGAGGAAACTAAAGTCACCATCACTCAAGAGGCACATACATCCACTAATCATGAAAACAGCCCCAACACATAAGCTAGCAGATCCTATACTGGGAGGCCATAACTTACAAAGCTGCCTCAAACATTTTACAGCTTTACCTCTCCACAGCTGGTCTAGTCTCACAGCCAAGAATGTTTTATATTTTGGTTTCATTTATTCTAGATGTCGTCCATGTATGTTATAACTAATTCTGACCCCAATTCTACAAAGCTTTTTTAGTTGCCATGGGAAAATACGCCCAAATCAGTATTAAATTGCATTGTTTTTTAAGTTGTTTTTTTTGCATTGCATCTATCATCAGGTTATCCGCTCTTCGAAGCCCAAAACAATTGTTATTCATGTCATAACTTCAGCTCCATTATGAAGCAGCTTTTCATTATAACATAATACATACTCTGCATGCTGTACTGATTCATTGCCATATAAATGTTCTGTAACTAATAGCATTATATTTTTGTTACTTTATGAACCATTGTTTTAACATTATAAAAGGAAGATGGATAAATGCCATGAGGTCCCTTGTCTTGCTGCTGCTTATAGTTGATAGTTAATGACTATAAAGACAATATATTCTAAAGGGTAGTGGAGCCTTGATTCATTTGCGCTAGTAAAAAGAGCAGCGGCGAGTTGATTGCTAATTCCATTAAACAGTTGTTGTCGTGGGGCGTGAGACGAAGAGCAAGGTATAAATTTATCACATGCTGTCCAGTTTTTATTCGGCTACTGACCTTGTTGTCTAAGTTTATTTATAGCTGCCTTTACCTAGCTGGGCTAATGTATGCATGGGCTGGAAAGGTAATTCTTAAAGCTATATAGTGTGTAACTTATGTTGCTTGCATTCATGAGGAATTCTAAGTACCGGTATTACAACAACAGTGTTGCATTATGGATTGTATACCTTCTGCTGTACGTCCAGGTTTTTTTTCTTAGCAGTAGAATCAACAACTGAAACATTTCTTGGGCGCTTCTTGGATTTTTCTAAACTCCTGTGCCAGTGTCGCGGAGCTGATAGGTTTCATCAACTTTTGCCAAGACGTTTGCAGGTGGCTTGAATGTAACCCACATTAATATGAAAAAAGTTACGCACTATAGCTTTATTAAGAAATCCTTTGAATGCACAAAGGCAGATGTAATGTGGGGAAAAAAAACCCGCGATAATAGGATAATTGGCCAGTTATTGTATGTGTTACTAACAACACACTCAATCAAAATCCCAATTATAAGAGCAAAGTGTCTTCTAGAATTGCAAAACAA
This sequence comes from Ammodytes dubius, assembly GCA_026122265.1. Lineage (NCBI taxonomy): Eukaryota > Metazoa > Chordata > Actinopteri > Uranoscopiformes > Ammodytidae > Ammodytes > Ammodytes dubius. The sequence continues at coordinate 30,458,460 of CM047505.1, read as the reverse complement.
ATTGGTTTTCAGGAGTGCCACTGTCGGTGCATGCTACAGATATTCCTCAAGTTGCAGCTTGGGGCGATAGTAGCCGGGTTACAGGGGAAGCTATGTGCCACCACATGTACCTGTCATAGCCCTGAGGTGAGCTTTCACTGGTGTGCGTGTGTGTGAGTGTGTGTGTGTGTGTGTGTGTGGTGTGTGAGTGTGTGTGTGTGTGTGTGTGTGTGTGTGTGTGTGTGCGTGGAGTGTGTGTGTGTGTGTGTGTGTGTGTTGTGTGTTGGTGTGTGTGTGTGTGTGTGTGTGTGTGGTGTAAGCTATGTGCCACCACATGTACCTGTCGTAGCCCTGAGGTGAGCTTTCACTGGTCTGAGTGAGTGATGAGTGAGTGAGTTGGTGGGGAGGATATGGAAACCATTGGACACACCATGCGCTCCCATTCCTCCCTCCTAAATCGTCCCCATAAACTAAACCACGGGAGATGTGCTACAAATTGGTTCCCAGCGTTTTCTTTTGCCTCAAGGCCTATCTGCAGTAGCTCTCTTTACTTTTCCATCTCATGTTTCTGTTTCCAAAATTTAAAAAAATCTTGAAAGAAAACGTAGATTTTTTTTTTTACTTTAAGATTTATTTGAATCTTTATTGATATATGCGTGCATTCAAAATGATTACGATTCTCTCGCTCATATTATTATGTTATATTCACTTCTTTGCTTGGGAAGAATTCCATCATCTAAATGACAATTGGCTACACAATGTAAAGCAAAACTATTAACGTATCACTCACCAAACAACCAATAGATGCTGTAACTTGCTAGTATTCCTCCTTAAAGCAGACACATTTTGATAGTATAAACTTGTGTTTTTAACCAAGAAGCTTAAAATACAATGGTTAGTTGTGTAAATGGCCTTAGTTCAAGGTTTGATTTATTCATATCATGTATTCGAACTTTACAATATATTTAAAGGTGTCTAAGTGTCCGTATGAACAATAATTGTATGAGAGAATCTTAAAAGAAATTCTTGAGAAAAATTGTGATTCACAGTTAAGCCCTATTTCCCACTCCCTTATGATCTTCTGGAACTTAACATTCCCTCTCTCTCCTCTCTTCTCTTTCTTCCCGCCCCCTCATCCCTCTCTCTGTGTCCACACCTCCTGAACATGTTCTCTCACCCTCTCAAGGCCTTTGCCAAAAAACTGCGAAAAATGTTCCTGGCATTTCTAAAGCTGAACCAACAGTGGGCTTTAGCCGCGCTATCATGAGTTATTGAAATTAATTAAGTCCATTGCTAATGACTCATCCTCCCTTGGCACTACACACACACACACAACAAACACACACACACACACAGGAATGTTATATCATTCCAACACAATGGTGTCCCAGCAATGGTGGTGTGTGTTTTGTGAATGAGTGTGTGTTTTAGTGGTGTTGTTGTGTGTGACTTGTGATGCGTGATTGTGTGTGCTGTGTGTGTGTGTGGTGTGTGTTTGATGAGTGAGAGTGAAATAGCGAACACTCATCTACAGTGAGTCAAACATTATGGAAAACATCAAGTTTTTTTTCTTCCTTAAGGGCAACTCTTGGTTCCTGTTGCACAACCGAACCTGACCTGAAAGATTGAAGTATTGCCTTGAAACTGGAAGACAAATTGAGGTTACAACTTTGACACGCCGCGTTGTAAATTCACCACTGGTGTAAAGTATTTCACAACGGAAGAGTTATTTCTGTCACATAGACACGGACGACGGACACACGCACGCAACCACCACGCACGACACCACGCACGCACGCACGTAGCACGCAATGTGTTGTTCAAGTGTGTGTGAGTGTTGGTTGTGTGTGTGTGTGTGAGTGTGTGTGGCGTGTGTGTGCGTGCATATGTGGCCTCCTCTGAACTGTGTGGGAAAAGTCTCACATGCTTGTAATGCGCCTGCTTGGCTGCTGCCTTGCTGAGTATGAGACATGGACGGTGTGGGTGGTTGGTGTGTGTGTGTTGTGATGTGTGTGTGGTGTGTGGTGTGTGTGTGTGTGTGTGTGTGTGTGTGTGTGTGTGTGTGTGTGTGTGTGTGTGTGTGTTCATTGAGAAATCGCTTGACGCCAACTGCACCCTGCCTGCCTGCAGTATACCAGCCCAACCCCGTGTGCGCTTGTTAGTGTAACAAGTCCCAACAGCTACAACAATGTACGAAAGGGAACAAGAGTGGAGCGGAGCACATAGAGTCACATAGCAAGAAGTTGATTCGAGCCTTTTCTTCCGACTGCTACGTTGTGTTTAGGTATGCAGAGAATGGCAATGCTGACAGCTGAGAAGTGTTGTGTGTGTGTGTGTGTGTGTGTGTGTGTGCTAAACTGTGTGTGTGTGTGTGTGTGCTAAACTGTGTGTGTGTGTTGTGTGTGTGTGTGTGTGTGTGTGTGTGTGTGTGTGTGTGTGTGTGTGCGCTAAACTGTGTGTGTGTTGTGTGTGTGTGTGTGTGTGTGTGTGTGTGTGTGTGTGTGTGAGAGAGAGAACGGGTTGCGGTGTGAAGATATCAGTGTATACACAACACAGCGATACAAAGCGACGGTTATGTTGTGCGAGTGTGAAATCTGTTGTGAGCACGCATTGCACACACATTCAAAAATACGCACACACACACCCACACGTACGAGATGGATACACACCTTTCAATAACATAGCTCGACATGCCACAACACCAGCTGACAATTATGGGGAAACACGGGCTCTCACACTCACACACAC
>CM047505.1:30420733-30448233 GCA_026122265.1 Ammodytes dubius | reverse complement strand
GTCCATTTACCATTACCATATGTCATATACAGAGAGAGAGAGAGAGAGAAAAAAAGTAAAAATAGCCTGAAATTCATTTTTGCGCTCCGTTGAACACTACAACATGGGTGTTTGGTGTCAGCAGACATTGTATGACAGATACTGCTGGGGTTTGGGACAGTAACCAAAGCGATATCCAGTGAGGCGAGGGTAGCCTGGGAGATAAGGGTTGGAAAATAGAAAACAACATAAATAACAGCCCGCAATCTGTATGCCTGGGCACACCACCACCACAATAGCCTAGAAGCTTTTTAGCCCTTAACAGCATGCTTCTGTGCTACTTGCTGGTCGAGGCCCTAATTATATGATAGGCCAGTGACAGGCCTACACTTAAAAAAAAGAGGGAAAAAAATGACCATGACTATTTTTCTTTAAGAGGAACAATTTGGCAGATTTATGCCGCGACTTGGCAGGGAGCCACGGCTAATTGCAGTCTTGCTCTATTTTTTTTTTTTTTTTTTTTTTAGCCGAACATTTTGTGCAGTAAGTAAGACGGCAATTAGGTGGACGTCCCAGCCCGAGACACAGAAATACAACAGGAACCTTGAGGACGAGAGAGAGAGAGAGAGAGAGAGAGAGAGAGAGAGAGAGAGAGAGAGAGAGAGAGAGAGAGAGAAGAGAGACGAGAGAGAGAGAGAGAGAAAAAAAACAGCCATGCCCATAGTATATACGGGATATTTGTTTCCTTGAAATGTTTGCGTTATCTACACCAGAACAGTGACACAAGATCTCCACCGGCTTTGAAATGAAATAAAGTCCCATCTGAACCATATGTCAGCTTGGACATTGGATCTAATGAAGGAGGGGTGGGGTGAGTGTAGGGGGCTTCTTGGGCGAGCTGTTTTGAAAATTGACTTGTTTCTGCTTTATTGAGGCTCCTGTCAGTCTATAGTCCTGCCAATCAGTTTACTGAAGAAAGGATGATTTCAGTAGCAGGAACTTACTGCATTCAATCTCTACTCTGATATTAGTTGGTAGAAATACATTGTAGGATGTCCAATACATGTGGTCAGAACAGTGCTACGAAATCCCCAATGGGGGGGCCCTTTAGCTAGTTGTAGGGTCCCCATGGCTCGGCAGCAGCGAACAGGTTCGTTCCACGCTGTTCTATGTCACTCCCCACTGCCATTCATCTGTCTCTACACTCAATAGATAAAATGCAAAATATCTTTAAAAGAAATACCCAAATGCCCTACTACATTTTTTGGTGTGGAAATCAGCATGATATTGGGTGATTCTGACCCACATTCCACTGCACAACGGAAATTGCGTCACATTAACTGAACCTCCGAGTGAAAAAACAACCAGCATGCAACAGATATAAAAGCAAGAGGCAAGTTCAAGGTGCGATGTATATGATGAATAAATAAGTTAAAAGTATGTCCAATTGTAGCCTACTGCATGCTAACTACATGCTATAGTAGTGTAAAAAGAAAAGAGTATGTGATTTGGAACGCAGGGATTATCGAAGGCTTTCAAAAACAAATAAGGAAACTCTTGTGCATACACCTAAGTAAGCATGACACGGCTGGCACGGCAACCGATGACTCATAGAAACAGGAAGGGATTTGGTCTCATTATAAAGTAGCTCATCACTCATCAGGTGCATGGGTACGTCTGGGCGGGTCAACCTACAACCACCGGGCCATCTTTGGCACCCACAAGCCAAAGCCTTCACCAGGCCACCCTTGAGAGAACCACACACACACACACACACACACACAACACACACACACACACACACACACACTAGACTATACTTGTGAGGACATTCATTGACACATAATGTATTATCTAGCCCTTACCATCAAAACTAAATGCCTAACCCCAACCTTACATTAACCCTAGCCTGACATAAACCTAAATCATACCTGAACCTTAAATCCTAGTCTTAACCCTCAAACAAACCTTAAAAGGCCTGTACGAAAAGTGTGAGAACCGCCCAAAATGTCCTCACTTTCCAAATATGTCCTTACTTTTAAAACTGAAATTGGTTCCCACCAAAATAGTTGTACAAGTTTACACACACACACACACACACACACACTCACACACCACACACACACCAACTGACACACACCTGCCAAGACTCAAGAAGCAAGCAATATGTACAGACATATCCTGAAACTCTGGGATTTCTCTTCAGTTCGGAAAGCACCTACATTTCTAACAGTACTACTTAGCGAGGTCAAGTGTTGGTTAAGACAGTAAATTCAAGATGTTTCAAAGTGTTTAATGCTAGACAGTTCACCAGGGATAATTTGTAAACACTTAGTGACAGGGAAATGCTGCAGGTAAAATTCCTTACAGATCATCTCCACTACAGACAAGTACCAAGGATGTGTTTGGTACAGCTACTGTGTTGAATCCACCATCTTTAAAGCTGGGGTATAGGATTTGGGAGAAAATAGCAGTTGGGATAGAGATTTGAATCAAATACCTCAACCGCTCCACAATGTTCTCTTTGTCCCTCCCCTATGGTCCCTCCCTGACACGCTCTACACCAACAAGTTGGTGCCAAAGTGAATGGACAGTCCCAACAGCCAATAAGAACAGAGAATCTGATAGGAGCCTCGCTCTGATTGGTCAAAGTGTCAGCTCATGTTCACTTTGACCAATCAGAAATCACATACCCCAGCTTATCCCCACTCCATCTGTTTTGGGGAAAAACTTTCTGCCACAACATAATTATGGGTTCCTCGAAATGTTTTGCTTCTGTAGAATTCAGAAAGCATCCAATACAAACACTGTCCTGGTTTGTTTTTGTGCCAAACAATGTTTTGCATATTTTGCTCAGAACACAAGTTTAACAAAAATTCAGATATGCAACATCATCTTTGAAGAGCCCAAAAAAAAAACTTGCAAATGATGAATTAAAGCAACAGTATCATTACCATCTAGCTCCCTTGTTGCTTAGAAACTAAGCCATTGGTTATCATAGGCAATGCCACAAACCTACCTCAGACACACAGTCAAGAATAAGTAACCCTTGCAGAAAAATATATTTGATTCACCTAAATAGGAGGGATAAAGGCCAGATCCCATTTGACTGTGGTCCACGTAATGTAACATAGTGGCTTGAGGTTGGGAGTCCATAGCCCACAAATGAGATAAAACGTTCCAAATGCTGTATCTTACATTTTGCTGGGTACATTTTCTGCTTTAGTTGACAGCGGTATTTTATACATCCGCCCACAGTTAGAACAAAGGGTTTAAGATTTCAGCAAAAGCACACACACACCTTAAACCTTAATACCAGCTCACCACTGTGTGCACCTTTCTTTTCACATAATAAGCCGAAAGGATGTCTGGGCATGTTGCAGGAAATAATGGCAGTCACTCATTGAGCTGTGTGCGTGTGCATGTGCGTGTGTGTGTGTGTGTGTGTGTGTGTGTGTGTGTGTGTGTGTGTGTTGTGTGTGTGCGTGTGCGTGTGTGTGTGTGTGTTGTGTGTGTTGCGTGCTTGATGATGTGTGTGTGTGTGTGTGTGTGTTGTGTGTGTGTGTGTGTGTGTTGTGTGTGTGTGAGTGTTGTGTGTGTGTGTGAGTGTGTGTGTGTGGTGGAGCCGCTCCAAACACATTACATCATCCTTTTTGCCTTTTTCCTGTTGACATAATGGGGGACAAATAAAAAGGGCGGGGAAATGGGATTGTGATGAAAATTTCCGATAGCATCAGACGGAGTGATGTCTGGGGGATTACATGCAATCAAGGACGAAAAAAACCAAAGGGTGGGTTAGGGCCTCGAAAGCTACGTATAGTTGCTTTGCTATTGAAGCTGATATGCAGAATCCTTGCTTTCGGAACATAGTTAATATTGATGGCGTGTAATGTTGGTTTGGTTATGTTTAGAGTAGCAAGGCAATGCAGGGAACAGGAGGTTCAACACTTCACTTCACTATTCATCTGTTAGCCATCCTAACTCCTAAACAATCAAAATCAAGCTAAATCAAATGTGTAATAGGCCTGCTGCTGCTGCTATGAAGAAAAAACTGTCTCAAGTGGCTCTCGGTTGTACTGCTCTTTTAACAATGTTTAGAGGCTGAGCTTGTATCATGAATAGATATGTCCACCAATTCATTCATCCTTGATTTTAATTTCAACAAAATGGAAAGTGTCTACAATCAAGATTCATCACTTCAAATGATGTCTAATTGAAGGAATATGTCTGCAGCTGTTAACACAAGATCTCAATTATGGCTAAAATATACCTTAATAGGATTGCAACATTTTGTCATCAGAAAGCTAACTTTACTAAAAAAAAGATTTACATTTTACAGGCATGATGTGTATATTTTAGCTTCCAGTTATACAGAACACCTGGCTAATGTTCTTTACCCAGTCAAGAAGCGACATCCCGACAGTTTCCTTTCCATCAAAAGCAAATATAACTTGATTACAAACCATTTACCAGCAGGACTACATCAGAACAAAAATGAAAATGAAATGAGGTTGGTCAAGGTAGAATGAAATTCACTTTCATTTTGAAATAGTGGGAAAAACCAAGTGGAGAAATGCAGATGACTCAAAGAAAGCAGGAGTTTGTTTTAAAGAAGTATTTCCTTATCAAGGGGGAATTTTCTGAAAGTCATCATCGTCATTATCAGCTCCACCCTGTGTGTCATATACATACCTTTGCACACCATTAAGAAGCATAGTTAACAGGTATGTACATAAACCACCTTAGTTAGCAACATATCGTTGTAACACCTGTTTTTTTCCCGTGAACACAAACAGTATGGACATGTAGCGGAACGTGAGGAGAAACTCCACCTTTAATGTGTACATCTCCAGTTCTCTAGTGTGACCCATTAGCAGGGCAACACTGTTATTAAATGTCAGCCTACATAGATATGTGGGGATTTGAAGCTACTGCAATCTAGTTAATGTTCGGGTGTAGGAGATGGTTGTTAATACATCCAAACTGTTCCTATGTGCCTCACCGTCCCACAGCACTGATGACTACTTGACAGCAGAGAGAGAGAGGAGAGGAGAGGAGAGGAGAGGAGAGGAGAGAGAGGAGAGGAGAGGAGAGGAGAGGAGAGAGAGAGAGAGGAGAGGGAGGAGAAGAGAGAGACAGAGTGTGCTGGCGTCACCCAGAGAGAGGGAGAGAGAAGAGAAGAAGAAGAGAAGAGAAGAGAAGAGAAGAGAAAGAAGAGAAGAGAAGAGAAGAGAAGAGAAGAGAAGAGAAGAGAGAGAGAGAGAGAGCAAGGGGCAAAGTGCGCTGGCGTCACCCAGAGGACCCACCATCTGCCTTGCGGCATGCCAGGGTGTGTCAGGACCACAGCCAACACACACTTGTCATGAAAGCAGAATTCCCCACTCAGCACAAGACTGCACTGATTCAATATATGAGGTTGTTGCTTAGCCACATTCACTGTAAAACTAATATGAACCTCTGTCAATGTCCCCTCACAGGCTTAGGCCATGTCCCTACAGTGGCCGGGTCCTTTGTATAAAGGTACCAAAGATGAGTGGAGCAGACCTTGGTACCATGTAAAAGGTGACCGTATATTGGCATTATATTTAGTTAATTCTCCAATAATGTTATATTGGCAGTCTTTTTTTTCCTTTTCGTAACTTATTCCTTATTATGTGTTAATTTTTCCATAAAGAAAAAACATAGAAAATTGATAACAATGTTCAGATCCCCAGGTTGGCCATGTTTTACACCTGCTACACAGAGCAACAGACTGTTTGAAATGCACCGCGGCTCTCAGGCATTGAGACAGAGTTCAAATCAGTGGGAACATTAGCGGAGGAGGGAGATGACAAGCCGCCACCTGCCACTTTGGCCCAATGTGCGACAATGTTAGAGGTTTTTTACGGAACAGACATTTTGACAAGGCTTCAGTCTTTAATCACAATTGAGGAAATGTAGAGCACAATTCTACAAATGCAGTGATAACAGGTAGAGTGTGTAATATCGGAGTAGTGAGTGTCATCTAGTGGTGAAAGTTCTAGCAACGCTCCCTAGATGTATTAAGTTTATTATATAGTACTTCTTCTTCTTGGTCTTCCAACAGGTGCATTTCCCCAGGACGCCACTATATATAAAAATGTGTTTGTCCGTTCTGTGCTACTGTAGAAACATGGTGATGCAACACGGCCATATGCCCCGTCTCTATGTGTAGACATAAAATGCTCATTCTAAAAAGGTAATGAATTTTTTTTATTTTCGAGCTATTATACACTAATTAAAACCTACTGTTGAATATTATATTCCAGGTTTACCAGGTCTATTCTGAAAAACACCAATCCATTCTACACACTGTGCCTGTCTTATCAGATAATCACGAGCAAAATAATAAAACATTTAAAAATGTCATTAGTTGAAATTTGAGCACAGCTGGAAATGTGGTTACAATAATTACAAAAAAAAAATCGACTTCCAGTGCTAATTTCTCTGCAAAATGCGATTTTAAAACAGAAGACCAAAAATAAAAGGCCAATTTCGCTCCTGTTGAATGCAGTGCAGACTCGGGATATGATATGGATGTCAACGGCCGGTCCAGGGAGGATGGAATGTATCAGGAGGCTAGTCAAGGTTGAAGCCCCTGGGACACAGCCACACAAGTCATGTGTGTGTGTGTGTGGTGGGCGTGGTGTGTGTGTGTGGTGTGTGTGTGTGTGTGTGTGTGTGTGTGTGTGTGTGTGTGTGTGTGTGTGGTGTCGGCTGAAGGCTATAGAACGAGGGAGGAAGGAGAGGGGGAGAGAAAGAAAAAAAAAGAAAATGGATTGACGTGCGTGATTTATGCCTCACGCCACTAGGGATTTCAGCCACTGATAACCTAATACAACTCAGTGCTTAGCGGCTCAATCGCATTACGGCCTTTCTAAGGGGCTTTGTTTTTCGCTGCTATTGCTCTTTTGTTCATCAGTGGAACAATATAAAAAACATGCCGCTATTGTGAAGGACAGAAAGCTCCTTTAAGGTGAGATATGGCGGGCGAAATAACATGTCTGCTTTCATACTAGTAGTGTGAAGAAAAAAGGTCAGAAATGTACATTTAGGTTTAATTTGACTAAAACGTGTCTGTTTGTGTCTGTATATTTCTCCTGTACAACCATCTTTGTCTCAACTCTCAAATTTGCATACCGATTCTGACGAAAACTGTAATACAAAACAAAAGTATTGTTTTAATGTATGTTGTCAACTGGCAAAGTGTCATAATGATGATAAGTCTCATTGAGTGTGTTCTGTCAGATTGGATGGAAAATGTTAATATGTTCAAAGCCAAACTCAGCAGTGAGGTTGCCCCTGTAGATAGCTCCCCATCTTGTCTTCTACAAACACAGGCCTAACGCGTGTGTGTGTGTGTGTGTGTGTGTGTGTGTGTGTGCGTGTGTGTGTGTGTTGTGTGTGTGTGTGTACTCATGTGGAGAGAAGGCCACAGAACTTCCAGCTTCAATCCACAACATATCCCCTTCACATCTAAACCTGTTGCCTTGTTTACAGCCTGAGTGCCGCTTGTGTTTTTCTGGCCTCCCCAAAATCAAAGCACCGGTCCCAGTGGATCTTCTTGTGATGTTACGTCAAGCCCTACTTTCCTAATTGTGTCAGTCTTGTTTTATTTTCTTATAGGAGACATTAAAAGGTGTAGTCAGCAATTCTGGAGAACGCTTGCTGTCAAAATCACTTTGTGTAAAATCAGTGAATATCTCCTCACGATCCGCTTACCTGTCCATTACTGTGTGACTGCATGTCAATACACCTAAACCTATGCTCTGTAAACTGGCATCTAAACAAAGGGGGTGCAGTATAGCTAGCAATATACCTTGTTATAGAGCCTAGGCTTTGTATTAGCACACACAATACGGACAAGAAGTGGATCATGAGGAGATATTCACTGATTTAACATACACCAAGTGTTCTCCAGAATCCCTGACTCTCCACATTTTTTTAAAAAGTTCTTGCCTGTGTGTCAAGGTAGCAGTGTATTATTGAAGTGAATGGTATGATAACAGTTTGTATGATGGGCACACACACCACTATATTATTATAACTCTTTTTAGCTCCACTCCCTTATTCTCTATTTTAAAAAGCAAATTGGTGTTTCCATAATAATTGTGTTACTGTACTGTAGTGATGAGAGATTTTTTAGTGTAGCCCGCGTTGAGGACAAGTCAACCCATTCACACAGGCTACGGGATTACCATATTTTACCAAAACTTCCCCACATTCCATTGTAGCACCTGAATTGCTATCAACTCCCGCGCCGCCCCACTAACTGTATGTAGCGAGGAAACACTGCCAATAAATCTATCAAGGGAGGGATGGGGGGAAGAGAGAGGAAAAAGAAATTGGATTTTGTCAAGCGTGGCGTCAAGTACTTAATCTTAAATATCTGTCGCATATTAAGAGCACCTCCTTTTCATAGTGGTGGCCTCCCCCCTTGTTTCAAACCGGGGGCCCTTAAGTGTCTGTGTGTGTGTGTGTGTGTGTGTGTGTGTGTGTGTGTGTGTGTGTGTGTGTGTGTGTGTGTGTGTGTGGTGTGTGTGTGTGTGTGTGTGTGTGTGTGTGTGTTTCAATGAAGGAGGGGGTGTTACGGGACAAGTGGTTGTGGGTGCTTTTATGTGCTCCAATGCTTGCAGTGCTTAAGGAAAATGCAGTCATTCATCAGTGGAGGAGAGGCAGCCATAGTAGGAATGTATTGAAAAGCGACAAGTTTATACATTTAGTTGATAGAAAATTGTGAAAGCCACTATAGGTGATTTGAATGGATGAATGCAGCGTATAGTTTTTCAACAAGCATTTGTTTGTTTGATGGGCCCCAGTGGCATAGCACATCTCTGACACACACACACACACACACACACACACACACACACACACACACACACACACACACACACACACACACGAGCCTTGGTATACAGTGGTGGCATGTAGATCATTTTCAGCAGCTTATGCAGAGCTTAGAAACATTGTAATGCACAGCCATCAAGGTGACCTATTGACTTTACACATGCAACACACATGATGTTTGTCTGGCTAGGTCTCTTGGGTATAACTTCAGCATAAAACAATCCTGGATGAAAGGTTTTCTGCACCATTATCTGCAGAAGTGTATTGCTGTTAATTGGAGCAGGAATGCAACAAGTACATTTTGTTGACAATAGGCTACAGACACTTCAACATGTGTTGGTACTTTAAAGAAAGATATATATAATTTGTGTAATGACATCCTTTTGTGTTACTGTAAGATACATTACTGTAGATTTGATGCCATAAGTTACACAACTACACATCCTTCTGCAGTGATTACACACACACACACAACACACACACACACACACACACACCACACCACACACACACACACACACTTAATTATGAGTGCATATGTGCAGTCCCTATATGCATATGTGTGTAAGTGTGTCTGCAGTAGATTATAGAATAGACATAACACATACACGCTAAGAGCCACAGGATCCTGGCTTTAAAGTGCCATAAAAACCTCACAATGCGCTCATGATGACTCTACACTATATTATATATATATTACTGATGTTTGTGTGCTGCGCTGTATCGGTATCAGCTATTCTCTGCATCTGGAAGCATTCCCATACAAACCCCATGATCAACAACAGGCTAAATCACTTTGTGCCAAAAAGAACCGGCAGTCACCCCCCTTGACTGCCGTGCGAAAGCCGCCCCACATGGGTAAGAGTGCAAAGACATCTGAAGAACCAATACTTCATGTGGTCTGAATCTTTAAGGGAGGGGGGGGGGGGAGGGGGGGTATCGTAATGAATACGTCTGCAGCCAGAAGTGACTTTGCGTTACTTTGAACAGCCCAGATGTTGTTGCCGGGGGAGACACATGTGCAACTGATGGCTGAGGATATTGATGTCAAAAGGGGATGTGCTAATTCTGATACTCATAACATAAACAAAAATGTATGTCATATCATACGCTTAGTAATGTAATAAGTCATAACTTCCTAATGGTTGCTGGTATAGTCACTTCTGAGGGCTGACTGAGTAGTAGGAAAGAAATGCAGACGGGATGTATTTTCATAATGTGATGCTTCAGCAAACCATTACATCATACATGGTCTGAAGAGTTGTGGGCGTGCTTTTATCTTTCTGTGAATGATGGGTGTCGAGGACAGATTTTCTAAATTGGTACCAGTTCCAAAAAATATCTATGAACTCCTTGAAGAACAACTCTGCTAATATGCAATGTTAATTTGTTATAACGTAGCTGCATTTTCAAATTTGTAACCGTCGCCCGATGACAATAAATCTGCCATGTTAAGCTTTGATTGTGTTTGACATTGTTTAACGGCGTGTTTACTCTCTGTAGTGTGGGCTCACTTTTGATTTGCAGCTAAGAGCACCAGCAACCTCCATGAACACACACACACACACACACACACTCACACCCCCCCCCCCCCCCCGCACACACACCCACCCCAAGACAGTGCTAGGGGAAACACTGCAGCTTTAAAAAACCAGCAGCAATCTAACTTCTTATTTCTGCCCAAAAGGTCATCATAAAACAAATGTTGAATCTTTCATCTCATGACCTTATTTTTGCATCAAAGTATTGAGAGTAGTATCAATAAGACTCAAGATATATATCTGTATCTACTGTATACTCTGTATCGAAAAGCACTATCAGTTTTTATGTCAGTGTCAATATACCCAAACAATACCCATCCCTACTAAGTCACTATTGTTTTTGCATATTTACTTTGTAAGCATACACGCTAACAATGAATCACAGTGCGGACCAATTTAGACTAAAAGCCAAGCTAAATGAATATACCTAGAAAAGAGCAGCGTTTGTTTACCTCAAGTGCAGTTCTGTCTTCTTCATTGGTTTTGTGGACTGCTGCTGCAGCTTGTGACTGATTGTGAAAAGGCGTTTTCTTTATAGCACAACATAATGATTTGATTAGCTGTACCTCGGCAGACTCCTAAGTAGCTCGGCCTTTAGAGGAGCACCATCACTCTTTACCAAGCTAACACACAGAAAGGCATATACGCTCGACCGCGTTTCAGCAGTGATTGAACACACACACACACACACACACACAGACAGACACACACACACACACACACACACACACACACACACACACAGACAGACAGACAGACACACACACACACTTCAATAAAGTTTCATTAATGTCACGTTTGCATTGTGGGGGAAAATGCACTCCTGCGATTCCATTGTTTTTTGCGCCTGCCTAATCTGTTCGGGAGATATAGAAAGCCAACAGGGCTCAAGTCCCCACACACACACGGGGCCTTCAATGACTTATAATAACCAGATTGTCCCACGCTTCTTGGTGAACATGAATGTATCTTATTGATAGTAACTGCATTGTGTCAACAGGCAGGAAGCATGTGATCATTTTGCCTTGAGGGAGTGTGTTTTCTTGGCGTGCCAGTGTGTTCCTTTTGAGAGACAAGTGTGACCAAGTTATGTGAGGATGAGTGTGCACTACACACACACCACACACACACACACACACACACACACACACACACACCTTATTTATGAGTGCATACGTGCAGTGTCTATGCATATGTGTTAGTACGTGAGAAGGATGCACTGCGGTCCCTTAACTTAGCCTGCACTGACCTATGGGTCGGAAAATACCTTAGAACTGTATATGCCGGCCATGCCTATGTGTGGCTTGTCCCACCTTTCTAAGCAGGATAGCAAAGTAGTACCAAAGAGAGAGAGCCATACACCGCTGCCATTACTATCCCTGCGTTCCAAATCACATACTTTTTCTTTTTACTTCACTACATACTAAAGTTCAGAAGAGTTTTAGGGCCACAGGAGAGAAAAAAAAATTTGATGAGGAAAATTTTTTCTCATTATGTCGAAAATGCTATTGGAGTTAGTGGGGCATTTATGTATTTTCAGCATACTACAATTGACGTGCATGTATTGGCACATCCTTAATCTTTTTCTGGCATACTAAATAGTAGGGGAAGTATGGGGATTGGAACGCAGGGTTAGTTTTGCTAGTCCCACCTTTATATAGCAAGCGTGCCAGAGAGAGAGAGAGAGAGGAGAGAGAGAGAGAGAGAGAGAGAGAGAGAGAGAGAGAGAGGCTATATCAGTAAAGGGTGGGGGGGGGGGCAATCCCTTTAGCATGTTGACACAAAGTGCTCCCGGCAGCAGCTATGTGCCGTCAACATTTGTCACTATTTCCGACATCTAGAGCGCTCATGTCCAAACGTTAACCCCGGTCATATTTTAGCAGGCGAGGAGCAAGCCAGAATAACCCAGGCTACACACATGCACACACACATGCACACACACACACACACATAGAGACAGACAGACACAAGCACAGACACGCACGGACACAGAAACACACAACGTGACACACACACACACACACACACACACACACACACATACATAGAGACAGACAGACACACGCACAGGCACGCACACACACCAGAGAACACACACAACGTGACCACACATACATACACACACACACACACACACACACACACACGGAGCAGAGGGGCAGGCACAGACTTGTCAAGTTAAAAAGGGAATGTCACCAAGCTGTAAACACTTCCTGTCAGGAAAGGAGCACTTCCTTAATCCTGGAGCAACCCAAAGCCGTTCCTCAGTTTCCACCAAACAGCAGACAGTCGCTTGTCCTTCTCAACCCGCGTTCCCATCACAACAACAGCTCCTTGTGTGGCTGGCAAACATAATTAATGAATGAAATATGTATTCAAACGATTACAATATTGATAAAAGAATAACAAAAGCAGAAAAAAAATTATGATTAAAAAATGTAAAGGTAATTTCAGCACAATACATACATACTAGACCCGTTTGGAAAGGGATAGGGAGCAGCCATGGGCCTGTCAAGTGCTAACCCCACCCTTTACCATAAACAAGTGCAAAATCCAATACAGATAAACCAAACACTTTTTAAATAATACAAAAATACTGATCAAGCTATTAAGAAAAATGGAAAAAAAAAAAAAGTGACCTGGTGTGTGAGTGAATCACAGATCAGATCACAGCAGCTTTACACAACGCACTCTCAAACACACACACACACACTTGGACGCCTCATTTCTCATTCACAGAACAAACTGAAAATGAATTGAAAGTTTGGAATTCCCGCTAGGAAGAGAGATGGAAGTGTTGAGCTTCCTGGCGGGGAGCGGGATCACAGGGCAGCTCGGTCTGTGAGACGGAAGTCTGGACGCCTCCAGCCAGCAGTGACACACACACGAGAGAAAAAGGCATATTCCGAAAATATATATATTATATGTATTTTACTGTATTTTTTTTTTTTACTTTTTAAGATAGTTTTTGTGGGCTGTTTTTAACCCTGTATTACTGTATTTTAGTGCAAAAATACATATTTGTTTTCAGCTGAAAATTGCATTTGTTCAGATTCTCAGATTCTCCCTTTGCGCCTCAGATGACAGGCGAGCTCAAGGCTCAATTTGTTTCATCAGTGTGTGACCACACACACACACACTGTGAATTCACAAAACAAGCATGCCCACCAGGACTCCCTCTTTCTAACACACACACACACACACACACACACACACACACACACACACACACACAACACACACAAACAGAGCCATGTGTCGACCCCCCAATGGCCAAAGCAGAACTAGTCTACAGGCTAATTGTGACCTGGTGGAATCATGTGAAGGATATTCCGGTGCAAAGCTTTAAAAAAATAAAAAATAAGAAAGAAATAATAGCAAATCTAGCAACAAACACACAGACTCCATTGGGACTCTTTAAACTGGAGAGAGAACGCTCCCAGACTGGACGGGGAAAAAGGAAAATAAGCAAAACAATGGCTAAAGGCCGTCGTTTCCAACACCCAGAACTTACAAGCACATGTGTGTGTGTGTGGGAAAGTCTGTGTGTATATAAAACCTAACCATGCCCATTCATTACGCTCAATGACGCTGGGTTTTACTGCACACCATCACGTAAATGTAATAGGATTTGTGGATTCACCAAAATGATATCTTGACGAAAAGCCCAATCTTCTGGTGCTCAATTGAATAACCAAAACATTATGGCTTCAAGCGTATCCTGCCCTAAAAAGATGACTTCATCTTTTAGCAGAGAGGCAGGGCTTAAAACACACACACACACACACAGACACACACAACACACAAACGAGCACACACAAGAGCACACACACACACACACACTGTTAGGCTCTGTGCTTCTTCCTTCCTTTCAAAATGCCCTTCCAGGATTCTTACTCAGGTCAAAGGAATCTGTTGTGCCACTGACTGTTGTGTTGTTGTCATGTAAAGTAAAGCATTTAAAGGTGCACTATGTAACTGGGTGTGTCAGAGAAGTGAACATTTTCTAAGGTATATTCTCATAACTGAATAAACAAACTTTCCACACATGGAAAATGTGATCCCTGGAACACTGTTTGAAGTTAGAAAGCTTCCTGAAAAGTTATTGTTTTTAGTGTTGTTGTTTACAGCGGCTGGGCCCACGGATTTGTTTACATACATGTGTTCTAGTCTTAGTATCAGGTGCCTCAAAATATTTAGTTTTTGATTTATGATGATATAAATTATTCAATACTAAGAATTACATGTACAGAATATATGTTTGGTAAACTAACTGCAAGCTCTGCAAATGTAAACAAATCAACCTCCTATGAAACTGCATAGTGGACCGTTTCTTTTTTTTTATGATTTTTTTTGGCATTTTCAAGATGTATTGACAGTCAGAGTTAATGGAGCGAGAGAGAGGGAGGGGGGGATGACCTGCAGTAAGGTCACGGTCGATTTGAACCCGCGACACTGCAACGAAGGTGGCAATAAGCAAGCAACTATATAAACTTTTTCTTGAATAGACAAGTTGTTGCACTCATAGCAGTGGGTAATTCAAACAGACTATCTCATGGTCTTGAATGAGCTCGGGGGTGACTTTGAGATAAATGCCTCGGATGCTTAAAATAGTTGCAGGAAATGCACTGCATTCTTTGACACCTCGGCGAAGTGAGTGGGTCAGAACTGTAAAAACAAGAATGTCACAATCATGCCAACAGTATCACAGAGCCTAGACTTTACGTGATGAGTCATGAGTAGCCATAGTAAACACACACACACACACCATGTTAAGTTGATTTTACAAACTTTATCCTAATAATCCAAATGATTATCTACTTACTAAATGATGTGACTCAGAATCTGCCCACCACCACTGACGGTAAGACATTTGTCACTGTGTTGAGCAAGAAAAACAACAGCTGCAAAATCCCAAGACTTTTGCCCGACGCGGTTTTCTCTAGTCTAGTGTGTAGAGTTTATTGGCAACAGACTTGGTAGAAATTGAATATAATATTATTAAGGATGTTTTAATTAGTGAATAATCACTTGAAAATAAAAGTGGTATGTTTCATTATTACCTTAGAATGAGTGTTTTATATATCTAGGAGTGGGGCGTGAGGCCGCCATGTTGCACCGCCATGTTTTTACAGTAGCACAGAACGGACAAACTTAACGGCCTTACGCATTTTTTTATATATAGCAGGTGTCCACCAGAAATGCACCTGTTGGAAGACCAAGAAGAAAAAGTACTAAAGAATAAATAACTAAATACATCTTCACCTCATCACTTGATATTGTGGAAAGACTTGAGGCAGTGGTGGATGATGTCATCTTTAGTGACTAGCTTCTTGTCCTCGAAGGCCACCGTAGCTTCTGTACATGTGCTGAAAGGGAGGGGTTAGCCAGGGAGCGTTGCATCTAGAATCTCACCAATAGATCCCACTTAAATACTCCTGATATTTACACACTGTACCTTTAAAATTAATATACATTATCCCCATTATGTATTAATTCTGCTCAAAGGTTTGAAAGTGTCATTTGAAATCCTCCGAGTAAGAAAATGTCACGTTATGTCCAACACTATGACTTCCTTTCAGCCAAAGAGCAAAACATAAAAAGGTTTTTTGTGTAACTGTAAAGAAGCAGCTAGGTCATATCCTGCACTGCTGCTATCTGCCATGTTATCAACCTGACCAGCCATCAGTCTGATACAGAAAGGCTAGAGAGGACTGGACTTAAAAGGGGGCTGCTTGCTGCCATAACAAAACATGATGGGTTCTTGATGTGTATTTTTTTTTATCCATTTTCTGGCTCCCTGATGAAAACCCCCACTCTCACAGACCCAGGTGATATTGACGTTTTGGGTCTTGACATTTCTCTTATGAGACACACACACACACACACACACACACACACACACACACACACGCACACACACACACGCAACACACACACACAAACTCGTTTACAAAACTCTACTGATGTCTAGAGTGCGCGGGGTGGAAAGGCCAAAGAGAAAAATATATTCAGGTAGTGGGGAAATGAAGCCGGCCAATTTATACACAGCCAGCTGTAAATGCAGCACATTCAAGCAGTGTGTGTGTGTTGTGTACTGAGACATACAGTATCGCTCAATCAGTATGTATACTGCAGCTATTGGCTCAAGTTTAATCGAATATAACACACACAAATGGCTCAAAAGTGTATAAAGTAGCCCACATTCATGTTATGGAAGGGTGTATTGAAGTTGCTCTACTTTGTATGAACTGGCATTATTTTAATTTTTTTACGATGTCTGATCCTTACCAAAAAAAAAAGACAGGCAGCTACTAGTTACTACTGACTACGGTATATCAATCATATTGAATTCATGACATTCCATATTATCTCATGAGTGTATTAGATGTCTGTATCAAAATAAAACATCTTTACGATGTGGACAGTAAATTATCTTTGCTACTATCCTGGCTACAGATCACAGCTTTTCACAGAGTGTAACCCTATGTTCTTACTGTAATGATATAGGCCTGTTATCACTTTCAAAAGACAGACTTACTTCATAATCTTTCAACATTTCATAACACAGGCTCATTAAAATGCAATCTGTGCCAAAAGGGCCAGGCTCAACTTTGAAGCATTCATCTTCAAACATCAGGGAAAACAAACGTATAAGGTCATCAGAAGGTAACTCATTGAGTGTATAACAATAACTGGGTCGAAATGCTTAAAGGTATAAATGCACTATCACTCTCTCTCTATCTCTCCAGAAAAAGGATATTTTGTTTTTTATCATAAAAGGAATCGTAAAAATACACTAGGATGACTCATGAGAGCAAGTACCTCAGTTCTTACCCCTAGGAGTGAAGTGTTATTGAGCAGAAACGAAAATGATAAAGTGCTTTCGAAATTGCCCCATGGTACTATCTAACATTTTACCGCAAAAAACTGTTAACTGATTATTGAAATATCCTTCCAGCCAGAAAAGACACAGATACAGTCAGATACACACACACACACACACACACACACACACACCACACACACACACACACACACAAACCAACATAACTTTATTTGGCTGTGATAGCAATGTAATTCAACCTTCGGCATAATCAATTGAAATGCAGAGCAAGGTCTAAAAAAAAAATGGGTAAGATGTAGCCTATGAAAATAAGCACAGAGGAACATTTCTGTCGATTCATGTGTGTCTGCATTTGGCTGCACTAGACTGTCTGGGCTCAGTATCCGACATGCAGGTTGTTGCTATAGATAGATGCAAAGCTGCTTTCCAAATGATCACTGAGTCAAAAAAAGAGCCTCAAGCTATGGAAGGAGCTAGAGTGAGAGATTGGAATAGCATTTTTTTTCCCAGATGCGCACACACACACACACACACACACACACACACACACACACACACACACACCACACACACACACACACACACACAACACACACACACACGCACACACGCACGCACGCACACACACTCTGATGATGACGGCCTGTCAGCTCCGCGCTACTGCTTTCTGTTTACACGTCGGCCCGTCATCACTATGGCGATGTCCTTGAGAGGAGTTGTGTTAGTGAGGAGAAGAGCAGAGGGAGATGAGCCCTTTAATTAAGCTTCAAGGCAGGAGGATAAGTGATCATCTCATTCCACTATCTCCCTCTCTCTCTCTCTCCATATCTATCTATCTATCTATCTATCTATCTATCTATCTATCCATCTATCTATCCATCCATCCATCCATCCATCCATCTATCTATCTATCCATCCATCCATGTATCCATCCATCAAAAAGGGCTAGGCATCATTAAAAACAAAACCAGCCGATTGCCTTGCAATCATGTAAAACTATGAGATACAATCTGCACCTGCATAGACTGTTTAGAATTTTTTTTTTTTTTTGCGCACACACAGTAGGTACAGGTAGCGGTACGTGAGGAGATATTCACTGATTTTCACAAAAAGCATTATCCAGCATCACTGATTACACCTTTACAGTAAGCTCTATATGAAGTGAGTGCAAGTCAAAAGTCCTCTGAATAAATTGACACCACTAAGTTGATGGAAATCAGCACTGTGAGATATAGGATTCTTATTCATAGGAAAATACATCATATTTTGCATCATTTTAAACCTTGCCTTTTTCACTGGAGAAAGAAACGGACCGGGTAAAATGCACTTGATGCTGCTATTGACATTTCAGGCATCAGGTAAGCGCTGATATAATTAGCATTCATGAGTCAAGTAATTAAAACATCAATGTGAGCAGGCAGCAGTGCCGTTAAGACACTGGTGTGCTCTTTAACTCTGCAGCAGACACTGTTTAGTCTGGGCTGATAGGAACAGAAGACAGAGATTTTTGCAAAGCTACTACGGTAATTGATAAGATTTATAAAGCGCTTTTCAAGATACTCACAGATGTTTTACATATAAATACTACTGACTCCATACACTATGATTTCAATGTATGAGTGAGAGAGTATGTATCCAATGTGTGTGAGAGTGTATCCATTGGTTGTGTGTGTGTGTGTGTGTGTGTGTGTGTGTGTGTGTGTGTTGTGTGTGTGTGTGTGTGTGTGTGTGTGTGTGTGTGTGTGAGAGAGAGTGTGAGTGTGAGTGTGAATGTGAATGTGTGTGTGTGTGTGTTTGTGCGTGAGCTACAAGCCACAAACACATGTTCTCATTTTTAATCACTGCCCAAATGCCTGAGAAAAGTCCCTATAAAACAGTTTCGACGTGACGCGCCACTGAACAACAAAACATAGTGTGCGCTCTCCATACTGTCTCAACCTTTCTGCCTGAAAGTGGCTACAAGGAACTTTCAGTTTGTGTTCATTCTAGTGGCCCCCCTTTGACTGTCCGTTGAGACCATAGATACAAGTGTCTGTATAATGGTATAATCCTACCTTTACCTGTACAGCACTACCTCTGACAAGGGATTACAAACGATTATTATGGCCAGCCACGGCGGATATGAAAATCCTCAGCTTCCAAAACAAGCTGTAATCCTCAACAAAGTTTGAACATAAGACCTCGCAACAAGCATTAGTTCATAGGGAGTGTGGAGTGCAGACTTCTTTCATAGTATGCTTAATAAGACATTGTATGACAACTGAGAAATTATTCATATTCACACACACACACGCACACAAAACACACACACACACACAGCTAACAAAGCATGCAAGGTGACATAGCATTCCCTTCTCTCCTGAGGCATATATATCAGGTGACATTCAGCTAAGCTAAAAGGTTTTTACAAAAATCGAATACAGCGCACTAATTATTATGATGGATTGTGTCGGTATAGAGATGGCACCGATACTATCCATTATCATTATTGGGTGTCGTTAAGGCCGTAATTCACTTATTGGATATCGGACTGTCTTCATTGATGTATCAAATCGATGAAGACATTCCTTGTATCAATCCATATTCAATAGTCTATATACTATCAGGTTAATCCAGGTCTCTTAGATCAATGATGCTGGTGTTGTTTCTGTGCAGTTGTTGGTGCTGCGTTGAAAATTAATTTACAGATTTGAACATCCGAGATCAATAACTCAGAAGGGAAAAGGTTACTAAAACACAAAGGAGCCATCTTTGCTATGGGCATAAGGCAGACAATGGGCTAAAACCTAATTTTGACTGAAAGCAGACGTCCTCTAAACTCCACTAGTAACATTGCTCTCTATGTGCAGCGGGCTGTGAGACGAGAGCAAAGGGACCGTCTACAAAGGGAAACACAGAAGAGAAAAATATTCAATACCTTTACTCTGATACATTGCAGTTTTAGATGTTTTATTTCCAGAAGCACTAATACTGTTCCGTAAAAATCAGTATAGGTATCGCAAATATCCAAATATATACAGCTCTGGAAAAAATTAAGAGACCACTCCAAATGCTCAGTGTCTCTAGTTTTACTATTTATAGGCATATGTTTGAGTAGAATGAACATTTTGGTTTTATAATATAATCTACTGACAACATTTCTACCAAATTCCAAATAAAAATGTTGTCATTAAGAGCATTTCCATTAAGTAATGTAGAGATAAAGATTGAAGAACAATCCAGACTGGTCTCTTAATTTTTTTCAATGGCTGTATCTATAGGGATTGGAACTGAAAATAAGTGCATCTGTAACCACGCCACAGACAATGTCCAAGTCCTTAGGCGTTATGTTATTTTGTTCACACTCACTCCGACAGCACCAGATATCTCCAGCTTGAATAGGAAGGACAAACCAGGACGACAGGTTACAAAAATAAAACCCCACATTATCTGCTTCCCCATCTCACTTCCCTCTCTCCTCTCTCCACCATTTTAACTCAGCCTTCAGCACCTGACAAGAAACCTTTAAAGCCCTTCTCTCGACATATTGCTTAAGCCCACCAGCTGTCACTACTGATTTAGCCGCTACGCTACATCATTCATACCGGTGGTGGTGGTGGTGGTAGTAAGTGTGTGAGGCATATAAGACCCATACTATACAGTCATATGCTTAGACTGTTGAAGCCATATGTGTGCATGGAGAGGGGGAGAGAGAGAGAGAGAGAGAGAGGGAGAGGGAGGGGGAGAGAGAGAGAGAGAGAGAGAGAGAGAAGAGAGAGAGAGAGAGAGAGAAGCAAGAGGCATCTGGACTCCAATCCAAATGAGCTTCAATTAATGCCAGACAACTGTAATTTGTTTTAATCAGCTTTGAGCAGCTGCACTGGTGTCTGGCTGAAAATTGTAAATTATGTTTTTTTTTTTTATGCTTGTTTGTTACTGATAACACATAGCGTATGATATAAAGATAACTTTTTTTTGGCATTTTTATGCTTTTATTGTAGAGAGACAGAGTTGAAATGGGGCAGAGAGGGGAGTGACATGCAGAGAACGACCGTGGGCTGGAATCGAACCCAGGTCCGCTGCTGGCCGAGGCCCATGGGGGGGGGGACGCCCTACCACCTGAGCTAAGGGCGCCCCCTTTCATAGCGGTATTATTAATAAAAGGTGGAGTCAGCGATTCTGGAGAACGCTTGTTGACAAAATCACTTTGTGTCAAAATCAGTGAATATCTTATCAAGTGTACTGTGTAGGTGCTCAAAAAAATATGGTGTAAATATACAGCCTGGGCTCTGTAAACTGCTATGTAAACTAAGAGTATATAAACAAATGGGAGGCCATCGAAGCAACCAACATGCCCGTTTACAGAGCCTAGGCTATTTGTAATACTGGATTTTCTCTACAGCACACAAAGTACAGACAACTAGCGGATTGTGCGAAGATAATCACTGATTTTGACAAAGTGATTTTGAATAAACATTCTCCAGAATAGCTGACTGCACCTTTAAAGCCCCCCGCGCTAAATGAAAGCCAAATTCAGATTTTTGAGGGGGTATTTTGCCCAAAGCCCCAGCTAATTACCAGCTACCCTGTCTGTCACATAGCTGTATGATTATTAAACCTTGTAGACTGATTGTATCATGTAAAGCAGCTGAAAATAGCGGTTGACAGTTTGGGGAAAAACAAACACAGCACAGGAGCAAAGGCGACAGATTTATGAGTTTTTTCGGTTTGTATGATTTGTGATCTTTGTGTTGAGGCCATGGGGGAAATATAGAGATGTCACTGACAAAGTTTGTGTGATCAAAACTGGGGGTCTTGTTCCTACACACACATATACACACACACACACACACTCTCTTGTGACAGGCCGCAGACAATGTAGATTATAGATAAAAGTGTTGAAGTCAAAAAAACAACTGTGAAATAAACTCGCCACATGTCATGAGACAGGTGCGAATGCAAACATAGGGGCGTGAGGAGGGAAACACACACACACACACACACACACACACACACACACACACACACACACACAAGAGAGAGAGAGAGGTAGGAAGTGTCGAAAGGGTGACATCAAGTTGACCACAGCCGATGGAGGAGGTAACAGTAGTGCATTTGAACAGTGTGGATTTTCACAGGGCCCTGCTGCCTTCTCCTGTGTGTGTACATGAGCTGTGTAGACACTGACACATTCCTGTAGTGGGATCACACTCAGCATGGTATACCGTATGTCCTTAACCTCTGTGACTCTGTGACTCTACGGCTCACGTTTCTCCTAAATGAACACGCACGAGGCGGAAGGAAATTCCTGAGGAGTTTTGACATGACGTGACGGACCTGTGTGCTCCAAGCAAGCAAGGCACGGCCTGCCTGCAACACATTCTGCATGTCTGTCTGTCTGTCTGTCTGTCTGATTGTATGTATGTCTGATCGTCTATCTGTCTATCTATCTGTACAAATTCCCTTTTATGTTGATGTGAGTGATACCATCATACCTGTATTAGCCACATACCTCAAAAGGTGAAAGAAAAAGAAAAACACAAGCTCTTTCTGTGATATTATACCCAGATAACTGTGCCAAGAGAGGCTCAAATTGGAGCCAGGGGACATCACACTGTTGTGGATAAGCAGAGAAAGCACACACGTTTACACTAGGAGAGCAGAGTTTGCGCGAATTTAAAGCAAGTTAACTAGAAACAAAATGCACACAAGGATCCGAGTTTTCAGAAGGCAGATCTGGAGGCGTGTGTGTGTGTGTGTGTGTGTGTGTGTGTGTGTGTTGTGTGTGTGTGTGTGTGTCCCTTCCCTCCACAGCACTCCCTGTATTGCAGGTTAGCTATTACACAGACAGAGCGCTTGAGATGTCGCAACTCATGTGGTCGGACGTTGTGCGGTTGTGATAACGAGTTATGCCGGTTGTGACGCTTCCTTCCTCACTGGAGTAGGTCAAGTGCTCCACAAACACACACCATCCCTGCGTTCCAATACCCATACTTCCATACTATTTAGTATGCCAGAAAAAGATTTAGGATGTCCCAATACATGCACGTCAATTATAGTATGTTGAAAATACATAAATGCCCCACTAACTCCAATAACATTTTGGAGATATTCTACTTTATTCTTGACATTTCTCGACATAATGAGAAGAAATCTTCCTTATCTGATTTTTTTTATCTCCTGTGGCCCTAAAACTCTTCTGTACTTTTAGTATGTAGTGTAGTAAAAGAAAAAGTATGTGATTTGGAACGCAGGGCATGTCAGCTCCAAGAAGGATATGGTGCCGGTTTTAAGAGAGATTCATTGATTCAATTGTAGAACAACTAGTCTCACAGATTGCCTAAATGTTGTTCAGCTCATTCAATATCCTATCTTGTATTAACCAGGTAAAATGAATTGAGATTAAAAACTAATTTTCCAAGAATGTCACACACAGTCATATACAATTTTTCATACACCACATTTGACATTAGAATCCAATGTCAATACAATACAAGGACAATAGATTGCAAAGTTAAAAATGAGTAGGACTAGCCTACAGTTAAAAGTAAAATAGCTTAATAAACCGTTTTCATTAAGGTGAATAGTTGTCTGTTCTTTGGTGTAAAAAAAAATCAAGGGGTGAGTTTAGTAAACAATCAACAATGTTTTGGACCAAAACTTCAACCCACCTTCTCCTTGCTGTGGTCGTTCTCCGAGGGGGGCGAGGTTGGAGACTTCACGCTCCCGAGAGCAACAGCTTGAGTGACGGTCACACCACCTCCGCCTCCGCCGCCTCCTCCTCCTCCCGGAGCCGGGCTGCTCTTTTCGATTGTTTCCACCTTGATCAGTCGGTGTTTGGGCGACACGTACTTGATATCCGGCGACGAGCCCACGGTACTGACCGAAGAGGCGAATGATATATTCCCACCTGGCGTGTACGGGTCCTCGAAGTCCAGTTCCTTCTGTAGTTTGTAAGCAGCTAGGATGTCCGGTTGTACGGGGCTGGGGAAGGTCGCTCCGGAGAGGGGCACCCCGCCGCCGCCGCAGCTGCTGGGCACACCGGTGTGACAGTGTCTGTAGTCGGGCTTCGGAGGCGCCGGAGGGGGTGCTTTGGTAGTTTTGAATCCTAGGTGCTCCTTGAACCACTTGGCCATGCTGCCAGTGCATCGCTCTCGCTCCTTCAAGTCAATGATGAATGTTTAGTTTTAGTTCCTTTCCTTCCTTCCTTCTTCCAGCTTTTTTGAAGCCAGTGAAGCCGGTCTAGTGCGACTTTTTGTGGAGCGCACGCGGGGGAAGCGCATGCAGCCTGCAGGCACTTTGTGATCTGCCCTCTCGCCGTAACTCTAGTCTGTCACTCACTGCTCTACTACAAGGCTCGGCTGCTTCTCTCCACGTCAGGGTTCCAGCAGACTACGCAACATGGGACTGGGAGCGCTTGTGCAAGAGGAAAAGAGGAATACACGCCCCCCTCGCCGCGCGCGCACAGACACGCGCGCCTATAAACACACACCCACACACACGAACACGTATAACACACACACACACACACACACACACCCGCACACACACACACACACACACACACACCACACACACACACACACACACACACACACACACACACACACACACACACACACACAACCACACACACACACACCACACACACACACAACCTGCCCTCCCTCACTACTACCTGAGAACATTCACTGCCACCTACCGGACTTCTGAAAACTCGCTGAGTGTTGACTACACACAATACGTCTCACCGTCTCAAGCTATAAACAAGTAAACACTTTATAACATACATCCACAAAAGCCCTATCTGATCATGAGCGTCGTTCATCCTTCAAGAATATATTATAACTAGAATTATGTAATTATTGCTATATTACCAATCGAACGTAAGACATCTTTGCTGTATTTATTTCATATGTGTGTTCATTATAATGGAAATTAATTTAATTAATAATATTACAGTTCATAACACAGGCTTTTCCAGTATGCCAGCCAGACCTGGTTCCTAAATCCTAATCTAAACGGTTTGCCTGAAAGACCTTCAAGTCAATCATGTTATTCCACCAATTGAACTCAAGGGTAAAATGCCCTCAGCTCATTGTCAGTGCTCTCATGTCCAGATGGCCCCTGCAGAATGTTCTGATTGCAAATTACAGTAGCAATGACCAGTAGAGAGAGTTACTGGAGTCTATCCCTGCGTTCCAATACCCACAATTCCATACTATTTAGTATGCCAGAAAAAGATTTAGGATGTCCCAATACATGCACGTATATTATGCTGAAAATACACAAATGCCCCACTAACTCCAATAGATTTTGGAGTATTGTCTTTATTCTTGAAATTTCTCGACATAATGAAAAAAAACTTCCTTATCTGATTTTTTTTCCCCTCCTGTGGCCCTAAAACTCTTCTGTACTTTAGTATGTAGTGTAGTAAAAAGAAAGAGTATGTGATTTGGAACGCAGGGTACATTTACACTGGGCATTGCTAGGCTATATGGCTAAATTCATTACACCAATCCAAGAGTGGAGCAGGTTAATCGTTTAAACTTTAAAGACAACAACATCATGAAACATTTCTCTCCAAGGCGTGTTTCAATGTCAGGTCACATGCCTAAAGCTATAGTGCGTAAAATCTGTTGCTGTCAGTGCATCTGCATGAGGTAAGCCTTCAGTGATTGTGCATGGATTTTATACCTTCTGCTGTACGTCCAGGTTTTTTCTCAGCAATAGAATCAACAATTGCAACATTTCTTTGGCACTTCTTGGGATTTTTCTGTGTCAGGGGACAACAACACCAGTTTGTAAACGCTGCCATACTGATAAATACAGAGAGAGTGTTGTGGAGCTGTAAGGCTTAATCAACTTTCAATTCATTTGGGCGATGGCTTGAATGAAACCGAAATTCATTTTATATGAAAAAGTTACGCACTATTGCTTTCACACTAATTGCCTTTGCAATCAAGAGGATGGATGAAAAAAATATAAAATAATCCCATTTCCTCTGTAAACCACAGTCTGCAGCATTGGAAGGCAAGGCAGCGGCACAGCACCATTTTATGAAGCAATATTTCTTTTTAATAACACCACACACACACACACACATACACACAATCACTCACACACCCACCACACACACACACACACACACACACAACAACACCACAAAACACACACACACACACACACACACACACACACAACACACACACACACACACACACACACACACACACACACACACAAGTTACACACACCACACACACACACACAGCCTTGAGCAAGTCCCAGTGTACAGATCAGAGTTTAACCCTGGCAGTCCCCCCCCCCCCCCCCCCCCCCCCGGGAGAGACAACTCCATGCTCCAGAGATCAAAACAAAATCTATTATTTTCAGTCCTCCTGAATCCTGCCATCGCTGCACTTTGGGCTCGCGGAGGGAGAAATTTGACCGGCGCTATTTTCCCTGCACTTTATAGAAAGGATTGCACCCAGCAGAGGCAAAGGCATTAATCTGTTTAACTATAGTGTGTTATACATAAAAGCTTTAAAATAGAGGGAGAAAACTGTTCAAATGGGTTCAGTTTATGGTAGTATAGTGGTTGTTTTTTATGCTTTGGGGAGAGCGATCTCACACACGGGCAAATAGAAAGGTCTGGTTCACACTGTACATAATATGCCAACCCATCACCACACTAAACAGTCACACATAGCCAACATACTGCATCTCACTCCATTCGGTCATCCTTTTGCAGTGTTTTGCATTTTTGAACAGTTTATATTGTGAATGTTTTTTGCAATGTCGCTGTCTTATACGTATTGTTTTATGTCATTTGAGCCATGCCCTGTCAAAAGCTATTCTCAAATGACATAAAACACTTTATTGTCTGTCACTTGTGAGTTGTAACAGACATTAAAATATTTCTTATCTATCCTATCGTATATGTATATTGTAGAGCGGTAGCATACAGTGTTGGGGAAGCTACTTGTAAAGCATAGCTGTGCAAACTACCAATGACTTCACACTGGAACCATTTGAACTACAGCAAGGCTACTCTATAGGGAGACATCTAGTTTGGTTAAAGGTGGAGTCAGTGATTCTGGAGAACGCTTGTTGTCAAAATCACTGAAAATCAGTGAATATCTCTCCTCACAATCCGCTACCTGTCTGGAATGTGTGCGCGCAGAAAGAAAATCCCGAGTTAAATGAATACACAGCCTAGGCTCTGTAAACGGGTTTGTTGCTAGCATAGGTGGGCCCCCTTATTTACATACCAGTTTACAAAT
>CM047505.1:30363233-30418233 GCA_026122265.1 Ammodytes dubius | reverse complement strand
GTGAAAGAGCACAGTTTGAAAAACTCAAGTGGATGACTTAGCCTATAGGCATGTTCTGTATACATGACTGGAATCGAAACACACTAAAATATATATAATAGATTCAAACGACTCCGTGGTGGTGAGGAGGATATATGTGTTTAAGTGTGTGTGTTTGTGCCCAAGGGGGATGAGAGAGAGGAGATGGATGAGAGAGAGAGAGAGAGAGAGAGAGAGAGAGAGAGGGGAGAGAGAGAGGGAAGAGAGCGAGAAGAGAGATAGATTCAGATCAGCGAAATAGATTACTTTTTTATCCATTATGAATATTTTCTTTAATTTATTTACTTGAAGATCTTTACATTATTTACTCAGATATATGTGTTTAAGTGTGTGTGTTGTGTGTGTGTGTGTGTGTGTGCCCAAGGGTGTGATGAGGGGATGATAGAGAGAGAGAGAGAGAGAGAGAGAGAGAGAGGACAGGAGAGAGAGAGGGGAGAGGAGAGGAGAGAGAGAGAGAGAGAGAGAGAGAGAAGGAAAAGCAGAGAAATAGATTACTTTTTTTATCCATTTATGAATATTTACTGGGTTGTGATTGGAGGCCTTTACATTATTTACTCAGTTCATGTTAGGTCAACGTCAGCCTTAAGGAAATAAATGTAGCAATGGGCAAATTACATATCTGCGAGATCATTCTTAAGAGAATGCTGCCCAAGAAGAGCCCAAGAAATGTTTCAGTTGTTGATTCTACTGCTAAGAAAAAACCTGGACGTACTGCAGAAGGTATACAATCCATGCAAAAGCACAGTCATAGGCTCCGTAAACTGGTATATTAACAAAGTGTATGTAAACAAAGGTGGGCCACCATAGCTAAGCAACATGCCTGTTTACAGAACCTAGGCTGTGTATTTATTTTCAGCGCACACAGTCTACGGACAGGTAGCGGAAAGTGAGGAGATAATAGCTGATTTTGACAAAAAGTGATTTTGACAATAAAATGTACTCCAGCATCACTGACTCCACCTTTAAACACTTCTTCCTTTAGCTCTTTGTGGCTGTCACCTTTGGTTGTTCATAGAAACGTTTGCCTCTGTTGTGAAGGGACTAGGACAGATTACCGATGTGATTTATGTGTGTGTGTGTTTGTGTGTGTGTGGTCTCCCGGTCCGCCCGCGTGCAGGTGTGCATAGATATCAGCTAAACGTACATTCACAGCTTTGTATCACAGACGTTGATGGTGACAGTAGGAAACAGGTGCAGTCTATTGCAGTGTACTGGAGCCTGACCTCTGTCTGTCTGGTGGGGCTCTCTATGTGTCTACAGTATCTCACAAAAGTGAGTACACCCCTAACATTTCTTCAAATATTTCATTATATCTTTCCATGCGACAACACTGAATAAATGACACTTTGATACAATGTCAAGTAGTCAGTGTACAGCTTGTATAACAGTGTAAATTTACTGTCCCCTCAAAATAACTCGACACACAGGCTTTAATGTCTAAACTGTTGGCAACAAAAGTGAGTACACCCCTAAGACAAAATGTCCAAATTGGGCCCAAAGTGTCAATATTTTGTTTTGCCATCATTATTGTCTAGCACTGCCTTAACCCTCTTGGGCATGTAGTTCACTAGAGCTTCACAGGTTGCAACTGGAACCCTCTTCTACCCATTCATGACGACATCAAGGAGCTGGTGGATATTAGAGTCCTTGCGCTCCTCCATCTCCCGTTTGAGGATGCCCCAAAGATGCTCAATAGGGTTTAAGACTGGAGACATGCTTGGCCAGTCCATAACCTTTACCCTCAGCTTCTTTAGCAAGCCAGTGGTCGTTCGGAGGGGTGTTTGGGGTCGTTATCATGTTGCAGTACTGCCCTGCGGCCCAGTTTATGAAGGGAGGGGATCATGCTCTGCTTCAGTATGTCACAGTACATGTTAGAATTCAATGAACTGTAGATCCCCAGTGCTGGCAGCACTCATGCAGCCCCAGACCATGACACTCCAACCACCATGCTTGACTCTAGGCAAGACACACTTGTCTTTGTACTCCTCACCTGGTTGCCGCTCCACACTCTTAACACCATCTGAACCAAATAAATGTATTTTGGTCTCATCAGACCACAGGACATGGTTGCAGTAATCCATGTCCGTAGTCTGTTTGTCTTCAGCAAACTTTTTGTGGGGTTTCTTGTGCATCATCTTTAGAATAGGCTTCCTTCTGGGATGACAGCCATGCAGACCAGTATGATGCAGAGTGTGGCGTATGGTCTGAGCACTGACAGGTTGACCCCCCACCCCTTCAAGCCCTTCAGCAATGCTGGCAGCACTCATACGTCTATTTTCCAAAGCCAACCTCTGTGTACGACGCTGACCACGTGCACTCAACCTTCGTAAACTGGGCCGCAGGGTGGTATTGCAACATGATAACGACCCCAAACACACCTCCAAGACGACCAGTGGCTTGCTAAAAAAGCTGAGAGTAAAGGTTATGGCCTGGCCAAGCCTGTCTCCAGACCTAAACCCTATTGAGCATCTTTGGGGCATCCTCAAACAGAAGGTGGAGGAGCGCAAGGTCTTTAATATCCACCAGCTCTGTGATGCTGTCATAAATGGGTGGAAGAGGGTTCCAGTTGCAACCTGTGAAGCTCTAGTGAACTACATGCCCAAGAGGGTTAAGGCAGTGCTGGAAAATAATGGTGGCCACACAAAGTATTTACACTTTGGGCCCAATTTGTAAATTTTTTCTAAGGGGTGTACTCACTTTTGTTGCCAGCAGTTTAGACATTAAGGGCTGTGTGTCGAGTTATTTTGAGGGGACAGTAAATTTACACTGTTATACAAGCTGTACACTGACTACTTTACATTGTATCAAAGTGTCATTTATTCAATGTTGTCCCATGGAAAGATATAAAGAAAAATGTGAAGAAATGTGAGGGGTGTACTCACTTTTGTGAGATACTGTAGGTCATTCTAGAGACGACCAAGGAATCGTTAAAGCAACCCTACGTACTATATTACTCATTGGCATTCAAGTATTTAGAAAAATAAGGAAGTAAAATCAGTAATACTATAATGTTAAAAAATCGTTTTATGTTTAATTTAAGTTAATTTAAGTTATTTTTTTAATGTAAAAAAAAATCTTCAAGTAAACATTTTTTTTTGAGTAGCCTATTATCACATAGACATATTAGCTGTTTGAATTTATATATAAATGCCAAAAATGTGTACAATTTCAGATAATTATTTTATATAGCAAAAATACTACTCATATGAATTATAAACTTTATGTGCATAGAACCTTTCATTCAAGAAATGCAGCCCACATTGTTTTACAATACACACATTTCAAACACAGAGTGCTTGACATTAAAATAGTTGAGGAAGAACATAAAAAAGAGTATTAAAGTAGTTTAGAAGTTGTAACTGTTAAATGTACTAAAGTGTCATAAACTTTCAGAGTTGTATAACACATTACAATACCAATAATAATAATAACGTCTCACTTTTTTTTGTAGCACCTTTCAAAGTGCTTAACAATATAGAAATACATTCACCGAGTCCTTTATATTATAATATAAATAAAATGAACATAACAACAGGGAGAGAAAGAGATAATTAGATTCCATAGAAGGACTGGATGTTGCAATCCCCTATTGTTGCACCACAACTGTTGTTATTTGGAGATGGCCTCTAGATCTGGCAATAAGATTGAAAATAAATGTACATCTGCCCAGTGCGTGATCTATTTCCTAATTAATCCTATCCACACTAGGATTTATTCCCTGAAAAATGCGATTGATAGCAGTGCAACTTAAATTATTGATCCACCCACGTCCGGGTCGGACTGAGCCCAGGTACTCACCCATAATTTTTGGTCATGATAGCGCCAACTAGTGGTGTAAAAAAAAAAAAAAAACAACAAAAAAAAAATCATATATACTCCAAATGGCCTGAAACGTGCTCCTAAATACTTTTTGGAAAATAATTTTCTTAGGACTCAGCACTTAGAGAATTTTTCCAAAAATTTTACATGGGGGTCAATGGCAGCTATATGAAGGAAGTGAGCTAGAACTCCAAAACTTTGCACACATTTCTAGGGGGCCTGGGGCACCTCCCACACCAAAGGCCAACCCTTTGCCCATTAGGCTAGACACCTAATTTTTTCACATTCAGGGTCGGACTGAGCCCAGGTACTCACCCATAATTTTTGGTCATGATAGCGCCAACTAGTGGTGTAAAAAAAAAAAACAACAACAAAAAAAAAATCATATATACTCCAAATGGCCTGAAACGTGCTCCTAAATACTTTTTGGAAAAAGTATTTTCTTAGGACTCAGCACTTAGAGAAATTTTCCCAAAAGTTTACATGGGGGTCAAAGGCAGCTATATGAAGGAAGTGAGCTAGAACTCCAAAACTTCGCACACATGTCTAGGGGGCCTGGGGCACCTCCCACACCAAAGGCCAACCCTTTGCCCATTAGGCTAGACACCTAATTTTTTCACATTCAGGGTCGGACTGAGCCCAAGTACTCACCCATAATTTTTGGTCATGATAGCGCCAACTAGTGGTGTAAAAAAAAAAAACAACAACAAAAAAAAAAAATCATATATACTCCAAATGGCCTGAAACGTGCTCCTAAATACTTTTTGTGAAAATTATTTTCTTAGGACTCAGCACTTAGAGAATTTTTCCAAAAATGTTACATGGGGGTCAATGGCAGCTATATGAAGGAAGTGAGCTAGAACTCCAAAACTTCGCACACATGTCTAGGGGGCCTGGGGCACCTCCCACACCAAAGGCCAACCCTTTGCCCATTAGGCTAGACACCTAATTTTTTCACATTCAGGGTCGGACTGAGCCCAGGTACTCACCCATCATTTTTGGTCATGATAGCGCCAACTAGTGGTGTAAAAAAAAAAAACAACAACAAAAAATCATATATACTCCAAATGGCCTGAAACGTGCTCCTAAATACTTTTTGGAAAATTATTTTTTTAGGACTCAGCACTTAGAGAATTTTTCCAAAAATTTTACATGGGAGTCAATGACAGCTATATGAAGGAAGTGAGCTAGAACTCCAAAACTTCGCACACATGTCTAGGGGGCCTGGGGCACCTCCCACACCAAAGGCCAACCCTTTGCCCATTAGGCTAGACACCTAATTTTTTCACATTCAGGGTCGGACTGAGCCCAGGTACTCACCCATCATTTTTGGTCATGATAGCGCCAACTAGTGGTGTAAAAAAAAACAACAACAAAAAATCATATATACTCCAAATGGCCTGAAACGTGCTCCTAAATACTTTTTGGAAAATTATTTTCTTAGGACTCAGCACTTAGAGAATTTTTCCAAAAATTTTACATGGGAGTCAATGGCAGCTATATGAAGGAAGTGAGCTAGAACTCCAAAACTTCGCACACATGTCTAGGGGGCCTGGGGCACCTCCCACACCAAAGGCCAACCCTTTGCCCATTAGGCTAGACACCTAATTTTTTCACATTCAGGGTCGGACTGAGCCCAGGTACTCACCCATCATTTTTGGTCATGATAGCGCCAACTAGTGGTGTAAAAAAAAAAACAACAACAAAAAATCATATATACTCCAAATGGCCTGAAACGTGCTCCTAAATACTTTTTGGAAAATTATTTTCTTAGGACTCAGCACTTAGAGAATTTTTCCAAAAATTTTACATGGGGGTCAATGGCAGCTATATGAAGGAAGTGAGCTAGAACTCCAAAACGTCGCACACATGTCTAGGGGGCCTGGGGCACCTCCCACACCAAAGGCCAACCCTTTGCCCATTAGGCTAGACACCTAATTTTTTCACATTCAGGGTCGGACTGAGCCCAGGTACTCACCCATCATTTTTGGTCATGATAGCGCCAACTAGTGGTGTAAAAAAAAAACAACAACAAAAAATCATATATACTCCAAATGGCCTGAAACGTGCTCCTAAATACTTTTTGGAAAATTATTTTCTTAGGACTCAGCACTTAGAGAATTTTTCCAAAAATGTTACATGGGGGTCAATGGCAGCTATATGAAGGAAGTGAGCTAGAACTCCAAAACTTCGCACACATGTCTAGGGGGCCTGGGGCACCTCCCACACCAAAGGCCAACCCTTTGCCCATTAGGCTAGACACCTAATTTTTTCACATTCAGGGTCGGACTGAGCCCAAGTACTCACCCATAATTTTTGGTCATGATAGCGCCAACTAGTGGTGTAAAAAAAAAAAAAAAAAACAAAAAATCATATATACTCCAAATGGCCTGAAACGTGCTCCTAAATACTTTTTGGAAAATTATTTTCTTAGGACTCAGCACTTAGAGAATTTTTCCAAAAATGTTACATGGGGGTCAATGGCAGCTATATGAAGGAAGTGAGCTAGAACTCCAAAACTTTGCACACATTTCTAGGGGGCCTGGGCACCTCCCACACCAAAGGCCAACCCTTTGCCCATTAGGCTAGACACCTAATTTTTTCACATTCAGGGTCGGACTGAGCCCAGGTACTCACCCATCATTTTTGGTCATGATAGCGCCAACTAGTGGTTAAAAAAAAAAAACAACAACAAAAAATCATATATACTCCAAATGGCCTGAAACGTGCTCCTAAATACTTTTTGGAAAATTATTTTTTTTGGACTCAGCACTTAGAGAATTTTTCCAAAAATTTTTACATGGGAGTCAATGACAGCTATATGAAGGAAGTGAGCTAGAACTCCAAAACTTCGCACACATGTCTAGGGGGCCTGGGGCACCTCCCACACCAAAGGCCAACCCTTTGCCCATTAGCTAGACACCTAATTTTTTCACATTCAGGGTCGGACTGAGCCCAGGTACTCACCCATCATTTTTGGTCATGATAGCGCCAACTAGTGGTGTAAAAAAAAAACAACAACAAAAAATCATATATACTCCAAATGGCCTGAAACGTGCTCTAAATACTTTTTGGAAAATTATTTTCTTAGGACTCAGCACTTAGAGAATTTTTCCAAAAATGTTACATGGGAGTCAATGGCAGCTATATGAAGGAAGTGAGCTAGAACTCCAAAACTTCGCACACATGTCTAGGGGGCCTGGGGCACCTCCCACACCAAAGGCCAACCCTTTGCCCATTAGGCTAGACACCTAATTTTTTCACATTCAGGGTCGGACTGAGCCAGGTACTCACCCATCATTTTTGGTCATGATAGCGCCAACTAGTGGTGTAAAAAAAAACAACAACAAAAAATCATATATAACTCCAAATGGCCTGAAACGTGCTCCTAAATACTTTTTGGAAAATTATTTTCTTAGGACTCAGCACTTAGAGAATTTTTCCAAAAATGTTACATGGGAGTCAATGGCAGCTATATGAAGGAAGTGAGCTAGAACTCCAAAACTTCGCACACATGTCTAGGGGGCCTGGGCACCTCCCCACCAAAGGCCAACCTTTGCCCATTAGGCTAGACACCTAATTGTTTCACATTCAGGGTCGGACTGAGCCCAAGTACTCACCCATAATTTTTTGGTCATGATAGCGCCAACTAGTGGTGTAAAAAAAAAAAAACAACAACAAAAAAAAAATCATATATACTCCAAATGGCCTGAAACGTGCTCCTAAATACTTTTTGTGAAAATTATTTTCTTAGGACTCAGCACTTAGAGAATTTTTCCAAAAATTTACATGGGGGTCAATGGCAGCTATATGAAGGAAGTGAGCTAGAACTCCAAAACTTCGCACACATGTCTAGGGGGCCTGGGGCACCTCCCACACCAAAGGCCAACCCTTTGCCCATTAGGCTAGACACCTAATTTTTTCACATTCAGGGTCGGACTGAGCCCAGGTACTCACCCATCATTTTTGGTCATGATAGCGCCAACTAGTGGTGTAAAAAAAAAAAAACAACAACAAAAAATCATATATACTCCAAATGGCCTGAAACGTGCTCCTAAATACTTTTTGGAAAATTATTTTCTTAGGACTCAGCACTTAGAGAAATTTTCCAAAATGTTACATGGGGGTCAATGGCAGCTATATGAAGGAAGTGAGCTAGAACTCCAAAACTTCGCACACATGTCTAGGGGGCCTGGGGCACCTCCCACACCAAAGGCCAACCCTTTGCCCATTAGGCTAGACACCTAATTTTTTCACATTCAGGGTCGGACTGAGCCCAGGTACTCACCCATCATTTTTGGTCATGATAGCGCCAACTAGTGGTGTAAAAAAAAAAAACAACAACAAAAAATCATATATACTCCAAATGGCCTGAAACGTGCTCCTAAATTACTTTTTGGAAAATTATTTTCTTAGGACTCAGCACTTAGAGAATTTTTCCAAAAATGTTACATGGGGGTCAATGGCAGCTATATGAAGGAAGTGAGCTAGAACTCCAAAACTTTGCACACATTTCTAGGTGGCCTGGGGCACTCCCACACCAAAGGCCAACCCTTTGCCCATTAGGCTAGACACCTAATTTTTTCACATTCAGGGTCGGACTGAGCCCAGGTACTCACCATCATTTTTGGTCATGATAGCGCCAACTAGTGGTGTAAAAAAAAAAACAACAACAAAAAATCATATATACTCCAAATGGCCTGAAACGTGCTCCTAAATACTTTTTGGAAAATTATTTTTTTAGGACTCAGCACTTAGAGAATTTTTCCAAAAATTTTACATGGGAGTCAATGACAGCTATATGAAGGAAGTGAGCTAGAACTCCAAAACTTCGCACACATGTCTAGGGGGCCTGGGGCACCTCCCACACCGAAGGCCAACCCTTTGCCATTAGGCTAGACACCTACTTTTTTCACATTCAGGGTCGGACTGAGCCAGGTACTCACCATCATTTTTGGTCATGATAGCGCCAACTAGTGGTGTAAAAAAAAAACAACAACAAAAAATCATATATACTCCAAATGGCCTGAAACGTGCTCCTAAATACTTTTTGGAAAATTATTTTCTTAGGACTCAGCACTTAGAGAATTTTTCCAAAAATGTTACATGGGAGTCAATGGCAGCTATATGAAGGAAGTGAGCTAGAACTCCAAAACTTCGCACACATGTCTAGGGGGCCTGGGGCACCTCCCACACCAAAGGCCAACCCTTTGCCCATTAGGCTAGACACCTAATTTTTTCACATTCAGGGTCGGACTGAGCCCAGGTACTCACCATCATTTTTGGTCATGATAGCGCCAACTAGTGGTGTAAAAAAAAACAACAACAAAAAATCATATATACTCCAAATGGCCTGAAACGTGCTCCTAAATACTTTTTGGAAAATTATTTTCTTAGGACTCAGCACTTAGAGAATTTTTCCAAAAATTTTACATGGGGGTCAATGGCAGCTACTCCAAATGGCCTGAAACGTGCTCCTAAATACTTTTTGGAAAATTATTTTCTTAGGACTCAGCACTTAGAGAATTTTTCCAAAAATGTTACATGGGGGTCAATGGCAGCTATATGAAGGAAGTGAGCTAGAACTCCAAAACTTCGCACACATGTCTAGGGGGCTGGGGCACCTCCCACACCAAAGGCCAACCCTTTGCCCATTAGGCTAGACACCTAATTTTTCACATTCAGGGTCGGACTGAGCCCAAGTACTCACCCATAATTTTTGGTCATGATAGCGCCAACTAGTGGTGTAAAAAAAAAAAAAAAAAACAAAAAAAAAATCATATATACTCCAAATGGCCTGAAACGTGCTCCTAAATACTTTTTGGAAAATTATTTTCTTAGGACTCAGCACTTAGAGAATTTTTCCAAAATTTTTACATGGGGGTCAATGGCAGCTATATGAAGGAAGTGAGCTAGAACTCCAAAACTTCGCACACATGTCTAGGGGGCCTGGGGCACCTCCCACACCAAAGGCCAACCCTTTGCCCATTAGGCTAGACACCTAATTTTTTCACATTCAGGGTCGGACTGAGCCCAGGTACTCACCCATCATTTTTGGTCATGATAGCGCCAACTAGTGGTGTAAAAAAAAAACAACAACAAAAAATCATATATACTCCAAATGGCCTGAAACGTGCTCCTAAATACTTTTTGGAAAATTATTTTCTTAGGACTCAGCACTTAGAGAATTTTTCCAAAAATGTTACATGGGAGTCAATGGCAGCTATATGAAGGAAGTGAGCTAGAACTCCAAAACTTCGCACACATGTCTAGGGGGCCTGGGGCACCTCCCACACCAAAGGCCAACCCTTTGCCCATTAGGCTAGACACCTAATTTTTTCACATTCAGGGTCGGACTGAGCCCAGGTACTCACCCATCATTTTTGGTCATGATAGCGCCAACTAGTGGTGTAAAAAAAAACAACAACAAAAAATCATATATACTCCAAATGGCCTGAAACGTGCTCCTAAATACTTTTTGGAAAATTATTTTCTTAGGACTCAGCACTTAGAGAATTTTTCCAAAAATTTTACATGGGGGTCAATGGCAGCTATATGAAGGAAGTGAGCTAGAACTCCAAAACTTCGCACACATGTCTAGGGGGCCTGGGGCACCTCCCACACCGAAGGCCAACCCTTTGCCCATTAGGCTAGACACCTACTTTTTTCACATTCAGGGTCGGACTGAGCCCAGGTACTCACCCATCATTTTTGGTCATGATAGCGCCAACTAGTGGTGTAAAAAAAAAACAACAACAAAAAATCATATATACTCCAAATGGCCTGAAACGTGCTCCTAAATACTTTTTGGAAAATTATTTTCTTAGGACTCAGCACTTAGAGAATTTTTCCAAAAATGTTACATGGGAGTCAATGGCAGCTATATGAAGGAAGTGAGCTAGAACTCCAAAACTTCGCACACATGTCTAGGGGGCCTGGGGCACCTCCCACACCAAAGGCCAACCCTTTGCCCATTAGGCTAGACACCTAATTTTTTCACATTCAGGGTCGGACTGAGCCCAGGTACTCACCCATCATTTTTGGTCATGATAGCGCCAACTAGTGGTGTAAAAAAAAACAACAACAAAAAATCATATATACTCCAAATGGCCTGAAACGTGCTCCTAAATACTTTTTGGAAAATTATTTTCTTAGGACTCAGCACTTAGAGAATTTTTCCAAAAATTTTACATGGGGGTCAATGGCAGCTATATGAAGGAAGTGAGCTAGAACTCCAAAACTTCGCACACATGTCTAGGGGGCCTGGGGCACCTCCCACACCAAAGGCCAACCCTTTGCCCATTAGGCTAGACACCTAATTGTTTCACATTCAGGGTCGGACTGAGCCCAAGTACTCACCCATAATTTTTGGTCATGATAGCGCCAACTAGTGGTGTAAAAAAAAAAAACAAAAAAAAAAAAAAATCATATATACTCCAAATGGCCTGAAACGTGCTCCTAAATACTTTTTGGAAAATTATTTTTTTAGGACTCAGCACTTAGAGAATTTTTCCAAAAATTTTACATGGGAGTCAATGACAGCTATATGAAGGAAGTGAGCTAGAACTCCAAAACTTCGCACACATGTCTAGGGGGCCTGGGGCACCTCCCACACCAAAGGCCAACCCTTTGCCCATTAGGCTAGACACCTAATTTTTTCACATTCAGGGTCGGACTGAGCCCAGGTACTCACCCAGGGGCGTTGTTAGGATCTTGAGACATCGGGGGCTTAGCCCAGGGGCGAACATTGACTAAGGGGGGTCCGGGGGGGGTCCCCCCCCGGAGAATTTTTTGCACGTCAGTTAGTTAAATCCATCAATCTGGTGCAGTAGAATAGTTAAAATAAAAATGTCAGTCCTCAAATGCCTGCTGATTGGATATACAGGGTACAGGCTGTGCCAACTATTCTCCCCTTATTGTGATAAACCGTGTTTAAAAAAAAAATATATATATTGGCAGCTTTATCGAACAGTTTGTCTCTAATAAACATCCAAGAGACAAAAGGTACATTGGAATAGAAAATTAAATGCAGTCTACATATTTGTGTTATCTCGTATATGCCTATGAAAAACAATGAATCAATTAACTGATTGGCTCTCAAAGTCCTGCCTGACACTCAACATCAG
Source organism: Ammodytes dubius (assembly GCA_026122265.1). Classification (NCBI taxonomy): domain Eukaryota; kingdom Metazoa; phylum Chordata; class Actinopteri; order Uranoscopiformes; family Ammodytidae; genus Ammodytes; species Ammodytes dubius. The sequence goes on along the minus strand of CM047505.1, from coordinate 30,406,249 downwards.
TAAAACAGCATGCATGTACTTTTAAAATAGAACAAATGGAAATCAGCCTGATATTATTGTTAATGGAGAAAAGATCCAGACTGGCTGCTTCACATTTTAAATATATGTATGGTATTTCACCGAAAATTAGCATACAACTTTCACAGCTTTCCTCACTTAGAGATGGTTGCTATACCAACGCAATGTGGATATTGTTCTATTGCCAGGGCCAGGGAGAGAAACTGGACCAAGTAATCTAAAACATACATGACTGCTTTGGACAAACGTTTGCTTTTATAATCGGCGAATGTTATCGCGGGGCTATAATTAAAAAAAATAAAAAATAAATAAAAATAATTAAAAAAAAAAAAAAAAAAAAAAAAAAAAAAAAAGATCCGGTGCTATTCATAAAACATCCGGGGCTACAGCCCCGGACGCCCAGGGCTAACGACGCCCCTGTACTCACCCATCATTTTTGGTCATGATAGCGCCAACTAGTGGTGTAAAAAAAACAACAACAAAAAATCATATATACTCCAAATGGCCTGAAACGTGCTCCTAAATACTTTTTGGAAAATTATTTTCTTAGGACTCAGCACTTAGAGAATTTTTCCAAAAATGTTACATGGGGGTCAATGGCAGCTATATGAAGGAAGTGAGCTAGAACTCCAAAACTTCGCACACATGTCTAGGGGGCCTGGGGCACCTCCCACACCAAAGGCCAACCCTTTGCCCATTAGGCTAGACACCTAATTTTTTCACATTCAGGGTCGGACTGAGCCCAAGTACTCACCCATAATTTTTGGTCATGATAGCGCCAACTAGTGGTGTAAAAAAAAAAAAACAACAACAAAAAAAAAATCATATATACTCCAAATGGCCTGAAACGTGCTCCTAAATACTTTTTGGAAAAATTATTTTCTTAGGACTCAGCACTTAGAGAAATTTTCCAAAAATGTTACATGGGGGTCAATGGCAGCTATATGAAGGAAGTGAGCTAGAACTCCAAAACTTCGCACACATGTCTAGGGGGCCTGGGGCACCTCCCACACCAAAGGCCAACCCTTTGCCCATTAGGCTAGACACCTAATTTTTTCACATTCAGGGTCGGACTGAGCCCAGGTACTCACCCATCATTTTTGGTCATGATAGCGCCAACTAGTGGTGTAAAAAAAAACAACAACAAAAATCATATATACTCCAAATGGCCTGAAACGTGCTCCTAAATACTTTTTGGAAAATTATTTTCTTAGGACTCAGCACTTAGAGAATTTTTCCAAAAATTTTACATGGGGGTCAATGGCAGCTATATGAAGGAAGTGAGCTAGAACTCCAAAACTTCGCACACATGTCTAGGGGGCCTGGGGCACCTCCCACACCAAAGGCCAACCCTTTGCCCATTAGGCTAGACACCTAATTTTTTCACATTCAGGGTCGGACTGAGCCCAGGTACTCACCCATAATTTTTGGTCATGATAGCGCCAACTAGTGGTGTAAAAAAAAACAACAACAAAAAATCATATATACTCCAAATGGCCTGAAACGTGCTCCTAAATACTTTTTGGAAAATTATTTTCTTAGGACTCAGCACTTAGAGAATTTTTCCAAAAATGTTACATGGGGGTCAATGGCAGCTATATGAAGGAAGTGAGCTAGAACTCCAAAACTTCGCACACATGTCTAGGGGGCCTGGGGCACCTCCCACACCAAAGGCCAACCCTTTGCCCATTAGGCTAGACACCTAATTTTTTCACATTCAGGGTCGGACTGAGCCCAAGTACTCACCCATAATTTTTGGTCATGATAGCGCCAACTAGTGGTGTAAAAAAAAAAAAAAAAAACAAAAAAAAAATCATATATACTCCAAATGGCCTGAAACGTGCTCCTAAATACTTTTTGGAAAAATTATTTTTTAGGACTCAGCACTTAGAGAATTTTTCCAAAAATTTTACATGGGGGTCAATGGCAGCTATATGAAGGAAGTGAGCTAGAACTCCAAAACTTCGCACACATGTCTAGGGGGCCTGGGGCACCTCCCACACCAAAGGCCAACCCTTTGCCCATTAGGCTAGACACCTAATTTTTTCACATTCAGGGTCAGACTGAGCCCAGGTACTCACCCATCATTTTTGGTCATGATAGCGCCAACTAGTGGTGTAAAAAAAAACAACAACAAAAAATCATATATATACTCCAAATGGCCTGAAACGTGCTCCTAAATACTTTTTGGAAAATTATTTTCTTAGGACTCAGCACTTAGAGAATTTTTCCAAAAATGTTACATGGGGGTCAATGGCAGCTATATGAAGGAAGTGAGCTAGAACTCCAAAACTTCGCACACATGTCTAGGGGGCCTGGGGCACCTCCCACACCAAAGGCCAACCCTTTGCCCATTAGGCTAGACACCTAATTTTTTCACATTCAGGGTCGGACTGAGCCCAGGTACTCACCCATCATTTTTGGTCATGATAGCGCCAACTAGTGGTGTAAAAAAAAACAACAACAAAAAATCATATGTACTCCAAATGGCCTGAAACGTGCTCCTAAATACTTTTTGGAAAATTATTTTCTTAGGACTCAGCACTTAGAATTTTTCCAAACATGTTACATGGGGGTCAATGGCAGCTATATGAAGGAAGTGAGCTAGAACTCCAAAACTTCGCACACATGTCTAGGGGGCCTGGGGCACCTCCCACACCAAATGCCAACCCTTTGCCCATTAGGCTAGACACCTAATTTTTTCACATTCAGGGTCGGACTGAGCCCAGGTACTCACCCATCATTGTTGGTCATGAGAGCGCCAACTAGTGGTGTAAAAAAAAAAACAACAACAAAAAAAAATCATATATACTCCAAATGGCCTGAAACGTGCTCCTAAATACTTTTTGGAAAATTATTTTCTTAGGACTCAGCACTTAGAGAATGTTTCCAAAAATTTTACATGGGGGTCAATGGCAGCTATATGAAGGAAGTGAGCTAGAACTCCAAAACTTCGCACACATGTCTAGGGGGCCTGGGGCACCTCCCACACCAAAGGCCAACCCTTTGCCCATTAGGCTAGACACCTAATTTTTTCACATTCAGGGTCGGACTGAGCCCAGGTACTCACCCATCATTTTTGGTCATGATAGGGCCAACTAGTGGTGTAAAAACAAAAAAAAAAAACAAAAAAAAATCATATATACTCCAAATGGCCTGAAACGTGGTCCTAAATACTTTTTGGAAAAATTATTTTCTTAGGACTCAGCACTTAGAGAATTTTTCCAAAAATTTTACATGGGGGTCAATGGCAGCTATATGAAGGAAGTGAGCTAGAACTCCAAAACTTCGCACACATGTCTAGGGGGCCTGGGGCACCTCCCACACCAAAGGCCAACCCTTTGCCCATTAGGCTAGACACCTAATTTTTTCACATTCAGGGTCAGACTGAGCCCAGGTACTCACCCATCATTTTTGGTCATGATAGCGCCAACTAGTGGTGTAAAAAAAAACAACAACAAAAAATCATATATACTCCAAATGGCCTGAAACGTGCTCCTAAATACTTTTTGGAAAATTATTTTCTTAGGACTCAGCACTTAGAGAATTTTTCCAAAAATGTTACATGGGGGTCAATGGCAGCTATATGAAGGAAGTGAGCTAGAACTCCAAAACTTCGCACACATGTCTAGGGGGCCTGGGGCACCTCCCACACCAAAGGCCAACCCTTTGCCCATTAGGCTAGACACCTAATTTTTTCACATTCAGGGTCGGACTGAGCCCAGGTACTCACCCATCATTTTTGGTCATGATAGCGCCAACTAGTGGTGTAAAAAAAAACAACAACAAAAAATCATATGTACTCCAAATGGCCTGAAACGTGCTCCTAAATACTTTTTGGAAAATTATTTTCTTAGGACTCAGCACTTAGAATTTTTCCAAACATGTTACATGGGGGTCAATGGCAGCTATATGAAGGAAGTGAGCTAGAACTCCAAAACTTCGCACACATGTCTAGGGGGCCTGGGGCACCTCCCACACCAAATGCCAACCCTTTGCCCATTAGGCTAGACACCTAATTTTTTCACATTCAGGGTCGGACTGAGCCCAGGTACTCACCCATCATTGTTGGTCATGAGAGCGCCAACTAGTGGTGTAAAAAAAAAAACAACAACAAAAAAAAATCATATATACTCCAAATGGCCTGAAACGTGCTCCTAAATACTTTTTGGAAAATTATTTTCTTAGGACTCAGCACTTAGAGAATGTTTCCAAAAATTTTACATGGGGGTCAATGGCAGCTATATGAAGGAAGTGAGCTAGAACTCCAAAACTTCGCACACATGTCTAGGGGGCCTGGGGCACCTCCCACACCAAAGGCCAACCCTTTGCCCATTAGGCTAGACACCTAATTTTTTCACATTCAGGGTCGGACTGAGCCCAGGTACTCACCCATCATTTTTGGTCATGATAGGGCCAACTAGTGGTGTAAAAAAAAAAAACAACAACAAAAAATCATATATACTCCAAATGGCCTGAAACGTGCTCCTAAATACTTTTTGGAAAATTTATTTTTTTAGGACTCAGCACTTAGAGAATTTTTCCAAAAATTTTACATGGGGGTCAATGGCAGCTATATGAAGGAAGTGAGCTAGAACTCCAAAACTTCGCACACATGTCTAGGGGGCCTGGGGCACCTCCCACACCAAAGGCCAACCCTTTGCCCATTAGGCTAGACACCTAATTTTTTCACATTCAGGGTCAGACTGAGCCCAGGTACTCACCCATCATTTTTGGTCATGATAGCGCCAACTAGTGGTGTAAAAAAAAACAACAACAAAAAATCATATATACTCCAAATGGCCTGAAACGTGCTCCTAAATACTTTTTGGAAAATTATTTTCTTAGGACTCAGCACTTAGAGAATTTTTCCCAAAATTTTACATGGGGGTCAATGGCAGCTATATGAAGGAAGTGAGCTAGAACTCCAAAACTTCGCACACATGTCTAGGGGGCCTGGGGCACCTCCCACACCAAAGGCCAACCCTTTGCCCATTAGGCTAGACACCTAATTTTTTCACATTCAGGGTCGGACTGAGCCCAGGTACTCACCCATAATTTTTGGTCATGAGAGCGCCAACTAGTGGTGTAAAAAAAAAAAACAACAACAAAAAAAAATCATATATACTCCAAATGGCCTGAAACGTGCTCCTAATTACTTTTTGGAAAAAGTATTTTCTTAGGACTCAGCACTTAGAGAAATGTTCCCAAAGGTTTACATGGGGGTCAATGGCAGCTATATGAAGGAAGTGAGCTAGAACTCCAAAACTTTGCACACATGTCTAGGGGGCCTGGGGCACCTCCCACACCAAAGGCCAACCCTTTGCCCATTTCCCTCGACGAGTGGCACAACTTTGAAATTTTCAAATTCGATTTAACCCTAACCCTAACCCTAACCTTAACCCTAACCCTAACCCTAACCCTAACCCCAACCCCAACCCCAACCCCAACCCCAACCCTAACCCTAACCCTATACCTATCTCCCTTCTATTTTTAATAATTAAAACATAAGTCGATTAATTGTCATCGGTTTCAAGTTATTTTATCAGCCTAGGAAGGGGCTAGACACCTAATTTTTTCACATTCAGGGTCGGACTGAGCCCAGGTACTCACCCATCATTTTTGGTCATGATTGCGCCAACTAGTGGTGTAAAAAAAAAAACAACAACAAAAAATCATATATACTCCAAATGGCCTGAAACGTGCTCCTAAATACTTTTTGTAAAATTATTTTCATAGGACTCAGCACTTAGAGAAATTTTCCCAAAATTTTACATGGGGGTCAATGGCAGCTATATGAAGGAAGTGAGCTAGAACTCCAAAACTTCGCACACATGTCTAGGGGGCCTGGGGCACCTCCCACACCAAAGGCCAACCCTTTGCCCATTAGGCTAGACACCTAATTTTTTCACATTCAGGGTCGGACTGAGCCCAGGTACTCACCCATCATTTTTGGTCATGATAGCGCCAACTAGTGGTGTAAAAAAAAAAAACAACAACAAAAAATCATATATACTCCAAATGGCCTGAAACATGCTCCTAAATACTTTTTGGAAAATTATTTTCTTAGGACTCAGCACTTAGAGAAATTTTCCCAAAATTTTACATGGGGGTCAATGGCAGCTATATAAAGGAAGTGAGCTAGAACTCCAAAACTTCGCACACATGTCTAGGGGGCCTGGGGCACCTCCCACACCAAAGGCCAACCCTTTGCCCATTAGGCTAGACACCTAATTTTTTCACATTCAGGGTCGGACTGAGCCCAGGTACTCACCCATCATTTTTGGTCATGATAGCGCCAACTAGTGGTGTAAAAAAAAACAACAACAAAAAATCATATATACTCCAAATGGCCTGAAACGTGCTCCTAAATACTTTTTGGAAAATTATTTTCTTAGGACTCAGCACTTAGAGAATTTTTCCCAAAATTTTACATGGGGGTCAATGGCAGCTATATGAAGGAAGTGAGCTAGAACTCCAAAACTTTGCACACATGTCTAGGGGGCCTGGGGCACCTCCCACACCAAAGGCCAACCCTTTGCCCATTAGGCTAGACACCTAATTTTTTCACATTCAGGGTCGGACTGAGCCCAGGTACTCACCCATCATTTTTGGTCATGATAGCGCCAACTAGTGGTGTAAAAAAAAAACAACAACAAAAAATCATATATACTCCAAATGGCCTGAAACGTGCTCCTAAATACTTTTTGGAAAATTATTTTCTTAGGACTCAGCACTTTCATCCCTATGTTCCCACATTTCCCAAGGATTTTTTTTCACTGACATTTTTTTAAATTAGGCCCTATATGTTCCCACAGCTGGATGGTCCCTTTAGAAGGACTGGATGTTACAATCCCTATGGTCCTGAAAATGGCAATTAGGTTCAGGCATCACAGCTGGGTGGTTAGGGTTAAGGTGAGGGGACAGGGAGAGGTTAGACTAGGAGTGATACCGACACACACAGACATACTTTTCTCTATCAAATAGTTAGATTACTTGAAATGTGGGACCATCGGGCTGTGGTAAGATAGACACGCCCCCATGGGAACATAGGGCCTCAATATGAGATAAAAGATCTTAGAAACATGTGGGAACAGGGGCGCCTTTAGCTCAGTTGGTAAGGCGTCCCCCTCCCGAGCCGGGCCCAGCAGCAGACCCCGGTTCGATTCCCAACCGCGGTCGTTCTCTGCATGTCACTCCCCTCTCTGCCCCATTTCACCTCTGTCTCTCTGCACTATCAATAAAGCATAAAAATGCCCAAAACATTTCTTAAAAAAAGAAAGAAACATGTGGGAACATAGGGCTGTGGAAACATAGGGCTTTAGGAACATAGGCATGCTCCCACCTGAACCACTAGCTTGCAGGCTTCGCTCCAAGTAGCTCAAATGATAAAGGTCATATTCAAACTCTGCAGAGGATGCGATAATACACGGTGTCCCAATGCTTGTCTGAGTCTACGTGTGTATATCCCTGATAATATTTCCATATACAAAATCACCCACCGCTTGATTTTTTGTCAGCAAAGCCTGGAGCCAAGCTGTGACCCAAAATCACTTGTATATTTGACTTTTTTTTTTTTATTCTAATATGTCGGACCTATCGCATGGACTACTTTTCCCTGGAATTATTCAAGACATTTCTCCGGTAGGGTAGTTCCTCCATCCTCCTAAAATATCATTCCTCACGCTCCTGCACAAAAATCATGAATTGCAGTTATCGCCGGGGAAACAGAGTGTCTGCAGTAAAGGGAATAGATCTAATCTTGGGGTTGGTGATTTTTGGTCGAGTGTGTGACCCTTATTATTCAGCAGTAGATATTCTACTTTTTGGGTTATACAGAAGCCCTGGGGGAAGTGGGTTTTTTGGTAGATCTAACAGCATGTCACATTGAGACTTGTAGCCTTCTCAATGACTTATCTATGTCTGAATCCTCCTTAATATTTTCTGCTGGTTTAATTTTAATGATCCTTCAGTCACTCTCTACAGTAGAAAAAAATTCTCTTGAAAGATGTGTTAAAAAACACAATCCAAACTAAGTGTATTTCACCTGAAATAGGTACAAAAAAGTAAAAATTCACTTGGTAAGATTTCTTGAAAAAAGATTTAAGCCTTTCAAAATAGAAGATATATTGAAATTAGCTGGGAAAACTAATTTTTAAAGTATATTATAACTAGTGTTAGGAAGTGATATGTATCATAATTAGCCTGTAATGCTCAAAAGCAGGATGCTTCCCCCAACTTTAGTGGGGCTGTTCTCGATATAGGATAATTACCTACTTGAAATAGGATATTTGAGCATATTACGATTTTGAAGTTAGCTAGACATACTCATATTGAGCATTTGTTACTAGTAATAGGAAGAGCTTTTTTGTCATAGTAAGCCAGCCCTGTAATCTTTATTGTCAATGCAAGTGTATCGAACTGACAAGTCCATATATCTCTCTGAAATGCTTATTAGATGATTGTGTGTGTGATTACGCGCAGTGAGATAATTTGACTAGAAATCACACCAATATATTTTGTAAGATTTTGATTTGTTTGCAGTGTAGAGACTAGAGGGATCTTGAAAATCTGTTGTCAAGAGAACTGACGCACTCCAGTCAACACGTTACACTTTTGAACCCGTCTGAGTGTGTCACCAGTTTGCTATAAAACCCCACACTGTGCAAAATAAGGATTTACTGCCTATTAACTATGATCCAAGTGTGTGTAGTTGGAACGCTTATAATGCTGCCGACCCTTGCAGAAAATTGAAGCCGATTATTTGTCACAGCCCTACATATCCTGAGTGATTTATTTATTGATGACGGACATGGAAGGATATGTCACACACACAGGAAATGCTGAGCTGCAATTTTCAAAACCAATATGAATTACAGCTATAAAGTAAAGTGCATTTTGTTAGCCTCATATCATAATTGCCTAAATCATATTTACTCTACTGTACATCTGCTTTACCCTACTCTATAACCCTCAAAATATGACTTAGGCAATTATGCTATTAGGCTATCGTAGATGTAGAGTAGAGTAGATGTAGAATAGAGTAGATGTAGAGTAAAACTATGAGAGTAAATATGATTTAGGCAATTATGCTATGAGGCTAACGATTTGAAAAAGACATATCATAACCAATACCGCAGATGAAAGGGGGTAAGGCCGAGACAATTCATCAACCATTTAGCTTTCTATTGTATTATGGAAGGTGGCTATCTGTGGGCAGTACGGACAGTTGTTCAGTAATCTAGTTAGGATATGTGTGTGTGTGTGTGTGTGTGTGTGTGTGTGTGTGTGTGTGTGTGTGTGTGTGTGTGTGTGTGTGTGTGTGTGTGTGTGTGTGTGTGTGTGTGTGTGTGTGTGTGTGTGTGTGTATTGTATACGACAGTTGTTCAGTACTCTAGTTAGGGTGTGTGTGTGTATTGTATGCGACTGTGATGGATCAGAGCTGTATGGTCCAGGAGCCTTCCTCTTCACTCAGGGTGACACAGTCAATGGCCTCTGACGAATGAAAATGTATTGTAAGCGCTCTTCTGTCCTCACCGTCCTCTAACAATGCATTGCTGGTTTACATAACGCCATAAGCAGAGGAAGCTTGTTAATATAGTGCTGTTGGTGAATTTGGATAATGCTATTGTGAGGTTAAAAGTGATTTTTTCTTCAGTTTTTAAAGGTACTGTGTTTTAGAATGTATTGTATTTTACAGATGAAACTTGGTTAAAATGGGATACTCTCATACGCATGTAAGTATGTATAAATCGCTTGAAAAAAAAAGTATTTCCTCAGAATGACCTTTATATTAATGGAGGGGTCACGTTTTTAAAGATAGTGTGTATACACCGGAAATGCACCTGTTGAAAGACGAATGAGTACTATAGAATAAATAACTAAATACAAATACTCACTCATGACTTGTGTTTGTGGAAAGACTTGAGGCAGTGGTGGATGATGCCATCTTTAATAACTAGCTTCTTGTCCTTGTAGGCCACCGTAGCTTCTGTAAATTCTCCCAAAGAGATGGTTAGCAAAGGGAGCGTTGCATCTAAAATCTTACCACTAGATGCCGCTAAATACTCCGAAAGTACACATCTATACTAAAGTAATTACTGGGTCATTAAGTCCTTTCAAAATGTGTAATACTATTAAAATGGTAACCTTACATCGAGGTTGCTTTTTAAATGTTCAAAAAGCTTTATATTTCTAAAACCCAAAATGTAACATCATCTACATGTTGTTTACTCCCTCCCACTCCCCTCCGGTTCCTGCATCAACAGAACGATTGTTATGTCGGTCATGCTTCACCTTGAATACAAATTCATTAATCCAAAGCTCAATCACCAAAGTGAGAATTGCCAACAGTTACACCCTATTGATTGATATGCTTGAGGCACCGTGATTGGATCCCAACTCAACCCACCCCACCGGCCCAGACCTCATTTACTTTTTCATTTTAATTTTCTTATGCGTTTAGTCGTTTAGGCCCCCGACAAAGAAAAAAAAAAAGTCTCCAACTGTGCACTTAAACTGTGGCTGGTGTACTGATAAGATGAATTTGGCAATCTTTTAAAGCCGCGGCCTCACAGCTGGCCTGTTTGGGTGGATGTAGTATTTGGTGGTGCACTCTCTGGGTGAATGTACTCTAAAAGAGGGGTGGGTTTTTGCTTAATGGCAGAGCTGTGGAGAGCTATAAAGAGCCATAGACGGTCTCTGAGGTGTTTTTCCACTGAAATACTCTTTGCAGCAGTTTGTGTGTGTGTGTGTGTGTGTGGTGTTGTGTGTGTGTGTGTGTGTGTGTGTGTGTGTGTGTGTGTGTGTGTGTGTGTGTGTGTGTGTGGTGTGTGTGTGTGTGTGTGTGTGTGTGTGTGCTGTGTGTGTGTGGGGGGGGGGGGGGGGTCGTAAAATAGATGAGAAACGCTACCCTACCGCTATTGTCATGCTAATGCTTTGGCAATTACTGTCCCGTGCATGGGTCTCATGACCAATAACAGGCTGATTGGGGTTTTCCAATGCCACTGAAGAGCCAAAATGGATGATGTGAGTACGCCCCTCAATTCTGTGCGGACTGACATCTTTGCACCCTAATGGCCGCCTATTTCATTTGGTTTCCTCCCGTGTGTGGGGGAAAGTGCACCGCTCTAAACAGAGTACTCACGGAGAATGCAATTTCCCCCCTTTTGCTCTCCAATACAGTACGTGAATACACAGGCTGCCAGGAAGCTATACTGAAGACAAAAGGACATTGACGGCCGGCCTTAGGTAATTAATTGTCAAACTGATGTACGCAGATTGCCGTGCTGTGTTTTAAGCTCTGTGGTTATAAGAGCTCAACCAGGAAAAGCTTTCAGAATGAAGATGGTAGCTGACCGTAATCCTCTGTAGCTCTGTTTTGTGCAATTATAAAAACGTTTCCCATATCATTGTTATGCCCTTAACATGGCGGTTTATTTTGGGAATGGTTGATTACACACACAAAAAAAGAACTTATGCATTAAAGTTTACAAAATCGGGATTGTATGATGGTAAAGATTCATTCTTCGTACTTCTTAAAGCTACAGTGCGTAACTTCTGTCGCCCCCATGAGGAATTCTGAGGAATTACAACAACACTGTCGGCTCATCTACATAAGATAATCGGTGATCACATATATGGATTTTATATCTTCTCCTGCTGTAAGTCCAGTTTTTTTATTAGCAGTAGAATAGACAACTGAAATATTTTTGCGGGGCCTATCTATGGAACTCTTGCATCAGCGTGGTCAGGGGTGACGCAACAGTTTGTCAATGCGCCTTACTGAAAAATACAGAGTTTTGGGGATTATGGCATTGTAACAGACATTCACTTATATCAAAAAGTTACGCACTATAGCTTTAATATTTGATGTGCTTTGATGTATAAACTTAACTCCATCATGTGTGATTGTTCTAATTAATATATCGATCCCCGGCGTGCGTTTTAATGTTGTTGATTTGACTCGCTCTACTAACTCTTTACTATATCAATAACTAGTTTGTCTTGTAATTGCCTATCGACTCAAACGCAAATTCAATGTTTAACTTTTTTTCTTCTCTCTCTCTCTCTCTCTCTCTCTCTCTCTCTCTCTCTCTCTCTCTCTCTCTCTCTCTCTCTCTCTCTCTCTCTCTCTCTCTCTCTCTCCTCTCCTCCTTCTTCGTGAATTCCCATTGAAGTCAGACCCCAAAATCCCTACAGCCCGATACAATCTTCATTTGCTTTTGTTAGAAGTGGTACAAAGAAACATTTATCCGCCGTTCCAAGGTGCACAATAACTACAATTAGCATATCAGTAGAATGTGCTGAGACACACACGGGATGGGAGACACGACAGTTTAGCGTTTTACAAGACAAAACAATGCCAATGAGACGGTTGTGTGGGGATAAAAAATGCAGATGTGGAATGAATATGCTTTTGAGATTTCACACGCCACTAAACTTGAACATCTAGCAATGATTCTGGAGTTGTATAGCTCTCCTTCTCTCTCTCGCTCTCTCTCTCTCTTCTCCTCTGTCTTTGTCTCTGTCTCTCTGTCTCTGTCTCTGTCTCTGTCTCTGTCCTCTCCTCCTCTCTTCTCTCTCCTCTCTCTCTCTCTTCTCTCTTAGTTCTGTCTCCTCTCTCTCTCTCTCTATGTCTCTGTCTCTGTCTCGTCTCTCTCTCTCTCTCTCTCTCTCTCTCTCTGTGTCTCTCTCGTCTCTCTCTCTCTTCTCTTCACACCTTCCCAGACAAATTAGACACAGCTCGGTAGCACTCAATGGGATTCACCCAGGGGAAATTATCACTAGACAATGGGGCCTTCTCATCTTCCTTTTTATGTTCTGAGAGGAAAAATGGACGAGTTTTTGTTAGACTTTGAAACAGTTTTGAAAACAGCTAAGACTGGCAATATTTGACAATCACGGAGCTGTGAAATAAGAAATGTCCTTGTGGGTTTGTCAAAGCAAAGGAGAGGGTGCCTGAGGCTACATAATAGATTAGGTTACAACCTTTTTTTTCATTTTGTAAATAAAAAAATACTATGTACATGTGTTAATAAAGCATTTCCGCCATGTTTTTAAGAACAAAATTGATCATAAGACATACAATGTACATCATATGAAGAAAATCCTTCTGCAATAACCTTCGGAACAGTGCTGAGAATGATTATAGAAAGTTTAGTTGATGTAAGTTCTCAAGAAATTGAGATTTTTGGTTCAGAGTATTGAAAAAATTGTGTTTAAATAATGTCCGTTAAAGATAGCTCTATAAAATAAATCTACAGAAGCAAACAGACACAGTTTAGTAAAATAAACATATAAATGTACATCTCGGAAATGTTCTATTCATTCTAGTATGAAACACTGGCAGTTTGTGAAAATCACAAGCTATGAATGATAAGTAATGTCCTTGTGCTGTTGTCAAACATAGTAGCGGTTGCATGACACTCCATAGTAGAAGTGTGTTTTTTCAAAGGGATGATTACTTCCTGAATATGATGGATGGTTGCTAGGTAATGGTGGAGACAGGAGAATGTCCAGGATGCTCAATGGCTTATGAATCGCCACCGGCAACCGTAACCGACCGCCGCTCATTTAACACAAAGCGCCCGTTAAACTCTTTATCATGTGACGTGATCGCTGGACAGGTGAGCTCAATAATCTCGCTAAATTAAGCAACCGGTATTAACACACACCCCTGTCGTTTGAGGGGGAATGGTCCGTTAAAGAGCGACACTGCAATAATGGGACATTTTGACATAATGACATCATTGTGGAACTTTGCCAGTTGATTACTTGCATAAAAACATTACTTTTTGTATTAATTATTTTTTTAAATGTACTATGAATAATTGCAATACAACTAATTATGCCCTTTTTGCGTCTCTTTCAAAAACTTAATGTAGATGTTGGATGAAGCCAAAACAAAATAATACAGACAGGCCTTAAAAATGCATTTTCAACATGTTTATAACAAATAACTGTATCATAAATCACAATATATGAACAATCATTCTGACAAGCTTCAGAATAGTGCTGAGAATGATTATGGAAAGTTTAGTTGATGTAAGTGCTTTAGAAGTTTAGATGCATGGTCACAGTATTGAAAGAAAAAACTAATGTTGAGATAATGGCCGTTAAGATGAGTTGTATATGAGAAACTTACTGACGCAAACCGACAAGTTTAGTCAAATAAACTCCTGAAATTTACATTTGTATTTACTGTAGTGTGAAAGATGACCAGAGCTTGAAAAAAATGATGCGTTGCATTGTGTCTCGCACTGCCTTGTTAATTGTATATTCTGTATTGTGGCTGCTTTTTTTTTCTATTTTACTTGTATATTGCATATTTTTCACGTTTCTTCTTGTCATTCAGTATGTGGAAAACAAAGGAAGAATTTCATTGTATGACTGAGAACATGTTTCTTATTGTGCATATGAAAATAAACACTTTGAATCTTTGAATCTTGAATTAAAGACTTTCAAACTATAGATGAGGATATTATAAAACAAAGTGTGTGACATTTATTGCAAAGTCTGCAGCAGCTTACAACTCTCTAGGTGCACAGCATGAAGAAACTGTGAATTTCTCACTTGAAAAATGTGGAAAATGATGTAAATGATATTCAACACATTCAAACGAGACGCTCAGCTTCGCTTGGTGGATGTTCCGCTGCAGCTCTCTCCTAGTGTGAGCGCTCAAAGGTCTTATTTGCATATCATGTTGGAACGCAGACAGACAGACAGACAACAACAGACAAGGCAGGCAGGCAGCAGCAGACAGGACAGGCAGGCAGGCAGCAGGCAGACAGACAGCAGCAGACAGACAGACAGACAGACAGACAGACAGACAGACAGACAGCGGTGGACCCTGTTATCCAAACATACTGATCCATTTGGAGTTGTTGACCCAATAAAATCCAGAACACATTTTCCTCAGTTGCTACGGGTCAGTGAAGGATTGATGAAGGCCGTTTGAAGAGCTGAGTCAGAGACACACTAAACTGTCAAGGGGAAAAAAAGTCCAAATACAGTATGTCAAATGTAAAATGTTACTGTTGAACAGGAATGTATTTTGGATTAAGTTTGTGCAGAGCAGCTGTAATTTCAGAGGGTTAGTGTTCATGTTCCTCAGAGTCTCTTTAATAACGACTAGTTACACTCAAATGCAATCAATTTCATCTTTTTCGTGTTGGTTCTAAAAAAAAGAGGTACAGTCATATGAGGCTGTGCTCAACGCAGCTTTGCTTTGAGCTTAATGCTAATATAAGTACGTATGCTCACATTCTCACAATGACAATGTTACCATGCTGATCCTGTATGTTTAGCTAGTACCTTGTCTAAGAGTCTCTACTTTGCATGAAAGATAGACGAAAGATGTCTATATAAAATTTCCATAAAATCCATTCAATATTTCCCTCTATGTGAACTTGTTAGTTTAATTCTTCCCCGACTCTCCCTGTCATCTGCAGTGGTTAATTGGAGAAGAATCGAGCCGACAATGTCACAGTTTTGGCTTTGTTTACTCCCTCGAGAATCTAGTTCGGAAATGCAGTCTCAGACTCTGTTATCTGTTTGTAAAAGATGTATATGTGTGCAGTGTATTGTGTGCACTCACCTCCCCAGTGCCAGCGTTCCACTGATTACATCAGGGAGTGTGTTAACCGGATGGCAAAGCACACACCAGACAAACATATATTTCTCCTTGAAAAGACCAGACTAGTTTTTTTTTTCACAGGGAAACAGCCACGGTGGCAATAACCGGCGGTAGTTTATTAGATGAATCTCTATGTGCTGTGAAAACTGGGAGAGTTCCAAGTTACTGCTTCCTTTCTTCTCTAGACTATTGTCTCAGAGAAGATGTAATTTCAAGACGTTAGAGCAATAGCAGTCGTCATAAAAAAACACTTATTTTTTCTATGGAGCCGATTATGGCCGAAAGTTTTGTTCATTTAATAAAAATATAATTGAAACTGAAAGTTCAAGTTTTGATATTGAACTTTGCAAAAATACAACAAGTATTCAAAATATGAAGAAGTGTAGCGGGGAAAATTCACTTTAAATATAATTTCAATTCAGCTCTGCAATTCTTTTAGAAAAAACATTATTTTGCTTACCAGTCCGCCTGATACATAACAATAAGCATAAGGTGTATAGCGTGGTTTACCTTGGTGAGTGTATATTCTTAGATCAGTCAACCTCTCTCTCTCCGTCTGTCTGTCTCATCCTCTCTGCTCTTCTGCTCTCTCTCTCTCTCTCTCTCTCTCTCTCTCTCTCTCTCTCTCTCTGTTGTTCCCATAACTTCCTCAGTCTTTCCACCACAGACTGCTTACTCTCAGGGGACAAGCTGTCACCGCGGTTACCTCCCGAGGGAAACAGAAGAGTTCTTCACTGCTCCATTAAGAGCTCACCTGCACGAAAGATCTCCATGTGCAAAATCACTGTTTTTATTTTCTGGTGCACTTTGCCTTATGGTAATGTGAAATTGATTTCCTAATTCACAGTAGCATGATGGGACGGCTTAGAGTCGCTATCTACCCTAACATTTTGGCAAATGGAAAGCCAAAATACCCTCCGACCCGACCCGCTCTACTTGGTGGAAAAGGAGGTATTATTCAGTTTGGGATGACGCAGTCTATTACATAACACTGCAACTTCATTAGTCAAAGGTCATAAATGGCGAGGACACTTCTACATGATATCCAAAGGCAAGCTAGGATGAATACATTCAAAAATACCAAGATGGGTTTTTTTTCATTAAAAAAAGCCCTTACACTTAAACAACCTGAGAAACAGTTGTTGTGACCTGACACCTGATATCTTTTATTTATCTATTTCATTACGCATTATTCACTCTAGTCAGCCTTGGTTGGGTGAAATTCTGATCACCAAAATCAACAACTCACGTCTCACTATTTGCATATTCTAAAAAATGAAATGCAATGTACTTTGTGCTGGATATTTCTGTATTAAGGTAAAAATTCTACCACCAGAGGGACACAAACACACACTTACTTAATGTCTAAAGACTGAATGAAGTATATCTATCTTTTCAAATCTTGAAATACAGAACATTAACACTCTTTTTCTGTAACATTTCCTCAGCATAGCGATACATACCATAGCAATACCCCTGCAAACGCACTTTGAAATTGGCCTGTGTTAAATGTGTTTAATTAAATAAACTTGCCTTGCCTTGCCTTACTTGATTCAGGTATAAACTCCTGTCACTGTGATACATGCAGCAGCACTCGATCTCTGCTGTTACGCTCTGCTGATAACACAGTTTGGAGTTATGTTCAGATCGGGAGCTACATTGTGACATTATGGAAAAACATTAGGGTCATGCAAAGTTTAAGGTTAGAATACAAAGAGCTTTGAGAGAATCTTCTCTGTATCTTTCCACTACACGCCCAACTGAATCTGATTAAAGACCTGATGTAATATATGTCTGCAACCCTTGCTGATGGGACTTGTGTGTGTGATTCGTATGCATCTTCTACTATCTATCTATCTATCTATCTATCTATCTTCTATCTATCTATCTATCTATCTACATCTATCATCTATCTATCTATCTATCTATCTATCTATCTATCTATCTATCTATCATCTATCTATCTATCTATCTATCTATCTATCTATCTATCTATCTATCTATCTATCTATCTATCTATCTATATCCATCATCATCCATCCCTCCAATCCATCCATCTCATCCATCCATCCATCCATCCATCCATCCTCCATCCATCCATCCATCATCTATCCATCTATCTATCTATCTATCTATCTATCTATCTATCTATCCATCATCATCTATCTATAGACTTAAAGAGTATTTTTTTTTTTGTTATTGTCTCACAGTAATGTGTACGGCAGGCTCTATAATCATGACCTTGAATTACATCCATGGGAGAATTATCTATCCATTTTACAGTTAGAAAGCCAAAACTCAAAGAATTCCGTGTAATATATTCTCTAAATATACATATTTCAGAGCACGTCTTGTACAGGCTTCACCTCATGTCTCATGGGTCTTAGCTTTTGTTCTTTTGTTCGTGTCATAGTTGAGTTGTAAATCGGTGACACCTTTATCCCCCAAACACACACACCAACACACACACACACACACACACCACACACACACACACACACACACACACACACACACAACACACACACACACACACAACACACACACACACACACACACACACACACACACACACACACACACACACACACACACACCACCACACACACACACACACACACCACACACACACACACACACACACACCACACACACACACACACACACACACACACACACACACACACACACACACACACAACACACACACACACACACACACACACACACACACACAACACACACACACAACACACACATATCCCCAATGGAGAAGACATGCTACAGATGGCCATATATGACCAGACATTAACCTGTTATAGTACAGGGACTGGAGCACTCCATCCAACTCAATGCATACAGAATAGGACTGTTTCAATATCACTTATAACGGCCTAGTATTACCATGCAAAGCCATAGTTTTTTATCAGTCCCTTTAAGATGGATGCATGTCATGTCCCGAGTGAGTGAGCCTAATTAATGTCCGGTGATAAAAAACCCAGGTTTCCCCGAGGGAGCGTCCACTCACAATATATTTAATTGAAGTAAATGATATGAAAGGATAAATTGTGAGTTATATTGAGCTGGTCTGACCATAAACCATTATACAAGGCTACGGCCATTTTCTGTGAGCGTTCATTAAATAAAATGGTTGGCAGGCGCAGAAGACCAGACAATCAGGGTTCAGACAATCAGACAGTGGTGCTTACAATTCTCTGCCTACTTTCTTAACATTGAATGTGTGTGTGTATAAGTGTGTGGATTTAGGTTTCAATGTCCAGGTTGATGATATGATGTGTTGTTGTGTAGTGTGTGTGTGTGTGGTGTGTGTTGTGTGTGTGTGTGTGTGGTGTGTTTGTGTGTGTTGACTTTGAGTTTTAGACCTTAACAGTGAGACGTTTTTAGAAAGAGACACATTTTGTCCGGTTCTCACTTTGGGACAGGCCTTTAAAGGAGCTGTTTGAGGGTTAAACTTGGTTTTTAAGTTCAGGTATGAATTAGTTATGTAGGTTATGTAAGGGTTGGTTGGATTGTGTGATGTTAGGTTAGAGTAAGGGGCTAGGGAATACATTATGTCAATTAATGTCCTCACAAGGTAGCTTTACTTGTTCATGTGTGTGTGTGTGTGTGTGTGTGTGTGTGTGTGTGTGTTGTGTGTGTGTGTGTGTGTGTGTGATTCTGCGATCAGAGGTCAGGACTCTTCGAAGGCTTGCCAGTCTATGAGCCACTGACTTCACACATGCACCCCATGCAATTCAGTGGACACACACACACAAAACCACACAGCACACACACACACCACACACACACACACGACACACCACACGACACCACACACAATGCACGATAAGGAAACTGAGTGATGACTACAAACCACACTCACAACAAATGTCGCACAACACCAACACAACACACACACACACACCACACAACCACACACACACACCACACACACACACACAACACACACTACCACACACACACACACACACACACAAACATCACACACACACACACACACACACACACACACACACACGCACACGACAAGCACACATAACAGCAAACCAAATAAAAAGAAAGTGAAGATGATGACATACACAAACCCACACCCTTTAAATGGACTTGTACTTTATAACCCTTTCATTGTCTTACCACTCAAGGCATTACAATTAATCCATACACACACACACACACACACACACACACACACACACTCACCACTGATGGCACAGGCTCGTGTGGTATATAGTTTGTGTATAGTCAAAATTATTATTTTAAGTATGAGATTTGGACACAGGGCATTGCATGTTTACATTTGCGTGCATCTTTTTCAACCTCACACCTATAGCGAGTTAAAGGGACCTATGATACTTTTCGCTTTTATGACCTATAAAGTGTATAATGATTTTAGTCATGTTACCCAAACAGCGTATCAAATAATTACTACTGCAATTGACTATTCCTGCTGACCGCGGTGTTGCAGAGCGCTAACACTAGGGCAGCCGTCGAGAAATCACGTGACAAACGGTTCAGATTTGAATTGTCGTCACGATGAGCGAGTTTCATGTATGGTATGCACTGCCCACTTCCACTCAGTCTGCTCGCGCCATGAAAGTGTTCGAGAGGTACCAATCACAGAGTGGGTTGCAGGAGGGGGGGGGGAATACACAAAGCTGATGTGTAGAGAGATGCTGTGCTCGACTCAGTGGGAGAGGGTTTCCGAATTACATGTTGTGTGATGTGATCGTCAGGTTGCTCTTACATTATTAACAGAATAGACCAGAAAGTATTAAAGGAGATCTTTAACGTCAGTTCAAGAAGAGAACAACTTGATATGAATAGCACATAATGACAATATTCCTTCGGTCAGTCTATTTTCTGATGTTTTTAACATTGTATTGTTTGTGTGTTTGTTGTTCGGAATAATTTCTGTGAAACATGATCAGTGTAAATGACCCACATTGACCTGCATGGGCGGTTCTAAATGTGAACACGCACTTATCGTTCCCTTCCGTGGTCAATACACTCCCCACTAGATCCAGCTATTATGTATCGTGTGTGTGGTGTGTGTGTTGGTGTGTGTGTGTGTGTGTGTGTGTGTGTGTGTGTGTGTGTGTGTGTGTCATATGTGTCATCCCATTTACCGCTGATGATCTCAACTAGAATGACTGAAAAAAATCAATGCTCTAATAGACACCCACTATACCTAATCAGGTCCATCTAAATGCTTTTTTTTTTAACCCAACAACTGCTCTTCCATTTAGCCGCTATTAAGCCATACAGAAACTGACCCTGCGTTCCAAATCACATACTCTTTCTTTTTACTACACTACATACTAAAGTACAGAAGAGTTTTAGGGCCACAGGAGAGAAAAAAAAATCAGATAAGGAAGTTTTTTTTTTCATTATGTCGGGAAATATCAAGAATAAAGACGAATACTCCAAATTGCAATTGGAGTTAATGGGGCATCTAGGTATTTTCAGCACAGTACACTTGATGTGCATGTATAGGGACATCCTATATCTTTTTCTGGCATACTAAATAGTAGGGAAGTATGGGGATTGGAACTCAGGGATACATTTATCTGTGAGTGATGCGTAGCCCTAAATTGAGAAGTGTCCCGGTGTAAATAATCCCAAAGCTGCTCTATTGATCGGGTAGCAGCCGAGGCTAAGTGGCTCAAAAAGCTTCTCTGACATCATTCTGCCATTAGTAAACATAATGGCCTTTCCCTGAGTGTGCACTTTTTTTTATCATTTAAAAAAAAAACACACACACATACACTCTTGCACCATTTGTGTGTGTGTGTGTGTGTGTGTGTGTGTGTGTGTGTGTGTGTGTGTGTGTGTGTGTGTGTGTGTGTGTGTGTGTGTGTGTGTGTGTGTGTGTGTGTGTGTGTGTGGTTATCATATGTCATAGAAAGAGTTGTTAGCAGAGGAGGAGGTGACGTCTGGGACTGAATAAGAGTGATGTGCTACACTTAGGAAATTATTCAATTGGTCATTTTACAGGAAATCAACTTATAACATCTTTATCGGAGATTCATCAATTTAAAGCTGTATCTTTAGTCCCATCAGTGACACCTCAACGTTGACATGTTTGCTTTTTTTTAGCGAAACATCTTAACAAATTCTGCATGAATTGTTCCAAAAGTCCTTTCATGTTACCCGGGCGGCAGTGGCGAAGTGGGTAGGGAGATCGCCTCTGGAGTGCAGGGTCGGAGGTTCGAACCCCTGTCTCCCCGCCACATGTCTAAGTGTCCCTGAGACACTGAATTGCTCCCGATGTTTCAGAGAGCGCCTTGCATGGCAGCTACTGCCATCGGTGTATGAGTGTGTGTATGAATGGGTGAATGTGGTAAGATATGTAAAGCGCTTTGGGGCTGAGAAAATCAGCTAGAAGGCGCAATATAAGTCAAGTCCATGTACCATTTACCCACAGTATGTATTGTAATGGTTGATGTACTGATATCAGTTAGATCGCCTGAGTATTTATGTTTTTATGCACTTTTTTTATTGTTTTTCATGTTTTGTCAACAATTTAATTTGATGTATTTTGATATATTTACATGACTGATATGAAAAGTAGCTAAAGCATAATGCGTAGGCTTGCTGCACTGTGGCTGTGTTTGAGTCTTTGTTGAGGATTCACTGTCGTCCAAAGGTCAAAGTTTGAGGATTGCTCTAGAACCAAGTGTCCTTTAACTCCGCATTGGCCCTTTATCCTTACACTCTTTGTCTGTCGCTGCTGATAACAGTAGTGGAGCTTTTGGTTAACAAAAGAAAATGTCATTCTCATTTCCACCCGGTCATCCATTACTGCCGTATCTCCAGCTCATTCATACATGACCCAGTGTCACCGTCATTGTAATTTGTGCCCCCCCCCTCTCATTCACATATTTAATTTGCTACTATTTTATTCTATATCAACGAATGCATTTTTTTGAATTGATTCACATTTAATACTTGTAGTGCATTGCGATCATGGACGTAAGTGTAGTTTGTAGATGTAACATGCTACGGACGGATGGATGGATGGATGGATAGATAGATAGATAGATAGATAGATAGATAGATAGATAGATAGATAGATAGATAGATAGATAGATAGATAGATAGATAGATAGATAGATAGATAGATAGATAGATAGATAGATAGATAGATAGATAGATAGATAGATAGATAGATAGATAGATAGATAGATAGATAATAGATAGATAGATAGATAGATAGATAGATAGATAGATAGATAGATAGATTAGATAGATAGATAGATAGATAGATAGATAGATAGATAGATAGATAGATAGATAGATAGATAGATAGAAGATAGATAGATAGATAGATAGATAGATAGATAGATAGATAGATGGATGGATGGATGGATGGACGGACGGACGGACGGACAGACAGACAGACAGACAGACAGACAGTCAGACAGACAGACAGACAGACAAGTTCCCCAGCAATCTAAAAAAACATGTTTTTCAAATCAATCAGAGACAGATTTCCAGTCTGTGTTGACTGTTCCTTCATCCCTGTTCAACCCTATAGCTCCTGTGTGAATGTGACATGTCATTGTTTATCTCACAGGCCGACCCGCCCTCCACGGGAAACGGAGTGACGGTGAGATCTTGTAACGTTTCATCTTTGAGTCCTGAACCCTCTTGCCACAGCGCTGCCAAAATCCCCGCTGTGCTTTCCCCCCACCTCACCCCACCCGTCACACATGAGAGGGGAATACAAATGAAACAAGTGCCCCCTCCCTCCCTCTCCCCTCTCCCCTCTCTCCTCTTTCTCCCACATCCACACCAGCTCTCACTGCTTAGACTCAAGCCCTGTCTGTCTGCCTGTCTGCTCCAAGGACAGCCAAAGACATTTAGCCAAAGACACTTCTCTTCACTGAGATAACGGTGATGTCAGCCAACACAACGTAGCGTCTGCCTGTCTGTCTGTCTGTCTGTCTGTCTGTCTGTCTGTCTGTCTGTCTATCTGTCTATCTATCTATCTATCTATCTATCTATCTATCTATCTATCTATCTATCTATCTATCTATCTATCTATCTATCTATCTATCTATCTATCTACAATCATATGAAAAAGTTTGGGAACCCCTCTCAGCCATTATAATGGCACTGATTTGTTGAACCATGTACAGATACACAATCTGCAGCCAGATGTTCTTTCAGGTCTTTG
Source organism: Ammodytes dubius (assembly GCA_026122265.1). Lineage (NCBI taxonomy): Eukaryota > Metazoa > Chordata > Actinopteri > Uranoscopiformes > Ammodytidae > Ammodytes > Ammodytes dubius. Next base: position 30,382,394 of record CM047505.1, on the reverse strand, counting down.
GAGGTGATCTGTGGGTTGTCTGCAACCATTCTCACAATCCGCCGCATATGCCGCTCTTGTACTTTTCTTGGTCTGCTAGACCTGGGTTTAACTGCAACTGTGCCTGTGTCCTTCCATTCCCTGACAACGTTCCTTACAGTAGAAATTGACAATTGAAACCTTTGGGAAAGCTTCTTGTAGCCTTCCCCTAAACCATGACAATGAATAATCTTTGTTTTTAAGATCTTTTGGGAGCTGTTTTGATGATCCCATTCTGTCTCACTTCAGCAGAGAGTCAAAGAGAAGTGCAACTTGCATTTAGGCACCTAAAATACATTTTCTCATGATTAAACAGACAATTCTATGAGGTTCAAGGCTTAACAACATAATCCAACCAACTTTGCGTTTAAAGTCATCAGTTTTACATGCTGTTACAGGCATTAAAATCAACAAAACCACAAGGGTACCCATATTTTTGCACAGCCAGTTTTTCACATTTTATTTTATTTCATACAACCAAATACTGCTTTTCAAAAAATCTTTGTTTGGAAAACATCCCAGTACTTAGCTGTTCCTGGTAAATTAAAGACATACCACTTTTATCTTTTTTTTGTGAAAGCAGAGTCAATTATAATGCCGGCTGAGAAGGGTTCCCAAACTTTTTCATATGATTGTATCTATCTATCTATCTATCTATCTATCTATCTATCTATCTATCTATCTATCTATCTGTCTCTGTGTCTTTCTGTCTGCCTGTCTGCCTGTCTGTGTTTGGATTAATTGAAAATAATATAAATGTGTGTTCACAATTCTTGTGTCAGTTCAGCTGGCTCCCTATACCAGAGAGTTATTTTTTTCTCTGTCTGAATGTATTCACAAAACACCTGGCAAAACTTACAATAACCTGGGGGGCGCCCTTAGCTCAGTTGGTAGGGCGTCCCCCCCCCCCCCATGGGCCTCGGGCAGCAGCGGACCCGGGTTCGATTCCAGCCCGCGGTCGTTCTCTGCATGTCACTCCCCTCTCTGCCCCATTTCAACTCTGTCTCTACACTATCAATAAAGCATAAAAGTGCCGAAAAAAAACTTACAATAACCTTTGTTAACTTAACACAATATACTGTATTTTTGAATCCTTGATGCGTTAAATATATTCCTTTATACATTTTTGTATTACATTGCTTGACCCCCCCCCCCCCACCTGGCATGTTTGATATTGTAGACCCAGGAGAGAAGGGTTGTGTGTGTGTGTGTGTGTGTGTGTGTGTGTGTGTGTGTGTGTGTGTGTGTGTGTGTGTGTGTGTGTGTGTGTGTGTGTGGTGTGTGTGTGTGTGTGTGTGTGTGTGTGTGTGTGTGTGTGTGTGTGTCAGTGACAGGGTATGAAAGCAGCAACACTCTGAGTTAGACAGCAGTGCAGAGCGTGAGGCGTTTGTCATGTTACAGATAGAATACATGTGACACAGGTTAAGAAGCCAAGGCCCTGCAGCATGAATGATGAATGCATGGGAGCTATTCTCAATTGTCTGCAAAGATACCGCATCTTCTATACTGTGTGTGTGTGTGTGTGTGTGTGTGTGTGTGTGTGTGTGTGTGTGTGTGTGTGTGTGTGTGTGTGTGTGTCTGTGTGTGTGTTTGTGTCTGTGTGTGTGTATGTGTGTGTGTGTGTGTGAGTGTGTGTGTGTGTGTGTGTGTGTGTCTCCTGCATTTTATCCTATAACATAGCCAATGTTCAGTCTTTCACGTGGCTGTTCATGTGATGCTTGAGAACATAAGGTCTCAAAGCTGTTTTTTATCGTATTCAAATTCAATGTGACTACGAGAAACCTTTTTTTTGGTTGATTCTAGCGCCCCCTTTGGACAAAAGCAGTAGTATTTTTTTACGACACGAGCGTCTGCTGTCCTAAAGATCTGTGCTAGCGTGTGTTGTTTTGTAAGCAACTAAAAGAGACTATGTCAGATTAATAATGCATATTTGTCAATGGTGCGGCGAAGTCAACTTTTGATTTAGCTCCTTTCATAAACACAGGCTTTTCCAGTCTGCCTTCCTTACATTGTTTCATGTTGAGATGGCGGGCATTCAGACCAGAGCAAAGGCATTAATAATAACTATGATAAAAATAGCCGATTTTTGCACTGATGGTCTCATTTTGCTGTTACAGGTCATTTATGATCATTGAAGAAAAAAATGTCATAAAACGTCAATATGCTACTGACTGATATCTAAATATTGTACTGTATGCACTCCTGCGAAAAAAACAACTTAATAAAACAACAGTAGCGATGCAGCACAAGCTTTTATATCAATCGCTTAATCTTCCAATTAATTATTTCCGACCACTCAATTAATCAGCATTTTGTGTGAGGACACTTTTAATATGTGATGGTGAGAGGTGGCAACATGGTTAAAGATGCAGCAGGTGGCCTGTGAACTCAGAGCCCATGAATTTGAGTTTGTGCTTTCTCGTGTGTGTGTGTGTGTGTGTGTGTGTGTGTGTGTGTGTGTGTGTGTGTGTGTGTGTGTGTGTGTGTGTGTGTGTGTGTGTGTGTGTGTGTGTGTGTGTGTGTGTGTGTGTGTGTATGTGTGTGTGTGTGTGTGTGTGTGTGTGTGTGTGCACTGGACTGGACAGGGACGGTACGACTTTAACGACCATCATCTATGAAGTTATTTGTCTCCAGAAGGACAAAGCCGAGAGAGGTGATTAAAAAGGCAAAATGAAATGTCACACCTAATAGATACAGAGCCGGCCACAGGAAATAGGAAAGGGCGGTGTGTGTGTGTGTGTGTGTGTGTGTGTGTGTGTGTGTGTGTGTGTGTGTGTGTGTGTGTGTGTGTGTGTGTGTGTGTGTGTGTGTGTGTGTGTGTGTGTGTGTGTGTGTGTGTGTGTGTGTGTATGTGTGTGTGTGTGTGTGCAAAATGAAAAGAAAACAGGTTTAAAGTTTATATGCCTGTGTGTGTGTGTGTGTGTGTGTGCGTGTGTGTTGTGTGTGTGTGTGTGTGTGTGTGTGTTTGCGTGCGTGTGTGTGTGAGTGTGTGTGTGTGTGACAGAGCGTATCAATGTGCCTTTGTGTGTAAACTGTGTGTGTTTCCACATGAAGAGCCCATAGAGAAATTGGAAAGAGTGTGTCTGAAGGTGTTCTCAGCTCTCCCCAATTCCAGGTGTAATTACCCAGACTGAAATAAGAGGTAAGTGCACCAGACAGAGCTTCCTCGGGTCCTCTATTCTTAGATACAGCATTCCTCAATCCTTATATACTAGGAGGACAACATTTACAGCCATACAAGGTACATTATTTAACCTTCCTCCTGTGTTAACTTCCTGCTACCATCCATGGTGTTAGCGGGTCGGTTTCGACCCGTGTCTGAAATCAGCTGTAAAAAACACTAAAAACAATTATCTATCATCCTTTTTGTTTCTCATCTCTTGGTTACCTTGTTAGGATCCCTTATCCATGAAAATATTGTTTTTAATAGTTTTGGTGTAGGCAGCTGGGCCTTTTTTTTGTCGGTATGTGCCTCAATTTCAATAAAAAAAATTGTAAAATTAACCTCAAGAGAATCATATAAATAAATATTTGGTTGTTGTGTTACCTGATTATTACTGAGGGGTATGAGAATACATTTCTTAACTAAATTTGTTTTATTTTTTTTCATATTAATATTATTGTCCTTTTTAACATCTACGGTGTTACTGGTCAATTACGACCATATATATTTATTTCAGAAAACAGCAAAAAAACTTTTATTTCAGCATTATACAAACACACAATGAAAACCAGAACAAGTCACAACACAAAATATTGATTTGTAAGGTCAAATAAACAACAACTAATCAACAAATCAAACCAATCGAAATCAATTACTAGTTCCAAAACTAGTGAAAAAAACAGAGTAAAAGTCTCTGTTTGCATATGTTTGGTTGTGTGTACAGATGTGTGATAAAGAGCAACACTTTCAGTGTTCTTTGCAGAAATATTTCTTGCAGGTAAAGCACAATACTTTATATGTCTGTCCTTAGTGCTTCGGCAGACCTGACACCTCTTATTTTTAGAATCAGGTGGCCATTTTCACCAAAAACATGATCCAGAATTTGGCTCACTGTATATCTCCTAATTTTTGAATGCTGCAAATAGGAGATGTGCACTCTGCAAGTCACCAACTCTATATTGAATTGACCTCACATGTCTGGATATGCCCGTCTGTTTGTTTCGCTGTTATGCAGGTATAAGGGCAAAAAAAGTCCAATTGAGAACCCCCCCAGAGCTCACATGATTGGTAGAGGAGCTGACTGTCATTGTGTTGGCTGACAGTGCACTTATGATTTAAGTTTTGGCTCTAGTTATTGTTTTTTACATCTTATTCTATAACCGGGTCGAAAACGACCCTAACACTACCAGTGTTATAATTTCCACCAGAGCATTTTATAATTAAGTGAATTTTTTTTTGTTTTTTTTATTTTGTTGAAATAGAGGTTCCTGACAAAGTCAAAAAATGTTGATGCAATAGACAAAATGTAAGTGGTTCTTTTATGCATTTGAAATCCAAAACGGGTCGGTGGCGACCCTAACACGAGAGGAAGGTTAAGGATCTTTCTATATGTATACTGTACAATATATGCACCATAGGATTCAGTAGAGCTAACATCAGCAGCATGCACTTAAAAAATATGTAAAGTTTACAATGTTATAATTGCATGTGTTGGTATAAAGGCATGTATAGGCCCAAATATGTTAAAGAGGACCTATTATACTACTTTTCTGGTCTTAATTTCTTGTTTTACACTGCTATAGAGCAACCTGACACGAATCACATCACAAAAAACTATGTAGATTTTCGGGAAGCTCTTTCTCTTATTTTGGCGATCCAGCATGCCTGTGCTTCGGCCATCTCCGCTCCCTCCGCCTGTGCTTCGGCCATCTCCGCTCCCCCCCTCCCCCTCCTGTAAACCCCACTCCGTTGTGATTGGTTACCGTCCTTCCGGAACACTTTCAGTGGCGGGAAGCGCGAGCATGGACCTATAAGGGCGCGAGGCAGACGCGAGCAAGGAAGTGACAGCATTACTATACATGGAAACATCCGCGTGGTGATGACACCAAGTTACATGCGACGTCACAATGTTACAAAGCGTCAAGCCGCTTTGAACACGTGACTTCTCGACTGGCTAGAATAGTGTCTAGTGCTCTGCACAGACACCCCAGACGGTCAGCAGGGAATACGTCGAAATGCATGCAAGTCATTATTTGATAATTTAGTATGGTTAAGCATGACTATAAATCATCATAAAAACATTTATAGGTCATAAAAGTCAAAAAGCATCATAGGTCCTCTTTAAAGTGACAATGAGGAACTTTACATTTTTGTCCACCTCAACAAGACTCTTCACTCTTGCTGAGGTGATCTGTTTATCTCTCACACGGGAAATGATGATTCTGTCGACCAATCAACTGACTCGATGTGTAGCTCCACCCCTTTTTTGGGACCCTTTGGAACTGCTTGGTTCCCCACCGAAAAGGTTGACCAAAAAAATGTCAATGTTTGTCTTGTTGCTTGAGTGAACACAAAATGGCCTCGACTAATATAATGCTGAAATGTATTTTTTGGGCTGAGTAGTTCAACATGGGTGCTCTGTAAAACTTTGAACTTGGCTGGAAACATTTTTTTCTGAAGAGAGGTTTTGAAGCCCAGCTCTGTCTCTCTTTGTAAAAGCTCATCCGAGGCCGTGTGGGCAAACAGCTCGCTGTCAGACTGTTACATTCTTAATCCCTGTAATATTACGCTCCGTGGCATTTGTGCCGAACGAGTTCTAAATGCAAGGAGACATCTTTTATAGCCTGACCTTCTCAGCAGACACCCCTCCTCTCTCTGTCCGTCTACATACTCATTTTACTCCGTGGGTGGGCTTGTCTGTATTGAGATTTATTTGCGCTCACACCAACTAATGAAAAACAATGCCTGTTGAGTTTAATACAATACATTAATGCACTAGCTAGCGTCAAATAGATAAGGGATCTCGTGTATGAAGAGTCTTGATTGTAAGTGCGAAAAAAATCAAGTTAAAGTTTGTAGAATGAAAAATATCAAATAAAGATGTCTTCCTATGATATTTTCTCACCACTCTGGATTGTGTGTGAGATTGAGTGACAGGATGCAAGCTGTGAATGTATTTGCTTTCTTTCTTTGTTGTCATTTGAAAATTGAATTATGGAAACAGTGAAACAGTGGAAGCTAAAATGAAGTCAAACAAAATCATTGTCAGGCGTAGACAGAGATTCAGCCTTGGGCAAGGTGGTGCGGCTGGCAGGTGGTGCATAGGGAGAACTCTTTTGAATTAGGAAAAGGGATGATTTATTTTGAAATGTGCACTGGGCAAAAGGGTTTTTGGCATGATTTAAAGGAACAGTACTCTGCCGTGTGTGTGTGTGTGTGTGTGTGTGTGTGTGTGTGTGTGTGTGTGTGTGTGTGTGTGTGTGTGTGTGTGTGTGTGTGTGTGTGTGTGTGTGTGTGTGTGCGTGTGTGTGGGTTTAGTGTATGTGAGGCAGGGATATAGGATATTTGTATTGGTTGGTGGTTCAATCCACCAAGTGTCCTTGCCTTTAGTTGGAAAACAGACCCGCTGACAAGGTCTCTAACACACACACACACACACACACACACACACACACACACACACACACACACACACACACACACACACACACACACACACAGTCACACATATATATTCAAAACTCCCATATGTGTCGGTGTCAGCATAACGCAGTTTTATAATCAATTTGGACTCGTGGTGGGGGTGGAGTGGGTTGATGTTGCCTTCTGCAAAAAGTAAATCCCAAGTGAATGTTGCTCATATGGTGCAAGCAGGGCAATCAATTCCCCCAGTCTGACCAGTGCTGTGAAAAATAGGAGCCGGAATTCAGACAGCTATAGCGACAGTTTCCTCGCGTGTCCTTAGAGTGGGGTTTTTTCGCACTCAATGAGGACACATCTACGAAATAGCTATTAAATCATGTCATAGTCCACGATTGCATGTATTCCATTATAGCGCTCTCCTGCTGAGAAAATTCATATTCATCCGCAGTGACCCAATATGTAGAGCAGTTCCTCAACAGTGACTTACAGTAATAATCTTCCGAAAAGCCAATTCTAAGTTCTCTCAAAAATCCGCTTTTTAGCGTGTCCACTCATAATGGGTTGGATTTTAAAGTGGAATAAATAAAGAATCACAGCTTATTTGACTTTGAAATGTAAATGTTTTTGTTTCATAAAAAGGACAAGCTGGGGGCGCCCTTAGCTCAGTAGGTAGGGCGTCGTCGTCGCCCACCCCCCCCCCAGCAGCAGAGCCGGGTTCGATTCCAGCCCGTGGTCGTTCTCTGCATGTCACTCCCCTCTCTGCCCCATTTCATCTCTGTCCTTCTGCACTAACAATAAAGCATGAAAAATACCAAAAAATATCTTAAAAAAAATTAAAAAGGACAAGCTAGTTATTTGTGTTGTTTTAAAGCGTGTGTAACTTATGTCGCCCCCATGAGGAAAAGCCTTCAGTGATCGCCCATCGAGTTCATACCTTCTGCTGAACGTCCAGGTTTTTTCTTAGAAGTACAATCAACAACTGAAACATTTCTTGGGCGCTTCTTGGCAGCTAATGCCTTAGCCTTTTCAATAGCAAAATAACCACGTCTCTGCTGCCAATAAACAGAATATAGTTATGGACACTCTGGGCAGGAGCTGCCAATGGTGGCTTTAATGTTTCTGTGACTGAACCGTAGTTCATAGGAGGCGAGTGACTGTGTGTCTCTGCATGGAAACGACTGAACACTGTTCTATCAACAGTGAGAGAACAGATGGTGTAAAGGATGACTTTGGTGCCTCATTAATAACTGTGGAGCAAAGGATGATAAAACGTCTCTCTCTCTCTCTCTCTCTCTCTCTCTCTCACACACACACACACACACACACACACACACACACACACACACACACACACACACACACACACACACAACACACGCACACACACACACACAAACACACACACACACACACACACACACACACACACACACACACACACGCACACACACACATCTAAACAGCAAGCCAACAGTTTACAGCATGCATCCATTCTACATGAATCACACATTAGACGACAGTAAGAGGAGACCAGTTCTTTGAACAGGTGTGTGTGGGTTGAGGTTATACACTGAGTATTGTGCATGGTGAATAGCAGTTGAATAATGTTGAATAAAAACGAAAAGTTGGACTTTTTCCTCTAGGTGATTTGAAGAGGCAGATTTCGGCCGAACCAGTGGACCACCTATATCCAGTGATGGGCTGTCAGTTGGGTCCAATGTGGGCTACCAGTAAAAAACTTGTCCATCAGCTCTTTATAGCTCCCATGTGTGTCTTAGCATGTGGATATTGCGATGGTGGGCTTATGATTGGGGACTAGGGATTCATCATCTGGCCCCACATGGGTGCCTTTGCCTGCTGTGAGAATAAATGAGCAATGCTTGAACCATTGGAGCACTACAAGTGGGACCCAAGAGCAGAAACATTAAGGCCCAAAATGGGTACTTGTTTTGGGGTCTACTTTCTTGAATCGATGGCTGAACCCACCATGACCCCGTTAGACATCAACATGGGCAGACAGACATGGAGCCATTAAGGCCACAAGGGCGTATGATGGTCAATTATGATGGACAAGCCACACACAATGTTTTTAGAGCTCCTCGAAACCTGTATAACCTCTACCGTAAATGATATATCCAAAAAGTCACTTTCCGAAAGGTTCAATGTGTAGAATTGTTGGCATTTTTCAGATCAGATCATAGAAATGGAATATAATATTCATAAATATGCTTAATTAGTGTATAGGCTACTCGCTTGAAATAAAAAAAAAGATTGAGAAGATTAGAATGAACCTTTTATATCTACAGAGGAGATCTTTCATTGCCATGTTTCCACAGTAGCACAGAACAGACAAACTTAACGACCTTGCATGTTTTTATATATATTGGGTGTACAATGGAAATTCACCTGTTGTAAGACCAAGAAGAAGAAACTATAGAATACACAACTAAATACATCTTCTCCTCATCACTTAATATTGTGGAAAGACTTGAGGCAGTGGTGGATGACGCCATCTTTAGAAACTAGCTTCTTGTCCTTGAAGGCCACCGTAGCTTCTGTACATTCTCCGAAAGGGAGGGTAGACACTGAGCATTGCTATCTAGAATCTCACCCACTAGATGCTGCTGAAATACTCCTATATCACACACTGTACCTTTAAGACACACACGATTTCACCCATACAATGACAATGATATTTCATTCGTCCTCATCTCTATGGATGAGACATAGCTCACTGACGCTTCCCAGAAAAAGTGTGTGTGTGTGTGTGTGTGTGTGTGTGTGTGTGTGTGGTGTGTGTGTGTGTGTGTGTGTGTGTGTGTGTGTGTGTGTGTGTGTGTGTGTGTGTGTGTGTGTGTGTGTGTGTGTGTCCTCATTAATCTATTTAAAACATGAGATAAGTAATTACACAGTTCTCAAAAGGCAGGGAGGGCCGGCAAACACACACACACACACACACACACACACACCACACACACACACACACACACACACACCTACCTCGGCCGTTCCTCGTGCCAACTGATTCATGGATTTTAATGGGCTTTTAAGTCAGATTAAAAACCCTGATGCCCTCACTGTGGAAGCAGCAGCACTACGATTGGATTGCAGAGGCACCACATTCATGAGATTGCCAATAAAACTAAATGACCTCCAAGGAGCATAAATGACTTCCATGAATATACATCACATTGGCATATCCAGTTAACGTGGACATAACTTTATGGGACAGGGGAAGATATTGCCAAGGAGATGTATTATCTCATCGCTCGTCATCTTTGCTTGTTTTAGTGCGTAACTTTTTCATATGAATGAATGACGGTTACATTCAAGCCATCGCCGAATGAGTTGACAAAAAGTTGATTGAGCCTATCAGCTCCACAAATGTATCACTATATTTCTCAATATGGCAGCATTTACACCATGCCGGGTGCAAACTGGTGTTGTGCAGGAGCTCAGAAAAGCCCAAGATGTGCCCAAGAAATGTTTCAGTTGTTGATTCTACTGCTAAGAAAAAAACCTGGACGTACAGCAGAAGGTATACAATCCATGCGCCATCACTGAACGCTTACCTCAGTTGATGCATCAACAGTATTGTTGTAATTAATCAGAATTCTTCAAGGGGGCGACAGAAGTTACGCACTATAACTTTAATCTTTCTCATCCTGCCCTTTTCTTCTTTCTGTGTGTGTGTGTCTGAGTGTGTGTGTGTGTGTGTGTGTGTGTGTGTGTGTGTGTCTGTGTGTGTTGTGTGTGTGTGTGTGTGTGTGTGTGTGTGTGTGTGTGTGTGTGTGTGTGTGTGTGTGTGTGTGTGTGTGTGTGTGTGTGTTCCCCTACATCACTGTTATCCCGCTGCCCCACTGATATAAACTGACATGTGAAATATAACTAATTGGAGGGTCTGCGCGCTATCTGACAAAAAAATCCATTCTCCCCTTTTCCACCTCTCAATGCAACATTCATCAACTCAGGAACACACTTGTTGCTCTAGGACTGTATAGATCAATCATAAACGAGTCCTCAGCTTCCTATTTCTAAAGCAGGATCACAGCATATTTACTATTGTTTTTGAGACTCAAATCAAATTGTTCTTGACTTATTTGTCTATAAGGGATTGTTACAAGAACGCCCCTCCTCCCCCCCGGCACGTCTTTACTACTGAGACATCGATACTCATAACACCCGTTCTCAGGAGTGGATTACACTTTATGTTCCAGCAGTAAAAAGGTAATCTTGGCGAGCAGCCTTCAGAAATGTTACTCCATATCTATCTTGTACTTTATTTTTTCACTATGTTTTTTTTTCAAGGACTGTGTGGGGTGGGTGGGTGGGTGGGGTTGTGATTGTTTGTTTGTTTAAACATTAAAAAAAAAAAAAAAAAAAATCGTTTATGAAAAAAAATGTTTTATTATCTTTCTGTAATGTTTTAATCTAAAACTGGGTTCTTATACAAATGGGTCAATTTAAAAAATCTAATTAGTTATGTTCACTTTTTACAAAAACTGATTTTGACAACAAGCGTTCATCTGATGCGCTGACTCCACCTTATACTCTAAACTTGTAAATAGGACTTGTAATTGTAAGAGCATTTTTTAAATCAAGCCATTAGTACTTTTGACTTCAGAAAATGAATATCTGAATACCTATCTGATCGCTGGTGCTTTCTGGTTTCTGTGTATCTATGTCCGCGGCATATTTATCCTAAGCCAATGTCCATAAATTACCATCACTACCGATGCATAACTCTCACCCTATGCCCCCAAAATATCTCACCCATCCCATTACCACGTACATATTTCCCCCTTTCACATCTGAGTTTCAACATAATATGCTTGTGGCTGATGGGAAAATGAATTCTTGTAATCAGAGAAAAACGCGCCCTTCCCAATGCTCTCTCTCTCTCTCTCTCTCTCTCTCTCTCTCTCTCTCTCTCTCTCTCTCTCTCTCTCTCTCTCTCTCTCTCTCTCTCTCTCTCTCTCTCTCTCCTCTCTCTCTCTCTCTCTCCTCCTCTTATTTTTATTGTCATCCACCACTGTCCGTATAATCCCTCTCTATCTATATCTATCTTTCACAGACCAGGGCAGTAAAAATTAATAATACATCCTGATCCTAGCCTATACCCTCTAAGGGGCCGCGGCTCAAAAACCTCTCTCCAAAATGAGGTCGGACAAAGACTGGGCTCTAATTGTATAAGCGTTGCCACTTTCTGTCGGCTTCCAGGCAAATCAGTGGGAAGTAAAGAGCTGCCCTCTTGGCCTGTCATATCTCTGCTCGCTGCCAGCTATAGCTAGAACCCTCCACACACACACACACACCACACACACACACACACACACGCACACACACAACACACCACAACACACAACACACACACACACACACACACACACACACACACACACACACACACACACACACACACACACCACACACTCACACACACACACACACACACACACACACACACACACACATCCCCCTCAGAAGGAAATCAAATACACTTAATGGACAGAGGAAACATTACCACTGCAATCCAAACCGGGACAAGATAAGAGTGCACCAATCACCACCGTTCTGAATATATTTGGTGCAGTGGAAAAAGCCTGTGTGTGTGTGTAGTGTGTGTTGTGGGGGGGGATCTAGGATGGATGACAAGGGGCTCTCCATGTGCTGAAGGCTTTCAATGACTTTCAGGAACATGTAACCTGTAATAGAATGTCTCAATGCACAGCAGGCAGTCTGGAATTTTAGGAAAATTGTCTTTTTAAGGAGAGACCAGGAAGGTAAAAAAAAACTACTAAACCTTGTCTGTTTGTGTCTGTATATTTCTCCTATACAACCAGCTTTAACGGACATTTTTTCCAATACTCTGAACCAAAAATGTCAACCCAATTTCAGCACTATTTTGAAGGTCATGACAAAAGGATTTGTTGGTATGTGGTAATTGTCTGATTTATGATACATATTGTCAAAACTTTTACATAGTCATTTTTGCTAATGAAAAAAATGCACTGTATCCCAAATCTGTTCTGTAAAACTGACACACACGACACACACACACACACACACACATCACACACATACCACACACACACACACACACGATTGTGGCTGCAAAGTGCACAGTCAGTAGATCAAGTTCTTCTGTGATGGAGAGGGGAGGCTTAGTGCTGGCTCACCACAAACCGGGTCCTGTTTCTGGGGGAAAGGATGGAGCTCAGAGGGCCAGAGGACCAGAGAGCCACAGGGCCACCCAAGGTTAAGACATGATGAGTGTTGGGGAGCATCTGAGGACTAATGGAAGTAGTGTAAGACTAATGCTGTGTCACATTACAGAAGTGGATTGTGTCTTTCATAACCGAAGAATACTTCACCCATACGGAACCGGCGTTCTATCAATATAAAATCGCTGTCATAATCATAATATAATATAGACCCTCAGTTTCCTGGTTTCTAATCCTAACCCTAATTTTCCATGTGTGATGTCACACATGGGAAAATGTAGGGTTAGTCAGTGAGACCATAAAACACTCTTTCTGCCTTTTCTCAGGCTAGGATGAACCGATTTCTAAAACGTTTGCACATCTATTCTACATGGGATCTCAGAGTTCAATACGCCTTCATATTACCACTGGTGATGTAAGCTCTTTAAGAATGTCATTGCCAATGACTGCTGCTGTTGCATAATGACAAATAAACCACTTGAATCTGCAATCGTTCACGCTTCCCTTGTTCAAACTGTCAACCCACCTACCTAACACTGTTCACAAAGGCAATATGGCTAGAACCAGTATCCTCCTCTCTTCCTCTCTGCCATACAGTAATACATTAACAATAAATAATGAATAAATTCATCAGAGGAGACTTTGCATATAGATAGCCTACTTAAGCCCGGGGCCGCCCATTAACACACAGCTTGCTGGGAGTGGATGGATAATTAGACTGACTCTGGTTTCACTCCTAATAGAGAGGCCGCAGTGACAGAAAGAGGACAACGCTACTTCTGCTTAACAGTTCCCAAACTTTCTCGACTAACTGTGTGTGTGTGTGTGTGTGTGTGTGTGTGTGTGTGTGTGTGTGTGTGTGTGTGTGTGTGTGTGTGTGTGTGTGTGTGTGTGTGTGTGTGTGTGTGTACGACTATTTTTCTCAGAGCCAATTAGAGTTTTAGAACTTAGAAGTGAGGACATTTTGGCCAGTTCTCACTTGGGGACAGGCCTTTAAAGGAGCTGTTTGAGGGTTAACACTAGGTTTTAAGGTTCAGTTATGAATCAGGTGTATGTTAAGGTTAGTATAAGGGTTCAGGCTAGGCATTTCGTTTTGATGGCTAGGGTCAGGGCAAGGGGCTAGGGAATGCATTAGGTCAATGAGTGTCCTCACAAGTATAGCTGTACAAAAATATGTGTGTGTGTGTGTGTGTGTGTGTGTGCGTGTGTGTGTGTGTGTGTGTGTGTGTGTGTGTGTGTGTGTGTGTGTGTGTGTGTGTGCGTGTGTGTTTAATGCACATTGCATTAATAACTCTTAAACTCTAGAGACGTGTTTAGAAAAGGGAAGAAACATTTAAATGGATTTCTAAGCTTCACATTTACCTCTTATTGGATCTTAACGTTATATTTAGGTTTCTCTGGATGTCCTCTAGGGGTTTGTGCAAAGAGATTAACAGACTATATGATGCAAGGCTATTTGAGTTCAGAAATGTGGCTTGTTAAATAGCATTTTTACGGGCCTGGAATGTCTAGGAGATAAGGGACTAACAAGTGAATAAAGCAGTGGGGAACGAGAGACCATCGGATGCAGTTAAGGATAAATTAAGTATGTATATTTACAAACTCAAAACCACAATCAATTAGATTTGCTACGCCTGTTGGTCTGGACACTCTCCATTGAAGCTTTTTCAAAAAGTCGAGAAATCCCGACCCACGTTTCAATTGGTTCTATCTAATATGGGCGCGCCAGAGCCCTTTATATGGTACTCTGGGGCGGACGTAACCGGATGACGACAGTGACGTACATGCGACATCGAAGCCGTGATAGTAAACATCAAAGATGGCTGTGGATATGTTGTGTGAGTTTGAGACTGCTTTGGCCTCGACCCTTTACGATTTGGAAGACGGCACTCAAATCCTCCATTAGCAAGTAAGTGGAATGTTCTGTTTTGCCGACCGACCACGGCAAAAGTTTAATTTAACAGTTTAACAGCTGTTCGCTAAACGAACAGGGCTTAATATGTCACCTTGTGCATCGCTCTGATTGGTTGTAGTGCTATCCAACTGCGTGCAGTGGCATTTGAAATGCACGCGTAGGAGCCGCCCCTTGAGTTGGAAATTACTATTGATCGTGGCCAGACCCTCTATCGTTCAAGATATCAGGGTCTGGATTTCCAGGCTAGTGATTTGGCTAATATGTCCAAAATCCTGTTGCTTCTAACCTCTGTGACACACACACACACACACACGCACGCACGCACGCACACGCACGCACACACACGCGCACACACACACTACATGATGGCACATTGTATAGGCTTGTGATTGGCCAACATTGTCAGGGTTATATTGCAACCTGTTGCATTGCCATGCTCTTAGCTAGGCTTCTAATTTTTTTAATTATTTTTGCCTTCTTGTGTGAGGACAGAAAGATTGTTGATGTTTTGATGGTTTTTATCATGTTTTATTGACGGATCTGCGATGATGATAGTTAACTCGTGTGGTGATTGGCCTAAGTCTTGGTTCACACAACAACAGCTCATGAGCAGTATACACACACCTTCCACTCAGCCACTGGGCCTACGTGGCTCTAAAGTGAAGCTCTGTGTGTGTCAGCTTTATGCCCTTCACTGATGACAGACTGGCTTCAGCTGTAGGAGTGACGGCACTGGCAAGGGTGCACACCTGGAGACAATCAGACAAGAAACACACACACACACACACACAACACACACACACACACACACACACACACACACACACAGAGAGAGTTGAAAGTGATCTAAAGAATAAAAATTGCACCTTTTTCTTCGTTTATTTAACAAACCAACTTATTTGACAAACGTTTTGTGTGGTTTGACGCTCGGCTATCATCAACATTCACCCCCATCCTTAACCTGCATGCTACAAAAGAAGGATAAAAACGTACGGCATTCGCTCCTGTAGTTGTGACTCGTATCTGCCTGTGGACTGTCACATCTTAACCTGATAGATGAAGTGCTCATCCCCCTCATAGATCCCTGCCGGCTCTCACCTCATTATTCAAATCTCTGGGAACAGGTCATTACCGATGGGATATATTAAATACCATCAGGATTTACACTCAATCCATCACATATCCCTGTCTTTGGTCCCTTCAGAAGCCATTTATGCATGTGCTAGTGCCGACTTGTGCTCGTAAATTAGCATATGTACCATGCAGAAACACACCTCTTCCAAACATGCCAGGGCCAGGGAAGTGGAGCGTGCACCAGCGAGGTATATGGACCACTCACGCTGGGCAAACAAACTAGCCGTCGATCGGGCTAGGGCACGGTACGAATGCCTATATGTTTGAGTGCTTCCTTAGATTCCATTGTATGTTTTTCTTTGTTTAGCTTGTCATTTGTCCCCTCTGCTATTAGGCTTTTTAATGAAAGACACAGGTCAAGATCATGAATACTGTGTTTTTCTTTTACTGTTTTTAACTTAATCTTTGTGAATGTTGTTTTTAGGCCTGCTACTGATTCACTGACGAACTGAACTATTTATTCTTAAATGTTGTTGTTGTTGTTGTGTGTGTGGCGTGCCCTCTTGTATGCCTATATGTCCTAAATGTGCTGCACTTTTGACCACACACATTTTCCAAATCTGGGATAATAAAGTATACTTTGACTTTGACTTATTTTTGTATGCTGCATTATTTGAGGGAGCCGAAGACATACTAATGTAATTGCCAACAACTGCTCCTGTAAATGTTGTAAATATGACAAATAAAGACACTTGAACTAGACTTTGCTGTTGATATGAAACAGTCGTTGCAGGGGTCAGGATTTGTTTTGTCGGTTGGACTTACTACTGCGTGTAGACTGACAACATTGCCTATTAAAGTTGACAGCATGGCAGCAATTTTCTAAACAGGCACGCACCTTTTCCCCTCGTAACCTTTCCAATCTGCTGCTCCCCGCTGTCAAAAAAACCTCTCGGCAACCCCGGTTGTTATGGGAACTCGCTAATGCTTTTAATCCTGGCGTTTAAACACTTAACTCCTGCAAAAATTATGACTTTAATTCCCCCCCCCCCCCCCCCCCTTGCCACGTACTGCGACACACAGTTGATTTTTAGATGACGGTGCAAATTAAGCCCTGCAATATACTTCTAAAAATCTGCTGAGTCATCACTGTTATGATACATGGGACTTTGTAAAGGCCACCTCCTGCAGTGGTGAGTGGTATTTAAACAGCTTGAAGCGACGTGGCTGCTATATCAAACATTTTTTTTTACCAACTTTTGGATTGCCCTTTCCCATAAGAACCACAAAGAAAAAATACATTTAGGGGTTGATTGGGAGATTAAAGGTGCACTGTGTAACTTTGGGTGAGTCAGAGAAGTGAACATTTTCTAAGGTATATTCTCATAACTGAACAAACAAATTTCCCGGACAGGAAAATGTGATCCCTGGAAAGAAAAAAAAGCCCTGAAAAGTTACTGTTTCACTGTTGTTATTTACAGCAGCAGTGGCCAACAGCTTGGTTCACAAATATAGTCTAGTTCAGTTTGAGGTTTACGCTGTACAACCTCAAAATAATTCAGCATAATAATTTATGATAGAATGATAGAACGATGATAGAATTATTCAATACTAAGAGTTATATGTAAATATGTTTTTCAAACCAACTGCAGGCTCTGCAAATGTACACAAACCCCCTTTACCCTGAAACTTCATAGTGCACTTTTAACTAAAAAGGAAATGTGGTGCCTATATTCAACATTACAGCTAACACATTTTTCAAAAGCAAAGAAAGAACTGGACTCAAAGGTGCCTAGAGGTGCAAATGACTAGAATAAATGAGGAAATATTAATTTTCCCATAAATCTTAAACAGAACACTGCACAATCCTTCACTGGTTAGTTCATTTGGCCTGGCATGTGCCACAGCATGAGAGGTAGGCTACTGTATGTAGGTGGGGCCGCCCGTTGATTTGAAAAGTGTCATGTCAGGAGCCACGGTAATTGATTGAAGAACCCAGGTGCATTACTCTTGTGTATGAATGCTGCTGTGTTGTTGCTGTCCTAAGGTTTGCTCCAGGCCGCCAGTCAAGCAGACCATGGGGGAGAGTGAGAAGTCAGCTTGTGAAAATAATATAGACAAATATAATAATATATGTGTATACCTGCGCATGTATTACCTTGAGATGTGACGTGAGGCTGACAGGTAGTTGATCTTTCTTGCCATTCATGTATGAGAGAGCGTGTGTGCATTTGTATTTGTGTGTGTGTGGGTGTGTGTGTTTGTATGTGTGTGTGTGTGTGTGTGTGTGTGTGTGTGTGTGTGTGTGTGTGTGTGTGTGTGCGTGTGCATGTGTGCATTTGTGTTTGTGTGTGTGTGTGTGTGTGTGTACATGTACTGTATGTGTGTGTGTGTGTGTGTGCGTGGTGTGTGTGTGTGTGTGTGTGTGTGTGTGCATGTGTGTGTGCGTGTGTGTGTGAGAATGTACATGTGTCTTTTATTTACAATGTGTAATATGCAACGTTCACACAATACATAAAGTAAAACATTATAAACATTATCATCAAAGTCAAAGTGCAAGTGTGTAAGTAATCCAGATTTTACATATAGTCATACATAAGAAAATAAAAAATAATTAATAATAATATATATAATACATTTAAAATCCCTTGAGGGAGTTAAGCCGGATAGCTTTAGTTCCATGTTGAGGGGGCAGAGTGGGAGAAAATGAGACTCTTACTCAGCTAATGTTGAGGGGGAGTTCGTTTCACAGCTAAAACAATCCAGCCTTGATCAATATACAACTACATCTTGGAGGTGGTGTGCACAGCTTAGCGTTAAAGCTACAGTGCGTAACTTTTTGAATCAGAAATATTCAAGCCATCGCCAAACGAGTTGACACAAAGTGGAATAAGCCTATCAGCTCCACAGAACTCTCTCTGTATTTCTCAGTATGGCAGCGTTTACAAACTGGTGTCAACAACCCCGACACTGGTGCAGGAGCTCAATATGCAGCCAAGAAATGTTTCAGTTGTTGATTCTACTGCTAAGAAAAAACCCGGACGTACAGCATAAGGTATAAAATCCATGTGCTATCATCTGAAGGCTTTACCTCATGTAGATGCACCGACAGTGTTGTTGTATTTACACATAATTCCTCTTGGGGGAAACAGAAGTTACACACTATAGCTTTTCTCAATTAAGCTACAGCCTGGGGGTGGTGTGCACAGTGTAGTGTTAAAAACTGAAAAAAGACTGAGAATTGGCAGCATGGCAGCAAACAAAAAAATAATAATAACATTGTCCCACTTGCTTTTTTTCCACCTGTATCTTGTATTTCTACTGAGCAAAAGGCAAGTTTATCT
>CM047505.1:30355733-30360733 GCA_026122265.1 Ammodytes dubius | reverse complement strand
ACACAATCTCACTCTCTCTCACACACACACACACAACACACACACACACACACACACACACACACACACACACACACACACACACACACACACAATCTCACTCTCACACATTGATCCATTATCAACAGGAATTTCAGCTCGGTGTGCAAGAAACCATTTGTTGTCTACATATCTGTGTCAGTTTTCTGTAACCTGGAAACTGTCTGAACTGCTGCTGTACTTTCAAGAATGTTTCAGAAGAGTTGGAAACAATACACATAGACCTATTTGTGTGATTTGGGAAAAAAATGGACTTGAGCTTGAAGTTTACTGTACACTTTTTTAACAGATCAAAAGAATATATATCGCTTTTTTAAGCATTAATGTGGATTGTACGTGGGATAAAGGCTGCAAATTATATGAAGGAAAAGTATACATTTTCATTTTACACAATATGCAAACAAACTAACTTCTATTTGTCTGTCTTCCTGCCTGCCTGTCTGCTTGCCTGCCTGCCTGCCTGTCTGTCTGTCTGTCTGTCTGTCTATCTATAGTTTATTCTTATGGTCTCCAAGGACCCCAATCGGTAAAGCCCATATCTGTATAAATATGTTTGGGGCACTATACACCAGCGGACAGTAAGTCCTGAAGATGAACAACACTAATATTACATCATGGCAAAGAGCCCATTCTGTTAATGCGATGGTCCCTCATAGGTAATGGGACATCCTTTGTCTTCTCTGTCGGCCCCTGTCTCTTCCACGGTCGTGCTGAGACCATTTGGCCCATGTAGAGTCAACCATTCATCAGGCCTGTGTGAGTGCTCTCATGTCCCTTCATCTGTCTCACTGTCTCCACCCCTCCTGCTGCTGCTTAAAATAGAGCCGCAGATAAGGACGAGAGGAGAGCACTTCAAACTAGTCCCGGAGGTGCAGTCATCCTCCTTTCTCTACCCCCCTCCCCCCCCCCCACACACACGCACGCACCACACACACACACACACACACACACACACACACACACACACACACACACACACACACACACACACACACACACACACACACACACACACACACACACACACACACACACACACACACACACTCCTTCAAGACAAAAGGCATTGATTTTTTTCAAGCACTGGTCAATTTTGCGATTTTTTTTTCTCTGCTATTTTGCTTCCATGACATGTCATCACGTCTATATATGTTTCCTGTACAACCATCTCCAACGGCCATTATTTCAGATTTTTTTAAATTTTATATATATTCTGTACCCTAAAGCTCTTACATCAAAGCTTTCCATAATCATTCTTAGCACTATTCTGAACGTGACTATAGACATATTTGCTCTTATGTTATTTTTTGATTCTAGCATTTTTTAAGACCTGCATATAGGCTGATAGTTTGTTTGTTATTTGATTTAATGTAAGTAATCAACTGACAAAATGTCATGATGACATCCACAAGTAACTCATAAGTTTTCTAATGGCAAATGTTGGAGTGTGTCACTGTTTCACTGAATAGTATTTTATCATTGTCTCAAAATTGTTCTTCTTCTTCACCCACTGGCATGTATTTCTCTCTTTTCTCTCATGTCTGCGCTTTCTTTTTATGTTTGTCTGGTAAAATAAAGTTTAAATAATAAAAATAAAAACTAAATAATAATAAAAAACTACCCTATTAACCTGATGTGTCTCCCGTTAAAACTACCACTTGTCCAACCTTCCTCTGCTCTCTCTGCAGCATCTTCACCTGATGGTCCGTCCAGGGAAATCACTGTCACACACACACACACACACACACACACACACACACACACACAACACACACACACACACACACACACACACACACACACACACACACACACACACACACACACACACACACACACACACACACACACACACACACACACACACACACACACACACACACACACACACACACACACACACCAGCCTAGACAGTATGGAGACAGAGAAGGGTCAATATTGACTCGCTGCAGAGACACAATACACTGTCAATCAAACGTTTCTCAACAACGTGTATTTGAACCAAAACAATGTTCAGGGAGAAGTTAATAACTTTACCAACGGCCTCTGCTACATTAACAGGCTCAGTTCACCCTGTCAGTAATTGTAGATCCACGATACAAGGGAACAGGGACAAGGGTCTAGACAGCAAGCAGACACAGCTCATGTTCTTACTGTGATGAAGATGCAATCAACTGCTAACACATCTACTTTTTTCACAGTAGTACCCCAAAGCGCTTTACATTTCTTACCACATTGACCCATTCACACACACACAAACACACACACACACACATACACACACACACACACACACACACCGATGGCCAACACATTGTACTACCATGAATGTTTGCATTATGATTTATTTACCTATTTGTTGTCAAACTATAATACCATGTTACTTGGCCCTGCCCCTGTCCGCTTTATAAAGAATCGCAGCTCATCTTTCTGATTCAATCTAGCTCTGACAAAGACCCGATGGGTTGAAACCAGTTGGCTTTTGTGCATTTAAAAAAAACTTAACATGCCCTAACCATTAAAGGCTTTCTTTTAAAAGATCCTTGGCTGTGTGCGAGTCTGTCTAGAGAGAGCCCTATTGCTCCTTTTTTTTTATTATACTTTTTTTTCATAGTTTGGTCTCAAAAATATGCAACAACAAGCTGTTTTGTTGTTGATTGTTTAGGAGGACGTTTCACCTTGAATGTAGCCTCCTGGTCCTCGCTTTAGAATAGCTTGAGGGCTCAGTCCGGCGTGGCTATATGCCTCGATGCCCAGACTTATACTTCAAACTGTGGCTAAATGGATTTCCATTAGAGGGGCTATGACTCATTCTAGAAGCTTTACTCAATACTGTGTGGGCACTGGAGCGAAATAAAGGACAACTAGACCAAACATTGTTGTATGAAATGGTGTCCAGAGAGTGGGCTGTGGAACCGCTACCTTTTGCATAACTCGTCGTGTGCCAATTATGAAAGCACAGAGGGTTGTCACTGTGTATGTGTTGTGTGTGTGTGTGTGGTGTGTGTGTGTGTGTTGTGTGTGTGTGTGTGTGTGTGTGTGTGTGTGTGTGTGTGTGTGTGTGTGTGTGTGTGTGTGTGTGTGTGTGTGTGTGTGTCTGTGTGTTTTTGAGTCTGTGTGTGTGTGTGTGCTGTGTGTGTGTGTGTGTGTGTGTGTGTGTGTGTGTGTGTGTGTGTGTGTGTGTGTGTGTGTGTGTGTGTGTGTGTGTGTGTGTGTGTGTGTGTGTGTGTGTGTGTGTGTGTGTGTGTGTGGGCGCTGTTTGACAAAGAATGCACATGGAAAACAAGACGGATTACCAACTAGCTCCATAAAGTGCGCCATAAACAACGGCTAAGACAGTCTCAATGGGGATTAGTTCAGTGTAAAAGCATCTCTGACCCATCAGCCAACTCAGCTGAAGCCGCCCACTGCATCAACATATGTTCCATTGTGAGTGGGGTGCTCGGGCTGTAAGTGCATGTTATGTCCCTTTCCTGTACTGCTATATGTGTGTGTGTGTGTGTGTGTGTGTGTGTGTGTGTGTGTGTGTGTGTGTGTGTGTGTGTGTGTGTGTGTGTGTGTGTGTGTGTGTCTGTCTCTTTGTGTGTGTGTGTGTGTGTGTGTGTGTGTGTGTGTGTGTGTGTACATATCTCCTGGACTCTGGCGATCAATAGGAAAAGCAATGATCTCCGTGAAATGGACCATCCATCTTGCAGTGATTCCCTTATTCAGCTCCCCCCCCCCACCCACCCTGCCATCCACCCAGCAGGAGAAATGGGTCTGAATTATTGTCTGAACATCGATTTCAAAGCTTCGAAACTGTCTAAGGAGGCCCTGCACTCTTCTCTACTTAGAAGTTCTGTTGGAAAAAAGTGAAAATGACTAATTCACCAATGATAAGCAGATACAAAATGTGTTTTGGGAGAATGTACCTTTAATTCGGGCTCGTACAGGTATCTTTAAAAAGTGTAGTTTTGTTTTGCAGGTCAGAATTTATGGTGGGTGAAATTGGTGGTTCTTGTGTTCACAGTGTTAAGCGTTCAAGTTTATATTTATGGGACCCCAGAAATCTCCTTCCATATAATTGGACTTCTGATTCACTCCTTATAACTTTTTTTACGGTGGCCCTGAAGGTCAAAAACACAATGCGATTTCACAAAAACACAACCCCTGCGTTCCAAATCACATACTTTTTCTTTTTACTTCACTACAGTACAAAAGAGTTTTAGGGCTACAGGAGAGAAAAAAACAAATCAGATAAGGACGTTTTTTTTATCATTATGTCGAGAAATGTCAAGAATAAAGACGAATACTCCAAAATGCTATCGGAGTTAGTGGGGCATATTTGTATTTTCAGCATACTACAAATGACGTGCATGTATTGGAACATCCTAAATCTTTTACTGGCATACTAGGAAAGGATGGGGATTTGAACGCAGGGAACATTTCAGGAAACAGCGAATTAAGAGAAAACACAACTTATCTGTTTACTGATTGAGCCACTTCACTTCACAGCCCATTCTTTCGACAAGCTTTCACAGTGAAAGCAGGTAACACACAGGTGTAATTACAGTTAATTATGTTTTTTTTTACCTTTTAGCCGAGAGACTGCAGGCAAAACTATTGTTTTTTCAAGCAATTGTCAATTTTGAGATTTGTGGCTGTTTTGCTTTCATAACATGTCTTCTTTCAAACTAGTATAAATAAAAATGTATAATAATACCAATATTTATTATGTAATTAAAAAGACAAAGGCCTACATAATATATATTTTTTTTATAAATTGAAAAAAAAGGCTGTACCCAAAATATGTTCGGTTAAAACATTGGACACATATGTGTAAAAATTAAAAATATTAATTTAATTTCGGCTTTTTCCAACATCTAGATTTTTATATGCCCCCAATTAGTTAGATATTGTCAAATATGCAAATGTATTCAAACATTTATGAAATAATTGTCATACAAAACAATGATTCTCT
>CM047505.1:30150733-30350733 GCA_026122265.1 Ammodytes dubius | reverse complement strand
GTGTCCTCATTCAAAAATGATATTGAACATTATTTAGACATCAGAATCAGATCCTTTTCAATGCTAAAAGTATGACTATGGTTTCATTAAAGTCTTCTGTGCTCTCATAATGTTGTATACTTGTGATATATATGACTCTATTGTATATAGTGTTACATATGGGTGGCGTCTTGTATAGGAAATATGTAGTATTTCCACTGGCATATGTTTAAAGTCCTGTACTTGTCTTTTTATGTTTTGTCTTTAAAAGTATTTTGAACTGTTGGGAATTTGCGAAGAAAATAAGTAAAATCACTCCCTCTCTCTCACAAACACACACACGCACACAAACACACACACACACACACACACACACACACACACACACACACACACACACACACACACACACACACACACACACACACACACACACACACACACACACACACACACAGAGCAGGCTGCACAAACAGATCGGCTGGATAATGAGGTCTGCTCTCTCCAGCCAATAGGCCATCCAGCCAGCCAGCAGCCAGACAGACCAACAACACATAAACAACAATAAATACTCAACCAAGAATAATAGGCTATTAGGCTTTTCCCACTCCTCTCTCTCTCTCTCTCTCTCTCTCTCTCTCTCTCCTCTCTCTCTCTCTCTCTCTCTCTCTCTCTCTCTCTCTCCTCTCTCTCTCTCTCTCTCTCTCTCTCTCTCTCTCTCTCTCTCTCTCTCTCTCTCTCTCTCTCTTCTCTCTCTCTACTACCACTGCAATTGAATTGAATTAGATCCCAATACCTTGAAAAAGTACCCTCTAGTTTCTTGGTTTGACTGATTTCTGCTATCCATAATGATCCGTTGGCTGCACCAACCCAATCGACCACAGACTCACTAGGTCACTCAGTTATCTACTGCGGTCCTCCTGCTTCTCATAACAACTGATGGGGATCAATATATCGCTATTTATCACTAACTTGACATGTTGACATATACTAAGTGTAGTGTTGGGTAGTCGCCTACACCACCACACAACATCTGACTCAAACACACTGGTGGAAGAACATGATTTCAACTATTGAAGATGTTTTTTTTTTATCATATGCAAAACAATAACAGCAGCAGTCGTCAGCGATGAAATCATTGAGGCTCCCTTCAACAATGCAATATCGAAGAAGAAAATGTATAAGTGAGCCAACTGATACCTAATCAACACAAAAGTAGTGCACGGACACAGTGCAGATAACATGTAGGATGTAGAGACAAGTTGTACCATACAAATATTTATAAAAATAACAAAAATAGTAATAGTATGCAAATAGAATTTTATTTTATTTTGCAAACTTACGTGTATAATCGAGCCGTCCATATCTACGAAGAGACTAGGGCCACACATAGGAAAACAATTGAGTTCTGACTTTAACTCAGAATTCTGAGATTTTTTGTGTGTGGCCTAGTCCTCTTCCATACATATCAGAGACTGTGGACATAACAATAAATAGCAGTTTCTCCGAAAACAAAATGTATCAGTCCAACCTTGAAGGAAACGAGTGGCAGAGATGGTCAGAGCAGGAAGGAGTGAAATAATGTTGCACTAGCTGGTGACTGATGCTACAGCAGACAGGAACTCAGTGACTGTAAGAAGCAACAGAATAGTTACAAGAGTGCTCCTCTACCATCTAGTGGGCACTTATAATACACACACACACACACACACACAGCCAAGAGAGAGAGAAGAGAGAGATAGAGAAAGAGAGAGAGAGAGAGAGAGAGAGAGAGAGAGAGAGAGAGAGAGAGAGAGAGAGAGAGGAAAGCCAAATCTATTTGTACAAAAACAACATAAGCCTGTATTGATTGCCAGGGAGGTTAGGGGCTTTTAGAAATTCAGTTGTTGTTGCTGCAGCTCAAGTTCAGAAATGAGAATAGATACAAAGAGCAAGTGAAACTTAATAAACACAAGTCAATAAAAACTAAGACAATAAAGAAACAGCACAAGAGCAATTGAAGTGTATTTCACACCAGCAAAATGATACTGTATTGTTTATGAGGTCATAAGAAATAAGTATGGTCACACATTTGAGTGGGAGAGTCCAGGCATTGTGGAAATGTTGTGTGTGTGTGTGTGGTGAGTGAGTGAGTGAGTGAGTGGTGAGTGATGATGAGTGAGTGAGTGAGTGAGTGAGTGAGTGAGTGAGTGAGTGAGTGAGTGAGTGAGTGAGCGAGCGAGCGAGAGCGTGTGGTGTATGTGTGGTGGTTGTGTGAGTGAGTGAGTGAGTGAGTGAGTGAGTGAGTGATGAGTGATGTGAGTGTAGTGAGTGAGTGAGTGAGTGAGTGCGAGAGAGAGATAGAGAGAGTGTGTGTGTGTGTGTGTGTGTGTGTGTGTATGTGTGTGTGTGCCTGCTGGTCAGACGTGTGTCGGGCCTTAATGAGCACATGAAGCGCTCCACTCTACATCTGTGTGTGACGATCCAGTGAATGATCTAACCGTTAGATTCTGACCCATCTGCCACACAGAGGTTATCAAGGGCGGCTTCGATTGTGTCCTTTATCTTATTTAGTTCCAGCACAGCACAGAGAATGTCCTTAAGTCAATGCACCACTGCAGAACAATACAGAAAAGAACTGTATGCACCAGGCTGTTTTACACAAAGAGATGTGCTGAGTCCAGTCCAGTTTATTGTACATATAGTTTGACCCAAGTGTATATGTATGAGACATTCCTCTCTAATTCCTCTAAAGGTTATGAATTAATTAATTTATATTTTTATAGCCATTAACTGTGTTTTTTATTTATTTTACAGTGTGATGGTGACTTGCATAAAACCAAATTGCACTTGCTGGACGTTTCTATAACATATTGTAAAGCTTTGGTATATATATTTTTAGAATAATTAGTAAATATTGAGCATATACTGACTCTTTTGGAACCAACCACCCCATCTGCTGGAAAACACAAGAAATACACTACAGGACCAATAGCTCAGGTATAACAGCTCTCATGTAATGGAAAGTATTTATGTATGTCTTGTATATGAAGTAAGATTGCCATACACTCCTATTTAGAAGCATTCTTATTCAACCCAGCGAGTATATTATGCTTAAAAATCCAGAAAACAAATACTATGACATCAGAAAAAACAATTTCAAACACAATCAACAAGATATTTCATAAAATTCTTTATTCATAAACTTGATGCAAGTTTACAAATTACTTTACATGGTCAAAATCACCCTTGCAATGGAAAAAAAAAATAAAACGAAAAAAGAATAAAAACCAAACCCAAAAGCATGCTAACAGTGCATAACTTTAAAACCCGGCTAGCGGCCACTGCAGTCAATGAAGCAAAGGGGAAAAGATAGAACCCGGCTAATGCAGAACCTCAGACCAAATATGTCGCTCGACCAAGAAAGGTGGTTGTTAGTTTAAAAAAAAAATCAGTTATTTCAATGCACAACGGACACAAGTACAGCTATTTCAATAATTCGAAAGGTTGCGCTAAAGATGTGGGGCTTCATAATTGTTCTGGTGGCACACACATCTGCACTGCTACTTCAAGTTGGGAAACATCCTGGCATATTTTAAAAGTTGAATCGACTAAGGTAGGATGTCTTCTAATCCATTTGTCCTGTTTTAGTATTTGACCTGGTTTTAGATTAGCGCACACACACACAGTGAGAAATGATTCCTGTGCACTGCTGTAGGAAGTAAACAAATTATGAAAAAGGGTAAAAGTCAGTTTTTTTACCACCAAACCCTATCATTCTTTTTGCCTTCAGTAGCTAACAGGGAAAACACCCATTGATAAGTATTGACATGCAGAAATATCAACAAGACGGCAGATTATTGAGAGTCCCTCGTCCAGTGCAAGGTCATTTTGAGGATGGGAGCATAATCCATGCTCCACATGTGTGTGATTATTCCCCAAAAAATTGTTTATATTTAATTTTTATCAATCGCAACTGCCAAGCGTGTGAAATTTGACATTAAACACACCGCAATACCGTGTAAGTAGATTCTTAAGGTGAGCCCAACAGCAGAAAGATTGACACATTTAAAAATCTTTTGCCATTTCATGACGATATTCTGAAGCAATCCGTTGCAAATTCGAGTGTGCACTGTGCAGTTATATGTATCCCTGAGTTTGACTCTCCAGAGAATGCAGGTGGGTAGGGGGGCTGTGTGTGTGTGTGTGTGAGGTTGTGTGTGTGTGTGTGGTGTGGGGGGGGGCTCAAGGATGTGACCAGAATGCAGTGATAATTTCATCACCAAAATGGCATCACAACAGCTAACAACCATGCCAAATGTTCCGTAGTCAAGTTGAGAGAATTTTCGCTTGCGGTGAAACAAGACAAAGGAAGGGTGGACACTAGTTATACATATCCGGCTTAAGCCTTTAAAAAATAATAATAATACATTTAAATAAGAAAAATTAGGTTTATGTTTTGCACCCATCTCTACCGGTTTTCTGATATTGGTGTTGATGACTGAAGGTAAATTATATTGCTGAGAAAAAAAATTAAAATAAAAAATCAACTAAAAAAAACGAGGAATGACTGGTGTGATAATTAGCATAACTAAGCTTTCTATGCTGGTCTTTTCAGGACAATATACTTAAAAAACAAATGCAAGGTAACCACACAATAGAAGAACACCCACAACAAACGTGTAACTGCATTAATTGGAATGCTCCACACAGTTTTTTTCTGCATATTATTCACATTGTACATCAAAAGAAAACCCGGGGCGCGCTGTTGGGGATTTTTTTTAAACAGCAGTGCCGAGAGTGGTTATTATGAATAGTAAACCAGAGAGGTGCTATAATGGGAAGAGCTGGGTCCTTGCCTTTTCCTTTTGTGGCAAAATCAGAACAAAATGTTAATTAAAACCAACAAACAAACTATATTACTGGAAATGGTAACAGACTCCATTCTATCTTCCCAGGTGTGAAGCCACTAGTAGGGGTGTAACGAACGATACATTGATATGATAGCTGGATATATCGATTTATTTGCCGATATATCTAATAGCATCAATACATAATGCCGTCTTTAATATATAATGTAGCCTTTTATTTTGACAGTGTCTCTGAAGGTCTGTGTGGGACACTATTTCGACTGGTATTCAATTAAATGCCTGGAAGAGCTCAGAAATAAAATGGTAAAATCGATTTTTTTGTTTTGTTAGTTGATTATCAATGTGTCAGGTTGTGTTAAATGGTCATATATGGTCTCATATTGATCGCAGGCCTCTAAAATCGAATTGAATGTGTATCGTGATATCGGCAAGTATCGTATCGTTATCCAGTATATCGATGTAATATCGTATCGTGATGAAAGCAGCTATTTACACCCCTAGAAGCCAGAAGGTATAAATGGTCGAGAGATTATTGCTGTGAATTGAAATCTGTAGGCTGAATGGTCTAGGAAAAGTCCAAGGTTACTTTTCCTCCCTTTTCCGAGACTTTTGTAACGACTACAGTAATTGGCAAAGTGCTCAGGATGTGAACCAGCTACGAGAACTATAAGCAGGCGACTAATGCCGTTTAAGACTTATTTTTCTTCATTACAAAAAAAAAAAATCTGACTGTGTCTTCACTGCATAGCCTTTACTGAGGTTCGTCCGGTTTGAGTTGATTGGATATGGAAAAAAAAAAAAAAAAAAGGACAAACCTCTTGGAATGCCAGAAACAGCTGTGTGTGTCTATGCCATTATTATTCTCATCTCACGGCCGTTTGTAGAGACAGAGGTGTCATCAAATAAAAAGGGCGGGAATGGTGCGTTCAATGTCGCCAATATAACATGAGGATTACAAATCAAATATATATAAAATAAAGAGAATTGAAACCGCAGTAGTCATTAAGCGTATACATAAGAACATGGTGTACGTTTGTTTCCTTTTCCGCAAGAGTATCCACAATTTTTTTTTCTTCCTTATTCTAAATGAGTCTTGTTGAGAGAGAAGTTGCAAGTTGCCCCCCGCTGTTTAATAGTCAAGGGTTTTTTTTATATATAGTAATAATACAGTCTTTGCCCAGCCAAAGACCCCAGACAAGGTTACATTATAAACAATTAAATCCTTTTTGCAGAAATACAAATGTACATGTTTACACGTGGAGTTAAAATCAACTACATATACAGTGTGATCCAAAATCCAAAACACGCCCCATAGCTTTTTTTGACCTGGCCATGTTTCTTTTCCTTGTATATTTTTGCCAAGCCGAAAACAGCACAACCAAACCCTTTATTAAGTCCAGTTTTCTGGTTGTTATTGACGATGACAGCTTTTCGCTAGCTTTTGTAGCATTAGCAAGATGGCTGTTCGTTATCATGGGCAGTCCCCACCCAGGCTGCAATGTCTTCATTGTTCCTCTGTACCTTAGGGCATCCGTCAAACTTTAAGAGTTTTTTTTTTTAAAGCAAGCGGCCCTCAGAAGCATGTTATTCCAGAGGAGAGAGGGGGCGGGACAGGGGGTCTTGATCTTGGCATTTTACAAAGATAATACATGAGCACAATTATTACAGAGGCTGGTCCATTGGAGAGAAAAAGGCAGTGTTTTTTTTTCCTTCCAAAAACACCAGCGTTTTTTTTTTTTAAATGTCCCTTCCCAGCCACTGTAGGGAATGTCGCATGCCATTTTCTCGGATCCAAGTCAGCCTGCCTGTCTGTCTGTCTGTCCAGTTTCCAGGGCGACTGGAGCGTCACACTGCGTCGGATAAAGCCATGCCGCAAACCTTTTCAACTCACAAGCCAGCAAGTAAGTAACCACGGCATGCTCCGACGCCAAAAACCAAACGCTAACTTTTTAAAGCGATATTTAGTCCGCCATTTTTCCTGGATTTGCGGTGATTAAATGTCGCGGTGTGTCTGTGTGTGGGGGGGGGGGGGGAAATGAGATTGTTTAAGACAACAGATGTACAGAGAGATAAATATCTGAAGAAGAGGACACATCCAGGTGAGCTAGGATGTCTGTTTCAGAGGTGTGGGGGTGTGTGTGTGTGTGTGTGTGTGTGTGTGTGTGTGTGTGTGTGTGTGTGTGTGTGTGTGTGTGTGTGTGTGTGTGTGTGTCACTAAATGAGGAATTTGGTTTTGAGTTGAAACTCTCATTTAGAGAACAAAATGGTTTTTGAAGAATAAAATAAAAATATACGTTGGTCGCAAGAAGGGGGGGGGGGGGGGGGGGGATTAATATAAGACGTGTGGTCCCAGTGCAGGAAAAGGCAAGCGTCCATTTTAGCCGTCTTCCTTAGGGGGTGTGTACCAGCCTAGGGAGAGAAAAACAACGACAAAGAATGATTCATTAGTTAACTCACAACAACAATGAACAGTCACCAAGTACACTCGGTATTTAAACATACTATCTTAAATCTACCAAACTCTAACTGTTTTAATTAGGCCGTATTGTATTTTTACCAATTTTATTTTATTTCCAGCCACTCTACACCTCTGTAGAGTTGGGCTGGGCAGTATACAATTCATGATACCTTTAAAACCGTTCCCCAAATTATATTTATTAATATTATTTAGTCTATTTAATTAAGAATGCTTTATTTATTGTGTTCTGAAAAGACCAAGTTCTTAGCTGAAGGCAAAAGGGCTGAATAATCGAAGTTTGTTGATTTATTTTAGTAGGACTTGCCTTACAATAGCTTGTGTCTTTTTGCTTTTTATGTAGGCTTCAATACCTAATTAATTTGGGGTTACTGTTAGTTCAGTAAGATATTTTAAACCTCAAGGGTTAATACTGGGTAATGTGAGATGAGAAATGGTGTCTTCAGTTACAGATTCAAACAGTCATGGTGACAGCACAGCAAAAGTGATGTTGTTATTAATTCAGTTTGAATATAGAGTGAATCACACAATCGCATAATTACAGCACAGTACGCTACCAGACTACGGAGACATTGGTCTATTATTATAATTGGCCTGATGTAAGTGGTGGAAATGCTTTTAATTCTAATATATGTGTATGTTGTCTATTGTTTGTATTGTGTGGTTTTGAATGGGCCTAGAGTCTAATAACAAACATGATGTAATAGTAATTATAATGTGCCCTTCATAGAAGTACATATTGGTCCATGTTTGGTACGCACGTAACAATACTAAGAACACATTTTCCTCTGCTTTGGAACACGGGAGGGCTTTGGTTTCAGTAAACAAGGTCAGTTATGTGCTTTGTATGAAACTGGAGACAGGCAGACAGACAGACAGACAGAGGCAAACAGAGAGAGAGACAGGCAGACAGACAGGCAGGCAGACAGACAGAGAGAGAGACAGGCAGGCAGGCAGACAGGCAGACAGACAGGCAGGCAGACAGACAGGCAAACAGACAGGCAGACAGACAGACAGACAGACAGACAGACAGGCAGGCAGGCAGACAGACAGGCAGGCAGACAGACAGACAGACAGGCAAACAGACTCACCGTTCTTTTCGTGGATCTGAACCAGGGATTTGTAGGACTGCTGTGCTCTGGCCAGATTGTACTGGTTCTGCAGTGAAAAAAAGATGAAGAAATGGAAGTAAAGATAGGGAGGGGTGTGATGCGTTTATGATGACAGCACAGAATAGGAAACGGCAATGACAGCTGTTTGAAAAAAGCGGATCTTACTATCTCGAATTTCAAGAACTAAAAAACCCCCAGTCTGTGGTGTAGGATAATAGACACACACTCAGTTTCCCCATTTAGACCAGAACACACACACACACACACACACACACACACACACACACACACACACACACACACACACACACACGTTTTAAGTAGTAAATCCTTATTAATGGCTAAGAAGGCTAAACAGTAGACACTAGACAGACTATACAGAAGATCCCAATAACCACTGCTCAGCATGTTATCAAGTTACTGTATGTAGTCATCTTTGTCAAGCCTGTATGAAACAGATCCCCTTGTTTTATAATCAATTCAGCCACCAAACGGCTCCCATCTCATTAACACTAGATAGACTCTGGACACCGCAACTGAAGCTTGTTTAACTGAGCAAAGCAAAAACATGGCTGACCCACACACAGAACTCTCATCCTTGCAGAGACAGAGGTAAAGCTGATCTGCTTACACTTTAGGTTTCATTTACAAGAAAAAAATGACAGCAAAAGCCAAATGCAGCACAAAACTGCAAAAGTGGCAAGCATCTACATCGGCCATTCTAGTGGGGGACAGGCTGAACCTCACTCCAGCTAGATTTAAATAAAACAATACTGACAAAAACAGGAGATGTACACACACACACACACAAGATTTAAATAAAATAATAACCACAAAAAACAGGAGAAGTACACACATACATACACACACACACACACACACACACACACACACACACACACACACACACACACACACACACACAACACACACACACACACACACACACACACTATGTGGGCTCAACGTTAATCACAGGACAGTTAATGAAGTGATTTGAAAAAGCGCTGATTCTTCACCTCACTTACTTTATTGGCTCCAAACTGCACTCTGGCTTTCCCTTTGACTAAAGTGGCATTGATCTGCATGATGACAGACTCAATGGAATAGGCACTGCTCCAACCCTGCAATCAGGACAAACACAATGTCAATAAGAGAGTAGCTTTGGAACATGTTAAACCAATGCAAAATACTATCTAGAGTAAGTAGAATTCAATAGGATGCTGGACAAATTCAATTTCATTATTTGTTTAAGGTGTATGTTTTTTACTAATAGATATCGTAATGAATCCTTGCTAGTTGAATAACTTACAACAACTAACAATTATTTTTGGTATTACATTTTTTCAGAAATGTTTGAATAAATGTGCAATTTTGGCGATACCTATCTCTTAATGTTGGAAAAATACATTCAAATATGTATTTAATCCTTTCATCATATTAGTGTCTAAAGTTTTTACCCAATACATTTTGGATACAGCCGTTATTATAAGCCAAAGCCTTTTTGTTTCAGAAACAACAGATTTTTAAAAATCTCAAAATCTCAAAATAAACAATATTTCCGCTTGCTATGTCTCACCTTACGGCTTTACAAAAAACACACGTATATGAAATACCTGTTTGGTGAGTAGCTCCATGCACAGGGCCCCTCCTCCAAGAACGTAACTACAGCAACGGACAGAGATAAAAAGGGTTTTATCAGATGAACACAATTGAACACAATTGAACTCAGCCTCAACCTGAATAGGGAGAAGAAGTGAACCAGTTAAAATGAACTCACCCTCCAGACAGCACAGGCGACACCACCCGGACAAACGGTGGGTCGAACGGGAAATTATCCTGTGGAGAAAAAAATAACAATGACAAATTGTTTGTTTACAGACTTTAAAAGGTGGAGTCAGTGATTCTGGAGAACGTTTATTGCCAAAGAAAAAAGGTTTTGTCAAAATCAGTAAATATCTCCCCACGATTTGCTGCCCGTCCATTCTGTGTGTGTGTGTGTGTGCTGAAAATAAATCCAGTGATAATACACAGCCTAGGCTCTGTGAAAGGGTATATTGCTAGCTATTGTGGGCCCCGTTGTTTACATACCCTTTGTTTACAATCATAAGGAGATATTCACTGATTTTGACAAAAGGTTATTTTGAAAACAAGCGTTCTCCCGAAACACTGACTCCACCTTTGATGGGGTTTCAATAATGAAGAATGCAGCGTCAGTTTCTACTCACTTTATATGAGAAGTTTAGTAAAATGTAATCCATCCCTTCCTTCTCCTTCAGGACTTGTAAGTCGCTGTGTAAGGGGCTGTCTGGATCCACCCTGTTGGACATTCAATTATACAGTCAGTCTGTGTCTAAGTCAGTAGAGGGAAAAGAAAATGATATATGAGATGCAACGCAAAGTTACTTACGTCCGCAGTTTGACGTGCCATTCGTACAGGCTGTCGCTCACAAGCTCCACTGAATAGATGCCTGCAAAAGAAATTAAAACATTGAAGTTTAGGACATTTATTCAAACTCCTCTTTCGTTAAATAAACTAAAAGATAATGCGGCGAGGCAAAACATAAAATGTTGTAGAACTGGTTCCTCTGCTCTAAAACCACTGGCAGTGATTTCTGAAACAATTATTTTTCAAGTCTTGTTCAAAGGTGAAGTATTTATATAAAAAATAGATTTAGTCGGTGTGTTATTTTTCAAAGAATTCCATTTTTCTATGTTAAACTTTGGAGTAAACAGGGCTCCAGAGTGCGCCTAATTTGGGCGCACGTGCGCCCAAAAATCTGGAGAGTGCGCCCAGATATTTTCACTGGTCGCACCAGTGCACCTGAAATTTTTCACGTCATATTATGTAATATTGGGTGCTGTGCTGCACGATTCTTCTAATCACGATGTGAGCTAGAGCAATTACATTCCTCACAAATGGCTGCGATTGCGATTTAATGTAGGATAAATGTGCGCGCGAGGCGTGTGTCTAAACGTTCCAACCGCTCCTCTCGTCTTTTTGGTAGCGTACTCGGCTCCTCTGACAGTGAGTGTGTGTGTGTAGCTGCGCGAGCACCTACACGGCGTGCAAGACAGGTGCAGACCATGGTGCAGACATCAGAGTAAACAAACAAACATGGACACCGACGCGCATCAGCATCCACGCTGAACTGTGACGGAAATCAAAGCCAACGTCTGCTATATGGGGATTTTTAGGATTCAGTAAGGTGATGTTGAACACATTGAACTGCTGTCTAAAACTTGGAAAGTAATAGTCGCTATATGTCGCGTGGCAACCGGTGGCAACTCGCCCGGTCTATCAATTCAGTGCGGAGAAAAGTCGAATGCATGAGAGTGAAGGGCCACGCAAGTTTCAGTAAGTTGTCTTGAGGAATGCCTTTATTTTCATGGGGAAATTATGATTATTTAAGTGTTTTATTATTTTGAAAACAGTGTAGGTAAGGGGTGTGCACGAGTACACGTGTACTCGTTTGGTAAATCATAAACGTTTACGAAAAAAATCAATAGGCCTAAATGAAAACTGTTGTGTTTTTTTTTTTTTTTTTTACTTTGGGAAATGATTATAGGCTATCTCCAGGAGTGGAGGGCGATGTGATTTACTGTACTAAAGCAAATAACACAACACATTATTGTGTTTGGTTACAATATTTATTGATTTAAATATTTAACTGCACGCTCCACCTTCAGTTTCACTTTTGTTTTCATCTCCGTCTCAAACAGCTGATCGGCTCGCGAGCCCAACGGCCCCGACAGCGGGAGTCAGTCTGATCACTAGGCAGTTATGATCACTTAAGTCAAAAAGCTAAATCATGAAATGACTGCCTCTCTCTGTCTGTCTGTCTGCTTGTCTTTCTCACTGCACACTGTCACTCCAACAGCCTCTGCAAAAAAAGTGACGTTGACCCCCCCCCCCATATTATGGTTAAATGTGTACACAAAAAAATTGCAGACTGTAACCATTTAGACATTTTTGTAAACATTCACACCCCTAGTGTAGGCTGCTAGCCTAGTACAAGCTTTATTTTCTATATATTTTCAATGATTCTTAATATGTGTTAAATAATATAATATGTGTTTTAAATTGAGATCAAGTTTCAAAACTATCAATAATCACAAATTTTCCTTGAAAACCAAGAATCATAATACCATTTATTTATTATATTGCATCGCAAATCGCAATATTAGCCACTATAATCGCAATCGCACAATTTCTCCAAAACGTGCAGCACTAATTTGGTGCACCCAAAATATATGCTGGTGCACCTAGATGAAAAAGTTAGGCGCACCGGTGCACCCAATGAAAAAGTTAGTCTGGAGCCCTGGTAAAGCTTGGACATTAGCTTATAGACATTTTTAAAAACACACAACAACAAACGTTTCCAGGGAACAGTAGCAGGTGCAGTAGCCTAACAGAGCTGCCACCGCACCTATTGGGGGAGGAGCTGACCTCGTAAAAGAACAGTCATAAAGAGGATCCTATTGATGGTTAGTGTGCGTGAGGGATTTCTATGAATATGTGCTGCTTTCCAGGTAGAGTTATTCCCAACTAAGTGACTTTTTTACTCAGGTGTCCAACAAATAGAAGATCTTTGAAAGTGTAAGGGTTGGGGTATATCCAATTCTTTTTTGACAGGTTCTTTATTTGACAAATTAGGCCTCAATCATTTACAGGAGTTCCGTCATCACTTTTAGAGCATTTTTTTCAGAGCAGTAGTTAAAGGAAAACTGTTGCTATTTTAAAATACCCGGGGAGTAGGGTATTACAGCCCGGGCCGTTGTGTAGTACATACCTGTCTTGTAACTCTGAGACCGGTAGATCTCTCTCAGCTCCTTCATCAGGCGATCAGAAGCCTGGACGGACCCAGACACAGCACCCTGCAAACAAAAACACAACCGTCACAATACAATCATTCATCCATTTCTTCTTTATTTTGAGCAATTCTATTTTTTTTTTTTTTTAAAAAAAATCAATAAAAGCAAGTGTGACAGCGTACAATACAAAAAACAAACAATAAAAGATTATAAAGTCAATAAACAATATTTATGAATACATCGTCTGTGTCCAAAAAGGTGCGGGAGAAAGCGAAATCGTATTAATTCTCACTCCTTATTAAACTGCTTATAATTGTCTTATACATGTGTCAACTATACACACCTATTTACATGAGTGCACCAAATGATTAACATTTCGTTAGCCTCATAGCATAATTGCCTAAGTCATATTTACTCTACTCTTTTACTCTACATCTATTCTACATCTACTCTACATCTACGTTTCGATAGCCTAATAGCATAATTGCCTAAGTCATATTTTAAGGGTTATAGAGTAGGATAAAGTAGATGTAGAGTAAAGTAGAATAGAGTAGATGTAGAGTAAAAGGAGTAAATATGATTTAGGCAATTATGCTATGAGGCTAACAATTTACACAATAGTCGAATACAGAGAACACAGAGCTGTGCATGTCACCGTGAGGGTAAACTTGCCATCTGTACTTAACGTGGGCCAACATCAAAAGAGAAAGCCTTATTCCAATAAATGTCAATATTTATATCAGTGCAGCGCCGCAGAGAATATTTGACTAAACCCTAAAATATATTTAAATTAAAGGAAATCTGGTGTGCTGGATGAAAAAGCACGCAACACTGGTTTCATATTTAGGATATAATTGCATTTGCGACACATTCCAGATAGCAAGGACAGGGCCCACAGCTGAGCCATTGAACAGTGTGATGAGTAAGCTGAGAGAATAAGACCCAGAAGCACAAACAACTCTTCATACAAGTTTGCGTTGCCTTCAGGGACAAACACTAAGGTGGGGAATATGGGTTCACATTCACAAACAGGTCACATTGCCTTCTGTCTGCTATCTATATTTAAAATGTCTCCTCAGTGCCTTGTTTCATAACTCCCTTTTCAAACACTATTCCCTGTGTGTTATTTAGCAAAGTCACCTCTACTGCAGGAGTGAGCATACATAAATTCTATCTACATTAAATCTAGATGTGCGGTAAGGTCCTGGGGAAAATGTTTTGCGAACCATAATGGTAGCACCTTTTTTTAAAACAATATGTTTTGTGGGGTTTGGTAGTTTCAACACTATTCCTCGTGTGTGACTAGACCAGACACTTTCTGCAAAGCTGCCTTCCTAAGCATTCAACCATCAGATAAGGATAAGATAAAATCTTATTAAATAAGATTGACTAAAATAATTTAAAAAAAAATTTGATTAGATACACTCAAGGTTCAGGGTAGTCTGATGATGAAAAGACAAAAATGTCAACAGTTTCCGTCGACTAAAACTAAACTACAATAGTTTATGTTTTCTTTGACAAAAGATGAGACTAAATGATCTAACTTTTAGTTGACTAAAATAGACAAAGACATGAGGTTGACTAAATATAATATTTTAAAGGACATTTAACACAGTAAATATAAAAATTAAATATAAAAATAGCTTCAAAAATGAACACTACTGATCAATTAACAGGCAAGTAAACAACAGATTTAGTTTCCAAACAGAGGTACATACAGTATACATACAGATTACACATTAATCACAATGCAAAGAATGCAATCTCATAGCTGAAATGTGCTAATCTAGTATAAAATGGACGTTGGGCACTTACAGAGTAGTGACTTACGTTCAGGTGGTCCTGCCTCTGGTTCTTCCTGATCTTCTCCAGGATGGCCAGGTTCTCCTTCTCGATGCCGTCGTCCTCTGACTTCTTCCCGTCCACCGGCTCCTCCTCTTTCATCTCGTAGTGGTCCAGGTCCTCTATGTCCTAATGGGGAATACATTCACACATACTGGCTCAGAAATCAATCCAAGTTATGTATTCTTCACTTGTATTACCATATCTGAATTACTGTGTGGAAGTTTAGGGTTATAATAAAAAGTTAAAAAAATAATTGGACAAAAAAAAACAATTGTGCATACTACAAAAGAAAGGT
This sequence comes from Ammodytes dubius, assembly GCA_026122265.1. Taxonomy (NCBI): domain Eukaryota; kingdom Metazoa; phylum Chordata; class Actinopteri; order Uranoscopiformes; family Ammodytidae; genus Ammodytes; species Ammodytes dubius. The sequence goes on along the minus strand of CM047505.1, from coordinate 30,335,361 downwards.
TTGCATGCATATCAGTTTGTGGATCTGGTCAAATAATGTTTAAAGCAAGAATCCAGAGGGGCACATTTTATATTTCATACATTTGAAATCTTTTCTTGTTGTCCAGCAATGCCTGTAACATGAACAATAGAAACAGCTAATTGGAATGAAGCATTTATTAAAAGTGAGTATTTGGTGAAGTTAACTTAATCATGATAAATTCAATATAATCTTGCAAAATGTAGTTTAAGGCCAGAAACTAAAAACAGTAGAAGTGGGTATTACGCAATGGTAATACTGTGTATACCGGGGTAGAATTTGGGTAAGGTTCAAAGGGAACAAAAATTGGATACAGCTCAACCCTATTGCCAATACTCATAATCAAGTGAATATGTAGTCATTTCTAAAATTGGCATCTTCACAGCTTTAACATTTCTGTTTCTAATCCTGTGTGACTAAGATGGCAGTGAAATAAACAAGTGATTCATAAACGCACATCCAGCACATCCTGCACATCCTACTCAACACAGCAATACATTAGATAACATTAGGTTTTCAGACCAAAGATATTCACTCACCTCTCCCATCTCTTCCTCCTCCTCTTCTTCAGATGTGACCTCTTCTGTTCCATGCTATACACAGACAGACAGGCACACAGAAACAGAAACACACCACACACACACACACACACACACACACACACACACACACAGACAAAGATTTAAGTCAAGGTGTCTACAAGAGACTTGCCAGTGAGCTTTAAATTTTAAACACCATCACTTTTCTTTTTTATATATTTTTTTGGCATTTTTATGCTTTTTATTGGTAGTGTAGAGACAGAGTTGAAATGGGGCAGAGAGGGGAGTGACATGCAGAGAACGACCGCGGGCTGGAATCGAACCCGGGTCCGCTGCTGGCCGAGGCCCATGGGGGGGGGGGGGGGGGGGGCCCTACCAACTGTGCTAAGGGTGCCCCAATCACCATCACCTTTTACTGACCATCCATAACCACAGTAAGAGCCTGTTGATAAGCTTAGATAACAACTTTACATAAATCACAATGGCCCTCCTTACTGCAGGCTTCTATTCACTGCTGAACAAGAGTGGTTTGGAAGTGTATTATTAAACAACCTAATATAAATATTCATGGCATAGTCCATAAAAAAATACTGAATATCCTGGCTTTGCTATTCCACCACATAGGGAGGTAGGGCTGCACGATTTAGAGAAGAAAAAAAATAATTGCGATTATTATTGTGACTAATATTGCAATATAATTTGCGAAATTACAGGGAATTAGCAGTTTTACATAATCATTCTCATTGAAAACATAAAAAATAGTATGGTGTGATTGTTTTGTTGTTGAATAATGCCAATAAATTAAACAAATTAAATGTTTTTTTTATCTTTACACATTAAGCCTCTTAACAAATATTGCACCTTCCTGTGATTTCAAAATTGCAGTAGGTCACACGGCAATTACGATTACATTTGGATGAATTGTGCAGCCCTATAGTGAGGTTATTAATAAGCCCTATAAGGCAAGGCAAGTTTATTTCTATAGCACAATTCAGACACAAGGCCATTCAAAGTGCTTTACAGGGGCAAGATTAAAATACATAAAAACACATGAAAGAGTGAAAGAGGCCTAGCGTTGAGCCCTGAGCCTTGCCTTTCTGTCCTGTCCCACGGGCCCAGCAGGCAGTGGCTGGTCCAACATCTCCACATCGGGGTGTTGGGGAAGGTTGTAGAGCCGACACAGGTCACAGATCAGTTTCTTCAACTGCTGCAGAAGCTACAGAAGGGAAAACAGACAAAGGGGAGAGGGGAGGAATAAATGGTAAATGGACTTGACTTATATTGAGCTTTCTAGACGATTTTCTCAGCCCCAAAGCACTTTACAGTTCTTACCACATTCTCTCTCTCTCACACACACACACACACACACACACACACACACACACACACACACACACACACACACACACAGTATGCAGTTAGATACAGTTATACATGGGCTGGTATGGTATTCTGACGCGGTGATAACCCTAAGCAAAAATACCACAGTTTCATGGTGCCAAGGTAGTGTGATTACGGCTCTCAAATGTGTTATTTTGAAATGTCTGGGTAAAAAAAAATATATATCTTTTTAATTCAAACAATGTATAGAATATTGTGAACATAAATAAACGTGTGTGATAACGTAATAGTTGAATTGTTCTAAAAAAAGAATTGGAATAGAGGGGGTTGGGGCGCTCATGCCTTAGTATGGCAGGCTATGACTATAATAGCGGTTTTGAAAACTTGACTTTTTCAAACCGTGGTTTACCTTGAAACCGGATACCAGCCTATGTCTAGATACAATGTAAGATACACCTTTCAAATACTGCAGATGCAGCTACAGAGCGATGCCACATGACGGAAGTGACAGAAACACTATCACAGGCATGAAGAATAGTTGGTATAACAGGATATGTGAGTAGATAATGTATCTATATGTAAAATGAGAGTTGTTAAAATCTTTCCACCCAAACCAGGGTTGAATATACTTAAAACATATCATGATTTACAGATCATTAAATATGGAATGAAGAACCAAACAATTTGTAATTTTGGTTTTAATCCATACTTATGTGTCTCTTAATCTTAATTTTTTCTTAAATATATTTATATTTTGTTGTACTTATGGCCAAAGGCATGAATGTTGTTTGTATGTTATGTTAATACTGTAGGAAGATTTGATTTTGCTCTGTTGGCTAATTTGGATCCCAAATAAATATTAAAATTAAGAATTAAAAAAATATATATAAACATTTTTAATATTAGAAGTTCTTAAAAGTAAAATTACAAAATGACAACAAGGAAGGATTGCATTATCCCCAGCAAGCATTGTTTTGAACGGCATTCTTACTACAACTACAATAATATAAAGTATAGTGAAAAATACCATTAAGTGTTTAAATATAGTCAAGGCCTGTACGCTTATTTTTTTAGGTGGTAGCACTGGTGCTAGCAAGCAAAAAAATTCAGTAGCACAAAAATAAATTCGGTAGCACACAAAGTATGATCAAAAACTTGCATAACCTTAACCCTTGCATTTTGCTCTAATTACCTTTGAGCATGTCATCTTGGTCTCGTTTAAGATTCTCAATTAATATTATATACTAGTGTGTGCAGTAATAATTGTAGAAAAATTAATAGGGGTGCACTGATAGCAATTTAGACGAAATAATCTAACCTGCCAATAGTAATTTTCTGCTGATTCAGAATTATTTCTCCTCATAAAAATATAAAAATAATATCTATATCTATATATTTTTTGTAAATACATACAGTCCCCTACAAAAGTATTGGAACGGTGAGGCCAATTCCTTTATTTTTGCTGTAGACTGGAAACATTTGGGTTTGACACCAACATATGAATATGAGACAACAGATCAACATTTCGGCATTCAATTCCAGGTATTTACATCTGGATCTGATTCACAACTGAGAAGATAGCTTTTTTTTGTAAATGAACACCACATTTTTAGATGAGCAAAAGTATTGGAACAGATAGACCTTAAATCAATTAAAATGAATAAGACTTAATATTTTGTCACAAATCCTTCGCTTGCAATAACTGCATCAAGCCTGTGACCCATTGACATCACAAAACGTGCATTCTTCTTTTGTGATGCTTTTCCAGGCTTTCACCGCAGCCTCATTCAGATGATGTTTGTTTTGGGGGGTTACTCTCTTCACTCTCCTCTTTAGCAGGTCAAATGCATGCTCTATAGCGTTCATTGATGATGTAACACATGATGGCAACAGCAAAATGAACTCAGAAGTTTACAGAAACATGTTGTCCGCCAATTTAAAAGAAAGATGCCACCAAACTGATTGGAAGATCCTTCATGATGCAGCAAGATAATGACCCAAAACACACTGCAAAACGACAAAGGAGTTAATCAGGGGCAAGAAATGGAAGGTTTTACTGTAGACTGGCCAGGTCAATCTCCAGACTTAAATCATAAAGAGCAGGCATTTTATCTGCTAAAGAGGTGTAACCCTCCAAAACAAACAACAACTGAAAGAGGCTGCAGTGAAAGCCTGGAAAAGCATCACAGCTGAAGGAATTGCCTTTCAAGCAGGGCTGTGAAGCGCTAACTTCCTGTTCTTACCGGCTTCAAAATAAAAGTCAACTCACGTTTGGCTATTAACAGGCTTTTAATGTGAAGGCGAACAGGAAATGTTCTGTTTGCACACGCGCTAACTTAAAGGTGCAGTGTGTAATATGAGATCATCAAGAAAGTTCTAGAAAATTCTATAAAGTTCTAGAATGCAACACTCCCTGGGTAACCCCACCCCTTTTGAATAATAACAGAAGCTACAGTGGCCTTCAAGGACAAGAACAATTCTAAATTCTAAACAATGCACCTGATGAAATTCCAACTATGACGCTTCCAACATGGCGGTGCCAAGGCCTTGGTCCAAGGTATGGAGAAATATGGACATATATGAGACCCTTTCTAAGGGAAAAAGAAATAATTCTAATTTTTTTTCCAGCTATTATGTACTAAATAAAATAAACATACTTGTGGATGTTATAATTATTTTCCGCAAAGTGTGCTAGGAAATAAAACCCAAAATTCTACACACTGCGATTTAACTACCTTAATGGTAAGTTAAGAGCCGGCTCCTTCCGGTTATTACCGTTGGTGAAGTTTATTAGACGCTAGAATCGCCGCACAAGCACAGATACCGAGCACACATCTTTCACCAGCCAAAGTGGAGGGTGGACTCAATAACTTACTTGCCTAAGACTACATTTACCCGCGTTTGCAGAGTGTTAATGTAGAGCCCTTTAAGCAGTGTTGTGCATCTCTCCTGTGTCTCAAAGCAGCATATGATCATTAGCAGCCTGCCGCACTAGTGCGAGTGGACTTTTATTCATCATCGCACGTGATCAATTTCAGTAGCAAATGCGATCAAAACTGTCGCACTGTGCAGCCCTGATAGTTAAGGACAATATTGGAACAGAAAGCCCTTATTCTAGTCGAACTGCAAATAAATGCCAAAAGACTGACATAGCTTGTGCTCACAAACAGTTATGCAACGTCATTAGATTTCCATCAGCTGTTGCGTTGTGCCTTTGCAAATCTGGTGCAAGTCAAATGTGGAGTAACACTACAACATCTGTGCAACAGACAGACAAGAGATTGATCTTATCTATCCAGGAAAAGCACGGTGTGTCCCTTAGCTGACACATGGCATTGCCAATGCTGTTTTTTATATTACGAGTGTGGACTAAGTTATGGTGTAAACTGAACAAACAAAAAATATTCAAAGTATGTCCTAAAGGGGAAAGACATTTGGATAGCACTTCTATAAAAAAACGAATATGTTGTGCCCTACAAATAGAGCATCATGATATAAGAAGTTGTCACCTCAGAAATGTTTAACCTCAAAGTTTGTCTCGGTGATCTAATGAAACTGGCATTTGGTCTGCTGAAAACCTGCCTGTCTGTACTTGGCAGCTGTAGTTGTTTATCTCATTCCGTTAGTACAAAGTCACACACATTTATGTGGCACAAACAAGCTGTTTGTTTTGAGCTTGAAAGACCATGCATAACACTTGAAATATAGTCTACACTTCTAATATAAAACCCAACGTTATGTGAAGTTTGTTTACAAACTGTATGTTTTACATTCAAGTTTACAGAACCTAGGCTGTGTATTAATACTGGAATTGTTTTAACACACACACACACACACACACACACACACACACACACACACACACACACACACACACACACACACACACACACACACACACACACACACACACACACACACACACACACACACCTCATAGGCATCTCTTAGGATTAGTGAAAAAAACCATGTATTCTGACGTCTGACATGTAATTGAGTTAAAGGTGCACTGTGTAACTTTGGGTGTGTCCGAGAAGTGAACATATTCTTTTATTTTTTAAGATTATTTTTTGGCATTTTCAAGCTTTATTAGATAGTAAAGAGTTGAAATGGGGAGACAGAGAGAGAGAGGGGGGATGACCTGCAGTGAAGGTCCACAGATCAGATTTGAACCCGCGACCACTGCAACGAAGGCCGGAGCCAATATGGTATGCGCTCTATCCACTACGCCACAGGAGCGCACCAAGTGAACATATTCTAAGGTATATTCTCATAAGTGAACAAACAAACTTTCCTGACAGGATATTTGGATCCTTGGAACACGGAAGTTAAAAATACACCTGAAAGGTTACTATTTCACTATTGTTGTGCAGCAGGGCCCACCGTTTGGTTTAAAAACATATTCTAGTCTTGTGTTTGGTTCCAGGTGCCTCAAAATATTTTTGTTTTGATCTAGGATAGAATTATTCAATACTAAGAAGAACATGTAGAGAAGATGTGTTTTGTAAACTAAATGCAGGCTCTGTGAATGTAAACAAATCCCCCTCCCCTGAAACTGCATTGTGCACCTTTAAGCTAGTCCACCTCAAGCCCCATCTCTTCTCCTCTGCCTACCCCTAGATCACCCACCAACCCAAGCCCCATCAACTTTACATTTTCCTTTTGTTTGTTTACTGTTGTGCTCCTGTGTAAAGCGCTTTGAGTGCGAGAAAAGCACTATATAAATTCAATATATTATTATTATAAAATGAATAGTAATATTGCCAGCAGATTCTCTCAGACTGTACACAAATAAATGTTTTGTTTAGTTGTTTTCATGTGAAAGAAAGTGAGTTGGGATATTTACCAGGGTGCTGCCTTTCCTCACATCCTCCAACCGTTCCAGAACTTGTGCCAAGCTCGGGTCATCAGAGTCCACAAACCATATCGGTGACGTCGATGGATACGATTCCTAAACACAGTGACACACACAAAGAAACTGTTAAATCAATGCATTTTGGATGCATTTCCGTGTGTCGCAAGTTAAATATTGTCCATAAATAATATGAAATTTGGACCGATGACATTAGCATTCAGGATGTAGCATTCAGGGTTACATTAGGTTATGGGAATGTGAGAAAGAGGGCCCTATGTTTTTTTCCAAGATCCTATCTTCCCCAGCTGTATATTCCCGGCCTTGGGGACATACGGTAACATAAGCCGTTGTGGTTCTATTGCATGGTACCGAATCTGCTCTATTCTGGTATCGGTGGGTTCTTTTCTGGAGGTGGTTCTCCCGTTACAAGATATAGTACCCATGATGGTAGCGTCTGTGTCACTGGTCTAGCAACACCAGCCGAAAACAGCTGTTACGCAGACAAGACAGTTTGGAAGACACTGATGGGTTGGTGCCACCTTTGGAAGAAAGTAGAACAAAAACCGTAGCGGACTAGGTACCAACAAAGTAGGTACCAGGTACTAGTGGGAAACCAAAAAAAAAAACGATTGTAGGGCCTTGAAAATATAGTGCCCAGGTAACATGAGAACATTGGGCCATAGCCTATATTTTGCATTTCCCAAATAGTATATTAGTGATCCAAATGCATGGAAGGCCCTGCAAAGCAATTTCAAGATGACTACTCGTCCTACTATTGGTATTTTTGAACCTATGATTTGATTTCTGAATAGTACACATCCCACTGTAACTGTTTTAGCTGAATGTTTTGCTAGTTTAGTATTTGACCCCATTTTATGCTGTTTTTTTAATGATTATTTTATCCCATGGATCATGTTTTCATCTGTGCTATCCTATTCAATGTATGTCATGCTTATTTATTGTGTTTATTGTGTTTTCTCTGGCTCGTCGTCACTGGAAATGATGGCAATCTCAGTGTCTCACGAGTTCAAATAAAGGTTATTGAATTCAATTGTATATAATACCTGAGTACATGGAAACATTTGGGCCGTGAGAAAATAACATGGGGGCCTGGGTATAACATAGGAACATTGACAATATGGGGCCCCGCATAGCATCAGATTGCACTGTTGTAGTGAAGGCAGGATGCTAACGTTAGCCTTGTTGAGCTAACGGCATAACAGAGGGGAGACTGTAACCCTTACCGTGATATTACAATGGATAATCAACAGCTTTTCTCCAGTCACGTTGAACTGACAGCTCAGCTCGTCGGGCTTCCAGTCGATGATCCTAAATCTCTCGTGGTTTGGGTCAAAAATGGACTCTAGAAACTTCAACTCGGCCTTTAGCCCCGACACCGACATCTTCCACGCATCTCCGGCCGATACAAATGTGGTTTAAAAAAAATAAGGGCAAAATATAATGAAAATAAGATTATAGAGCGTCCCAGTAGGTGTATGGGGATACCTACTATTTAGGGATGAAACAAATATGAAGCAAAATATCACACAAAATTAGCTGATGGGGTAGCTAACGTCAGCTAGCTTCCAGTTAGCAGCATTCGCCAAAAAAAAAAAAAAAAAAAAAACAGCGCAATGCTAACACTAAGCTAAGCTAGTCCGTTGTTGTTGTCTTTCCGTCTATTGTTGTTGTCCGCCTTCTGGTACAATTTCAAACACTTTATAAATGTCTCGCTATGTCCAGACACGCTGTATTGTCTCCTATGTAAGAGCCACCGTAGGGGAGGAAGCTGTCTTTATGAATGTCTTATCACCGGGAGACGTTCGTAGCAGCGCCGCGGTGTGAGGGTAGATCCCGCCGGGGTATAATGCTTTTCATCCCGGTGTGAAAGCTGGAGCGACTCGGCCCTCTGCTGGGGTTTAAAGATGGCGTGCAGCAGCAGGCAGCAAGCAACCAAGCAAACCTACCTCCTCCTATCCGCTAATGCAGAGTGAGTGAGTGAGTCCCAGCATTCACCGCGTCCACTGTCTGTCTGTCTGTGTCTGTGAGGGGGCGAGAGAATAAAGTTATGTGTGTGTGTGTTATTTAATTATTCATGTTTAAATATTATGAAGGAGATGTTATGGCCACTGTCATGTGCAATATTCTCTTCATATTAGGTTATAACTTCATTTAATTTTAATATCATATATCATGATGTAGCCTGCAATATTTAATACATTATTACTTTGTTCAATTAGCATAAATAATTAAATAGGCTACTTTCAATAATACTAGCCTACTGTGGTGTTTTAGTCACTTCAGGACAGTAGATTAATTCACGTTTACATATTATAAAGGTCATGATGTTATGGTCACTGTCATATTGGGTTAATAGTATAGGGCTATTGGGTTAATATCTAATCTAAAATATCATGTCTACATTATTTATTTAAAGGTGCAGTTTGTAATATGACATCATCAAGAAAGTTCTAGAATACAACGCTCCCTGGGTAACCCCACCCCTTATAAATAATATCAGAAGCTACAGTGGCCTTCAAGGACAAGATCTATTCTAAATTCTAAACAATGCACCTGATGACATTCCAACCATGACACTTCCAACATGGCGGCGCTCATGCCTTGGTCCAAGGTATGGAGAAATATGGACATATATGAGACCCTTTCTAAGGGAAACAAAAATAACTCTAAAACAAATGTTCAGCTATTATGCACTAAATTAAACTATGGATATTATAATTATTTTCTACAAAGTCTGCTGGGAAATAAAACCCAACATTCTACACACTGCAGGTTTAAGTAGGCCTAGGCTATTAGTATTAGGCCTACTATTTGCAATAATTAGGCTACTTTCAACCTCAACATTTGATGTGTTGATCTTTGAAAGTTTGATTGTTGAAACATTGATTGTTTTAGTGTGAGTGTAGAGTGTTTATTTTTCAAACCTATTCCATCCAAAACACAGACAATACGTCCATATTATATTATCCGCCCCCTGGAGCTTCCCAGGATGTAGTTGACCAGGTTGTCCACCCAGGTTGTGATCCTTGAAGGTCCTAGATATCATTTCTGGTGAACAACTTTTTAGAACATTCCATGTCTGTTTTCCAAAAAAAACTGGGTTTTTGCCCCCCTGGGTATTTTGGCTGTGTTGTTATGGGCTATGTGTATGAACTTTCATATGTGTCTATATCCCTTGTGTTGTGTTTTTCCACGCCATCAGCCTGCCAGTGACAGCTGTCATGATCTGGAATAGTGGTTGTGTAATTGTATTTGTCTATGCTTAGACTATGTGTTTTTTTTATTATTATTTGTTTAGCTTTTTAATGTTTTCTGTCTGGTACATGATGGACTCACTTATATGCTCCTCATGTTAAAAAATGTGTGTTTGGCCATTTTTAATAAAGCCATCTTAAGAATGTCATACACAGAAGCAATTGTAAGGCCTTGCAATACTAGTACTTAAATGTGCAATATGACTTGTCACCATCACAGGCTATCTATTCTTTCTGTGCGGCACTGAGTCTTTGCATTTACTTTAAACATTGTATCTTTTCAACACCTCATATTTTTTATATTTTATTTTTCACAATTTTTTGTTTTTGGAAAAAAAAAGATTTTGGAGCAACTTCAAACAAAAAAATATTGAATAACGTTTTATTTTATCTTATCTTCATTGTGATTTCTAAAAATGTGTAAGAAACCAATTTCCTCTAATAGACTAAACATCCCACAGTGAAACAGGTGCACACACCTGGGATATATGGAAATCATTTGATGTCATAATCAATTTGCTTTCGTACCACAATTTAGATTAAGTTTTGTAGCCTAATTTCAATGATAATGACAAACTTTTTTTTGCATTGCATTTTTAATACAATAAATGCAGCTCAATATGTTGGTAGCACAATTCAGTTTCCATGGGCATTTTTGGATGTGTCAATCAGAAAGACAAAGAAACACATCAACCTAATAAACCCTAATCATCGTCAAAAAAAGGTGTTGACTGAGGTGTTATGTGTGTGTGTGTGTGTGAGTGTGAGTGTGTGTTTGTGTGTGTGTGTGTGTGAGAGAGAGAGATTGTGTATTAATAAGATTGTTGTAAAAAAAATGAAAAAACCTACATACAATATAGAATATGGTAGTATAACACTAGACCAATTGTCATTTCCCCACTTCCTAATACATACAGGGTTGTACAAAAGGACTTTCTTTGACAAGGATCCGTGAAAATAACATGTAGTCCACATGCTTTTGGTATCTTGTCCCAAAGGAAATCATAGTTTATAAGAAGTTATGTCTGTATTTGTACCCAGTGCCCACTAGAGGATAGTGTTGGCTCAAGATTTGAACCACTGGGCTTTGTGACAGTAGCATATGACAGAGTACAGAGCAGTTTATTTAAAAAAAAAAATTGTATTTAAAATAATTGTTCGATAGATTGGAAACAAAATGAATACCAGACTGTTTATGACTCATGAAGTTACATTTTATACCCGACAGAAAGTGGCTGCGAGGAAAGCCCCCTTTTGACTTCTCGTTCAAACAAATATTAATATGAAACTGTTATAGTCTCATATAATACAGATTTAATTTTACATCCGACAGAGCAAAGGAATTTATAACAACTAGGCTATATAAAAATAATATTCTTTTCTGGTCTCATTTGCTGTTACACGTCATTTATGATCATCAGAGGAAAAGCTAGACTGTTTCATAAACATTTAAAAGTTCCTCGTAAATCTATTTCCATATGAAGATGAATGTCCCTTTAATTGTTTGTTCATAAGCTTCCGGCACCTCCTCACGTAATTTAACTGCAACTCACCTGTGTTACAAGTTGACTTTTTACTATCAGCTTAAATCATTTATATTGTACATCCCTGTGTTGCGTGCTATTGATGAGATTTTGTGTTGAGGGACTTGCCCTCTATACTGTATGTAAAATCTTATCAATGATTCGACCCCTTTATGATTTTCTCAACTTTATTGCAGGATGTCCGTCCTGGGAGAGGGATCCCTTACTCGTCAACGCTCCCTGAGGTTTCTCAATTTTTTAAATCCCGATAAAGGGTTATTTACTGGGAGTTTTTTCTCAGCCGAGCTAAGGGTGTAAGGGCAGAGGGTGTCACTGCACTGTATGGAATGTAAAGCCCACTGAGGCAAATGTCTATTTGTGATATTGGGCTATACAAATAAATGATTTGATTTGATTTGATTCAACCACTAGGATGTCATATTTTAAAATACATCAGCTCCGTTAACTTCCTGCCAAAAGCAAGAATTAACCCTTCGCGCTAAACAAGTTGCATCTGCCCAGAACTAAGAGCCTATGAGTGATTTACTTATCTTAATCTCAGACATATTAATAATTATACCCGAATATGTCCTACTACATCTCGACAAGACATGAATAAAAAAAATTGAATTAAATAGACTTTGCATAATGGGTTTGTGCATGTAAAAACATTAGCATATTTCATGTTGTTTTCCATAGGTTATGTGTAAGTTATAGCAGGCCGCTATAAGAAAAAGTTATTGTGCGTGGTTCCTTATGATTACCCACAGTATAGCATCCATTTCACACATGAAGAGCAAGTGCAAATGAAGGGGAGGAGACGGACAACTGAGCAATAGATTTTAGATGTCAGTGCTAGAATGATGTGTCATATATTTAAAGCTGTGTGTGTGTGTGTGTGTGTGTGTGTGTGTGTGTGGTGTGTGTGTGTGTGTGTGTGTGTGTGTGTGTGTGTGTGTGTGTGTGTGTGTGTGTGTGTTGTGTGTTGTGTGTGTTGTGTGTTGGTGTGTGTGTGTGTGTTGTGTTGTGTGTGTGTTGTGTGTGTGTGTTGTGTGTTGTGTGTGTGTGTATGTGTATGTATAAAACATCCTTGGCAGAAAATATTTCAGCCAAGCTTTGCAAGGGTCAGAAGAATGTCTTTAGCCTAATTTTGATATTTTTTATTTCACAGGTATTTGGATTTGAAAACATGATATCAAACAACACCACATGCAATCATGTGATCCATGTGTGTGTGTGTGTTTGTGTGTAGTTTAAGACTTGTTTTTAAGGTGAAGTCTTCAATGATTAGGGTTTTTTAGTTGGGGGGATAGTAAAAAGGTTAGGGGAAAGGTATATGTATTATTTCAATTGGGTACAGTGTGTGTGTGTGTGTGCGCGTGTGTGTCAGGATGTGTCAGAAGAAGCGAAACAAACGTACGTATTTAGTTGAATCCTGATTTTATGATTGAGCATCTTGACGTGCAGTTTGTCTCTGTACGCACTTACTAATACAGAGGCAGATTGCTGTTGTCCTCTTTTGATTTATCCTTCTCTTCTGCCCCCCCCCCCCCCCCTCCATCTGCACTGGACGAAAAGTTAATTAAAACCCTTCCTTGTCTCCTCATTTCGCCCAAGACAGCTGGGAGCAAATCATCTCCCACCATTTACAGCCTTTTATTATTTCTTTATGATTAACACCAGAGCCCTCCAGTCAAAATGGGCATCAATTAAAGGTGGAGTCAGCGATTCTGGAGAACGCTTGTTGTCAAAATCACTTTTTGTCAAAATCTGTGAATATATGTAAACTTTTGTGTAAACAAAGAGTATGTAAACAAACCGTGGCTAGGAACATGCCAGTTTACAGAGCCTGGGCTGTGTATTAACAATGGATTTTTTTCAGCCAACACACATTACGGACATAGCATATTGTGAGGACATATTCACTGACTTTGACAAAAAGTGATTTGGACAATAAGCGTTCTTCAGAATTGCAGACTCCACCTTTGAAGGCTCCACTTGCATTTATTTTCCCAGATTGACCTTAAACCTAATTTTTAAGATGTAAATGCTAGCATGCTATATTTCCATCATCCTATAGGACTATCACTGAAAAATGTGTTGTGTGAATAGAGGTAGCTCTTTCCAAATAAACCTTTAAATGGCCGCTTTCTCTATGTGTGTTGTGTTGTGTGTGTGTGTGTGTGTGTGGGGGGGGGGGGGGGGGGGGGGGGTTCTATACTGTAGTTAGTTACATATCATTCATAGCATATAGCTGAAGTGGAACTGAATCAAATTATCTTTGCTGCCCTTTCTGTCTAAAAAGTCTTCTTCACAGGAGTGTATTTTCCTCATTAGTCTACAACCCTAAGACTGTCTTTATTAAAAGTGTTGGCTATAGTGAAATGTTGGAAAAAAACACTTGTCTACCCTTCCCGTTCTGATTATTTGCAGAAGCTGCAGTGGCCTTAAAAGACAAGAAGCTATAGTTACTAAATATGGCATCATCCACCACTGTCTCAAGTATTTCCACAATGTCAAGTGATGAGGTGAAGATGTATAAAGTTATTCTTGAGTGTCTTCCATTTCCAGCAGACACAAACACTATATATAAAACCGCAGAGAGTATTTTAGTTTGTCTGTTCTGGGCTACTGTAGAAAAACAGGGCAGTGAAGCATTGCGACATGCACCACTCCTATGTAGATATAAAAGTCTCATTCTATGCTATTAAAAAACACTGATTATACCCTATTAAAAACAAACTCCATTTCCACAAAGTCTGCATTGACAAAGTATCCAATTCCCTTTACACTCTGCACTTTTTAAAAAGTGTGTGTGTTGTTGTGTGTGTGTTGTGTGTGTGTGTGTGTGTGTGGCTGTGTGTGTGTGTGTGTGTGTGTGTGTGTGTGTGTGTGTTGTGTGTGTGTGTGTGTGTGTGTGTGTGTGTGTGTGTGTGTGTGTTGTGTGTGTGTGTGTGTGTGTGTGTGTGTGTGTGTGTAGGGGATTGGAGGTGTTTAGATGTTTAGCTTCGTATAGCTGAAGCCATTCCTCAACCGCCCCTGCATGCTGCTGATTCACCACATACAGGCGGGTCGTTTGTCAGAGCAGACTATCACCTACACACACACACACACACACACACACACACACACACACACACACACACACACACACACACACACACACACACACACACACACACACACACACACACACACACACACACACAGGAGGAGCCATATCTATCTGTCTTCTGAGGCAGTCAATGTACGAGGAGCGACAGAGAGGACAGTTCACATCCAGGACACAGAGCCTTCAGTGAAAGTCTAGCATATGGACATTTGTATTTTATATTTATTTTTCATTTTATTAATACAGGCAAGAGATACACTTTACACATTCAACATTTTGATGACAATACCTAAACAAATAAAAGCAATATGTGAAATAAAAAGTTCATACTAATATAGTTATAGAAAAAAATTAAGTTAGTAGGATCCCTCGAGTAATTTAAAAGAAAAAATAGTAGGCAGTACATAATAGCATTTGTTTTTGCTTCATCGACACGGGCGGTTGTTCATTTGCAGAGAATCGTTATCTCTTGAAAACAGAGAGACACTGCAGGTGAATGGGGTATAGAATAACATTTTTATTATATTAAATGTATCTAATAGGACGTGTCCTCCTGGAAATTGTCCCCCAGACGACCATGACAATGTTTTATTGATGTTTTCTCAATAACCTGCAAGAGCATCCAAAACACTGGCTAGAAAATGTACCTGAAAGTCTGATATGATCGGACATCAAGCAAAGTGTAATAATGTATAAAAGATGAACACTATAAATCAGGTTGGCCTCAAAAGTTTTAAATCTAAATAGCCTACTGTGTTGATAATCTGCTCAGGATGAAAAAAAACAATAAGTTTGATTTAACCAAGAAAGAAAGATTCAAAAAAGATTCAAATGATCATAATAGTTATACATTGTCTTACACCAACTAGTTGCATTAACTTTTTACAAAATGTACTAAAACAATAACAACTGATGTAATCTAGCAAGAAAGATGAAAAATTATAAAATAAAGGTAGGTATATTGTATATTACATTGTCCTATACAAACCAGTGTCACTAACTTTTAACACCCATGTCTTCCAAAACATAATTACATTAAAAATGTGCTTGTCAATTCCATGGGTCCAAGTGTTTCTCCAATGAGCCCACAGAGAGCCATTACTCTATAATAGAACTGAAAAGAGACTAAATGTCACCTTCAACTGTGAGGCCATGCCAGAAGGGTCTCAGCAGTGTCTTTACTTCATCAGTAAAGCAAAAGATGACACACACACACACACACACACACACACACGCACACACACACGCACACGCACACGCACACGCACACGCACACACACACACACACACACACACACACACACACACACACACACACACACACACACACACACAAGCACACACACACACACAAACACACACACAACATGTAAAGTCAATGATGGAATAATGTTTGAAGGGAAATGGTAAAGCTTTAATAATTCAAAAACATATTAATGGACAAATATAGTACGGATACAGATACAGTACAATAATAAGCTGAGTGAAACCATTTTCAATCAATCAATCAAGATGCATCATACAGCCCTTATTCTTTAAAAAAAAATGCCTCAAAGTGATGTACACAATACAAATATCATAACAAAATATAAAAAAATCATTCATACAAAGTGATATGAACAAGAAATGTTGACAAATATAAAATAAAATACATAATCCAAGTGTATGTAAAACTACAGATTCAATATGGCACTACAATGATTTGGACATACACATTGCTGTACAATATATGACACATGAAAGTGTATGTACAACAATGCATACAAAAATGTATACTAACAGCGATGTTGGGTTGATATATTGTATTTTTTTTAAATCAAATTTAACAATGACACACATGTGAGATCTGCATGAGGACATCCTAAATCCAGATACAAGCCATTTTACAGCAATATCAAAGCATGAAAGGACGCAGAAAAATCAATGCAAGTCATAATATTTTGTAAAAGGTTGTGTACAGTGTAATGGACAAATGGACTGCACTGTGCCCAATCTAATTTGGGGGAAAGGGTTATCTGTGGGGCATCGCTGTTCGGTGGGGATCTGTTGTTCCTCATGTGGCCTAACCAAGTGAACCCTTTCCCTAATCACATTCAAGCCAAACTCTATTCACTTTCTGGGGCACTGGCTGCTCTGGCAAAGAGCTAAAAAAAATATTTACCGGTGGGAAGGGGAGTCTCGTAAATGAGTGCACCATTGCAAATCTATCCATCTATCCGTCCTAAAAGCTAACACAGTTTACGGGCCTAGCAAGAGACAGGCTTGACAATGGTGGAGGGTAAAAGAGGCCTAGCTTAAATCAATTAGCTAAGAGGACAAATATCACCTAAATCATACCGTGGTGCCTACTAGCCCCTGGGCAACAGGCCTGAAATTTTAAAATGGAAAAGGCACATGCAAGCGGAAACGGAGCACTTACTCAGACCTGGCCCAGAGTTATGATTGAGGTGTAGACAGTTTAAAGCATACACACTCGCTGTATCAACCGCCTTAGAAAGTGTACACGCACCACAAGCCAAACTGGATATCAAACCTAATTTCCCCTCATAAATAAAGACACTTTTCACTTCAGTTGTATAGCCCTACAGAACGGCCAATAAACCCTCTGACAGAGTGACAACTAAGCCATAAGTTTATAGTTTTTCATCTGAGTCGTGTCATCTTAAATTGAGACGAATGCCAATTGAAAAAGATTGGCCGCAGTTGCTTTTCCAAAGGCTTCTTCAGAGCCTACAGACTGTCTGTTTAGAGGGAGATATACGGTATACTATATCCATGGTATTGGAGCCACGACATCATGTTTGATTGATTGATTTTTTTCCTTTTTTTTTCAGACATATCAAAAACAATACAAAACAAGCATAAAAATACAATAAACAAAATGTATGTTTAAATGACTTCACAAAAAAAAAAAAGAAAACAAATTATCTGTATTGATGTGATATGCCTGAAAAGGAGCAGGAAGAAGTATACACTTATTTAATCCTACCCCTTTTTCCATAGTAAAAAAAAAATAAAAATAGTTATTATATTCGCTTCTTGTATTTAATTGATTGATTGAGTGATTGATTGATTGATTGATTGATTCAATTTATTTCAGACATATCAAAAATACAAAATGAAAAGCATGAAAATACTAGAAACAAAGATTATGTTTAAATTATTTCACAATTTATTTTTGTTTGATTACATATATATTGATATGATATGCCTGAAAAGGAGTAGGAAGAAGTATGAACTTATTTAATCCTACCCGACATGATTTTTAGTTTCGTTTTCTCTATTTGGGGGATAGCCAGTCACACAGTCCTAAGGCCTAAAATACTTGCTGGTAACTTTGGGATGGAGAAGGTTGCATATAATTATAGTATGCTTTATCACTTAGCTATGGTCTTAACATTGAATTGTCTTTCATTCTGGAAAGTTTCTAGATTGTCTTTCACCTGTCTTAATGTTTTCTCTGTCTTGTCCTTTAAGTAAGTGTGAGTTGAGGGATATCATACACTGAGAGAAAAAGGTGTGGGACATATGGTGGAAGCTGTGTGTGGCAGATAACATTTTCCAACCAACGTTCCCGTTCACAGTGGAGACTGGGAGAGGGAGAGGGTCTCAAGGGGAGCAACACACCATCTGAAATCCTGGGTGCTGTGACACATCCAATCTACCTCTACCTGGGGACCAGTCTGTAACCTCTGTGTAACAACAGGCCCACAGCCACAGTGATTACATGGAGTCTGAGTGGACACACACACACGTCAGACACACACACACACACACACACACACACACACACACACACGCACGTCAGACAGTTTCAAATTGGTTCCTATACAGTAGAGCAAAGCAGATATTTAAAGGTCAATGAGGTTTTTCATTGTTTTTCTGAAATAATATGGGCCCCAAGTTTGTGTAAAGACTCCTAAAGTATGATAAAAAAAACAACCCTCTCTCTTTTTCTCCACCTCGACTTTTCTGAAAACCTGTGTTCTAAAACCTCAGTTAGATTTATCTCCCCTTATGACATCATGAGGATAGAAGCCACACCCCCTCATTACCAACCTAACTTTGCAGTATACCGCCACCTATGATAAGTTTAACCAAGATACCCAACGAGACCATCAGTGCAAAGAACGCAATTTTTTTAAATAGTTTTTCTTAATGTGCTTGTCATGGGTACACTCACCCAGGAACTAGAGCTGGCGTAGTAAAAACACTACCGCTTTTGTCCAAAGGTGGCCACTAGAATTAACACAAACTGAAAGTTCCTTGTAGCATATTTAAATATAGTAGTTTATCTTGTGTCAAACTTTAACTTTTGAATGTCCTCCACATCAGCTAACCCTGCTGCAAAATGAACAGAGAGACAATTAATGTTAAGATTAGCGGTCGAGGCTAAGTTATGCAATGCTACGATGACAACATACTTTCTATTCAAGCCAAGGACATTTCTCTGACCTCACTCTCTGGTCAAATGCCAAGAAAATGCTTTTTCACACCATCACATAACTTCATCGTTAAACTGAGGATGATGTGTCATAAGTCACGTTTAATGGCACCTAGCTTTCTTTGTTATTAATAATTTGGCTTTTCAAACACATGTCTTCATATTACACAAACAAAAGGGAGCAACAAAGCGTTAAGATTACATTTTGACAAAATGCATCACCTTGAAATCACTCTAGGTGTATTAAATGTGTAATTAACAAGGGCACAAGACATATAATTTATCGTGTGACTTCTAGCCAACATCAGCATGTAATCGGAACACTTGTGCTCAATGTATCCTTAACTTGCAGGCTGCATCGCAATTAGGTAATGTATTTATATGTGACTATGTAAGATTTGTCTGAGTTGGCGGGGATTCGGACCCTGGCAAAGGCATTAATTATAACTATAAAACTGCATTATTTTCGCTGATGGCCTCGTATGCTGTTAAAGGTCATTTATGATCATAAGAGGAAAAATGAAATGAAAAAAGAAATGCGACAAAGAATTAAGGGTTAAGGGTTCCTCATAGTATCTTTAAGATCACAGCATCTGGTATCTAACTATCTATATGGGTGAACTTTAAAGCCATCACAGGACAAACAAACTATCCTCTTTAGCCTGAGCGTATTTGCTTTCAGCTAATTGATAAATGGCTAGGGTTTTCCATGTGGGAAATGCATCTTCACATCCAATCTGTTTCACTTTATTTCAGAGTCACTACACCAGCCATGTTGCCCGTTGGTTAGTTGATTATCTTTGCCCTGCGTCGTTAGCAGCCTGTCCAGACAGACACACTGCAATCAGTCACATCGACCATCTGAACCCAATAGCAGTGTGTTGCCAGATCTCGCAAAAAGAAACAAGCAACTAGGCCTATAAGAACAAGCCCAAACGAAATAATCATTTCTTCAACAATAGCAAAAAGCCTATATATGCATCTATGTTTTATACATCCTGAAATAATTTCCCTTTCTACAGTAATAAAGTCCACTTCATCAAGAGCGTTACATTCTTACTCTGAAATAACTCATATGTTTTTATATAAATATTTTAACTTCCTATATAATTTCATTGTACGAAGGGAGAAATACTATACTACGCCTCCTTTTTTTGGATTGTAAAATTAATAGTTTTAATCACTTAAAAGTAGGCTATTCCATACCTGTATTTAATGCATGGGCAATCCAGCCAAAATAAGCAACTGCACTTTAGAAACATGCCCAAATAACCACAACCAATATTTGTAAGCGACCTCACCTTACCAAAAAAATTAAGCCCAAAATCCCTGATTAAAAGCAGACATGGCAACCCACCCTCCGAGTGTGTCCCCTGGATGCCATGGATGACAGAGAGGCTTCATCCTCCCCATCCACCTCCCTGGAGAGTTGTGTTAATGGCAACACAGACACCCAATTGAATCACACAGACATAAGACTGGCCAAATGTACAGACATAATCAACCAAACATAATGGGCCTAGCCACTGAGAAAGAGCTAAAAGGATATACTGTAGTTAAATCATGAAATGCTCCAGTCAAATACAGGTCACTGGTCAGTAACATCCATCACACAACTGTTCATTCTATAATGAAGTTTACAGGCACTGCTTATTACTTCACCTCTATGTTTGAATGACTGGGACGTATTATGTGGGTCACACCAATGCATTCAGTAAGATCCAAGTTTAAGGTAAGACAATGCAGGGGAATAGGGTAACAGGTTTAACTTAAAAATATCATCATGAAACTTTGCCAGTTGATTACTATTGAAAAAAAAAAGCTTGAGATTATGGCTGTTATATGGTTGCATAGGATAAATATACAGACGCAAATAGACAAGGTTTAGTCAAATAAACACCTAAACTTAAATTTTGGACCTTTTATTTACGCTCATATGAAAGAAGACATGTTGTGGAAGCAAAAAAGCCAAAAATCTCAAAATTGACCAGTGCTTGAAAAAAAAAACAATACTGTGTCTCACCTTATGAATAAACTTACATGAAATACGTATTGTAAAAGCAGCTAAACAGTTTTCAAAACTAGTCCATCCTTCTCCCAGTAAGATATTCCCATTTCCAAAATAAGTCAAACTAGTGCATAATGAGTTTCCTATATTTTCCCAAAAGACTGAGCCTTCCTCAGACATTAAGCCATGGGCGGGTCATTTCCATGTCCAGGGTTGATAGCCATTGATTGAATCTCCCACTACGAGCCCCAAGAGACGAGTCCAACATCCGCGGTCCAATAAGACCAGAGGTGCTCTGCCCACTGTCCCACTCAATCACCGTTATGTCCAGCAGATGTGTCTCCTCTACTTCCTGTGCAACACAAATTAGTTTAGGGAATTCAGTAGAATTTTGTTAATTTTTTTTTTCTTTCATGGCAGACACAGGACAATTTATTTCCCAAAATCAACAGAGTGGACAATGTAATTGTGTGCCATGCATTACTGGAACATGCTTAATAACTAACTTCTGCAAATGTTCCCATGTGTGACATCAAACGTGGTAAAATGTAGGGTTAGGATTAACAGGACAGCTGGGCCAAGGGAAGACTGAGGAAAGACTGATGGAAGAAAAACCTCATTCATTATAATAATAAGGATTTTATAATGACAGAACGCCGGTTACGTATGGGTGAAGTATTCCTTTAATTGTAAATTTTTTATGTATAAAATCAAAATGATGTCTTTCCGAATTTTGCTTAAATGTACTTTTAAAAAAACTGTTTATTTTGTGTAAACAGTTTTTGGTAATCATCCTACCAGTTTTCAGAAAACAAATATATGAAGTCAATAGGAACACATTGATTTACAGAGTTGTGAAAAAATTGGAATGATAGGATGAGCTCAGTGGGTAGGGTGCTCGACCCGCAACTATAGGGTCAGTGGTTCGATCCCCCGTTTCCCCGCCACATGTCCAAGTGTCCCTGAGCAAGACACTGAACCCTAAATGTCTCCTGATAGTTATCTTGCACCCTGCGTGGTAGCTGCTGCTATGGGTGTATATGAATGTGTGGTGTGCTCCAGTTGTAAGTTGCTTTGGATAAAAGCGTCTGATACATGACATGTAATGTAATGTAATGTAATGTAATGTAATGTAATGTAATGTAATGAATCATCTGTTGACAATGACTGTATGACAAACACTTTACCTTGACCGGGAATATGAGGGTACTATATTTATTTTACTTGCCTTGACAATATATAACTAATATTTTCGACCACAGCTGTTGGTTTGTAGGTATAAATTCTGCACCAGATTCAGACTTATTTTGGAATCAAGAAACCATTTTCTCTCTCAAGGTGTCGGACGTTTTGTCTTGCCTTGATTTGCTCTTCAACTAAAACTCTGAGGACATTGACGGAGCGGATTTTAAATCATCTTGGTTTTTATATGTTCCTCAGACAGCGGAGGTTATGCTGCGATGGCCTGGTTTTCTTCAGCAGCACCATCCATCTATGCACCCTGTTCCACCCACCTTCATACATTGTTGTTTGTCTTGTATTTTAGGAGCTGCTGTCTTTGTCTGTGTCTTTCCCAAAATATTTGGTCACAAGGAATAACTTTTCCTTGTATTTAAGAAAAAAATTAAATAAGAGAGTATTTTTTTCTTAATGTACTTCATTTCATATGTGTTTTTGATGCTTGTTTAAAAACCCTTCTCGGGACAGGCATTGGAAATTAGCATTAGCTCTGGATGCTGTGATGCTGTACATGTTGTTCAAGTGTCTATGTGGTGAGCATCTGTCCCTATCAAATAAAAAGTGACAAATTAAAATAAATTAAAAAAGTTGTAGAAAGTAGAAATACAATTTCGCAAATCCTGATCCAAATCTGTGAACATCTTTCCAACTTTAACCTAGTTCTTAAATGGTCAATTTTACTCTTTACATTTTGTCTTCTGGAAAATAAATAATGAAGAACCAAAACCTTCCTCTCATGGCCCTATTACTCTGCTGTACCCTTGTGATCGGGGAACCATGAAAGCAAAGATTTACAGATAGACACAGTTTGCTTTAGACCGTACCCTTGTCTGTGGAGCTCTTGGACACACCTTTCTAAGCACATTAAGATCTCATCTCGGGCAGAGAGAATTGATTCAGTCAGCTGTGATTGTAGAGGTGCATGTCAGTTATAGTGCGGCCTATATGCAAGAGACATTACAGTGACAAATGGGCTCAATTTAACAGTTAATTCAGAAATATTGAGGTGTTTGGTTATTATGAATCGAATACATGCAGGAAAAAAATACGGCAGCACATGTTCAAACCTATGCCTGTACATATGCAATGACATAGTATAAGGGTGTACATTGAGATCTATGACTCTATTTCCCAAAACACCCACTATATAGACACATAAGTGTGTTAAGTTTGTCCATTCTGTGCTATTGTAGAAACATGGCGAGACAACATGGCATCGCACCTTGCTCCTTTCTAGATATAAAAGGCTCATTCTAAAGCAATAAAAGTAATACTGTTATTTTTTAAAGAGATTGTACACAAATGAAAAATATTATAATACATTTCTACCAAGTCTGCTCTGAAAAAACACCAATACCTTCTACACACTGTACCTTTAAAATACTATATTTACTTTCAAAATAAAATCCACTTAAAGCTGCAGTGTCTAATTTCAGCCGTTGGGAGCCGTTGGGATCCCAACGGCTGTTTTCACAACGCTCTACCTGCTGCAGCTCCTCCCTCCAAACGAAGCTAAGCGCGTTCATGTTGCACCCAACGCACCTAGTGTCTCCCCCCCCATCCCCGATATATTTATTCCCCTAATCAACCTTGGCCGACCCGACACAACACAACAGCGATCATGTCCGCACAAAAACAACAACACATGGCCATCAATTGTGCCAAAAGACAAATTAACAGCAACTAAACGGAACAAATAGCCTTAAAACAGCATTGCAGATTCACACAAACAGCAAGGGAGCACCATACCAAACACATTTACAGCACCATTGTGTGCACGGCAGTACAAAATAAAGGCAAGTATCCTACATTACCCTACCTGGCTGTGACGGGACCGTGGCTGGCGTAGATACACCGGTGCTTCGTTGTAGGCTACTTTTCGTGAAAGTTCCCCGGACTTAGCAGTAATGTTTCGGTTCATTATGGAGGTAGTGGCTGCACACAACCGGAGTGGAGCGTGCCGGTTGTAGCTTCGCTGGAGACGGGGAAGCCAGTTGGACGGCGCCGGGGGTTAGCAGCAGTCTAGCCGGCCAGCAGGTGAACACTGTCGGGTAGCGGTGTAGCAGGGAGGCGGCGTAGATAAACACCGGTGCTTCGTTGTACTTTTCGTGAAAGTTCCCCGGACTTAGCAGTAATGTTTCGGTTCATTATGGAGGTGGTGGCTGCACACAACCGGAGTGGAGCGTGCCGGTTGTAGCTTCGCTGGAGACGGGGAAGCCAGTTTGACGGCGCCGGGGGTTAGCAGCAGTCTAGCCGGCCAGCAGGTGAACACTGTCGGGTAGCGGTGTAGCAGGGAGGCGGCGTCCTCCGTGATTGACAGCAATCCGCGAGCGCAGGTAAGCGTCCAGGAGAGCTGGCAGGGTGGCAGCGGACCAGTCCGAACTGGTGTGCTTCGTGGGGCAGGCTATCCAGCCACAGTGCGGAGAGGAACCACGGGAGTCCCGTGCAGGCGGAGCTAGCTTCTGGCTAACGCGTCAACCGGGTGAGTTAACTAATGCTATCTGACCGGTGCTAACTTGGTTTATCAGCTAAAGCACAGCCAAAGGAAGCCCATTCTCCTGGCTCACTTTCCACACGTCTCGGCTTCATACAGCAACAGCCGCGCGACTACATTTCCTCCTCGGTGTTTCTCAGTCTCTACACACTGTCCTCCCACCGTGTTAGTTGTTGGTATCCGGGGAATGGTAAATTGAGGGTTCGTTGCATAGATAGTATAGTATAGATAGTTCGTTGGTGAAGACATTGCTATTCGCTGTCTGCCTTAGTAGGGCCAAACAGTAGTTTCAGACTGCTAGGGTCGTGAACGCTCACGCAACTGACGCATCAACGTCGTTGCCAAGTGAACGGACAGTCCCACAGCCAATAAGAACGGAGTATCTGAGCCTGCTCTGATTGGTCAAAATTAACATGAGCGGTGGCAATTTTGGGGGGCAGCACACAGAGGCAGGGGGGAGCAAAGTGATGAAAAAATATTTTCAGACTACTTCACCTACATATAGCTGAATGGCTATTATGACAGTTTTGCCAAATATTACAGTGAAAAAATTAGACACTGCAGCTTTAAGTATGACATTTCTTTATTCCATTTCCTGGTCTTTCAGCCTCTCAGTTCATACGTCTTTTTAAGTGCAATTTGGTAAGCCGTCCTTTGAGCTCTCAATCCACTTCACCGAAGGTTTTGATGACTACAAAACCAGCAGACAAGCTCCTTGACCGTAAACGTTAAGAGAAGGCCACCTCTAAATCAGACTTCTGTGGTGGGGGGAAGAGGATATCCGGGAGGGCCCACACAAAATCATCCCTGCCTCCCTGACAGGTGTGTGTGTGTGTGTGTGTCCATGTCTGGTCTGTGTCTGTGTGTATGTGTGTGTGTGTGTGTGTGTGTGTGTGTGTGTGTGTGTGTCTGTCTGGCTGTTTGTGTGTGTGCGTGTGTGTGTGTGCAGTGTGTGTGTCTGTCTGTCTGCATGTGTGTGTGTTTGTGTGTTGTGTGTGTGTCTGTCTGTTTGTGTGTGTGTGTGTGTGTGTGTGTGTGTGTGTGTGTGTGTGTGTGTGTGTGTGTGTGTGTGTGTGTGTGTGTGTTGTGTGTCTTTTATTTAATACCCCTAAAATCCTCCCTGAGCAGTGAAAAACGTCACACAGAGTACATTCAGTTCACATTAAGCCCCTCTCTCTATCTGCAGGTGTCAGGTAGGGCCGTTTATCTTCATCACTGTGACACGTCTGACACACAGGAGCGCTCTCACCTTCCTGTCTATCACGGAGCAGCTGAACACATTAATGAACAGACTAATATGTCTCCTCCAGGGACTATCAATTACTAACCGCTCAGTTTTGAATAGATTCTGATTCATTGCATTCTGCTTTATTTTTCTCTCCCTTCCAATTTCTGTTATTACTGTATAGCTTGCCATGAGGCATGTGCAAAAATGTAATATTGACATGGGACCCCCCCCCGCCCCCCTCTTGTGATCCTGCCTCCTTGTATGATGTCAGTAAAGCTTATGACAAATTTATTTTTTGAAGGGTTATAAATCTATAAATGATACTACTATGTATACTTCAACCATAAGGAACCGGTGTTCTATCATTATAAAATCGCTATTATAATACAATGAATGAGATTTTTCTTCCTTCAGTCTTTCCTCAGTCTTCCCTTGAACCAGCTATCCATTCAATCCTAACCCTACATTTTACCATGTGTGATGTCACAATACATAGGATCTCAGAGTTCAATACACCTTCATATTCCCACCGGTGAAGTAGGTCTTGTATGTTTGTGGTCAGTTTAAAATGCATTTTTGCAAGGTTGAAGTTCCTGCCAGTAGCAACTGGGTTCCAGTGACAGACCTCAGTAAATCACAGAGGAATTGTCAGTATCTTTATGTATTGAAGGAGTATCCTAACACTAATGCTTTGGAATAATAGAAAGTACAGAGAACAAGGCAAGTTTATTTATATAGGCAAGTTTATTTATATAGCACAATTCAAACACAAGGCCATTCAAAGTGCTAAATCAATTTAAAAATAAGTTATGTACCCCCCCAATAGTAGTTACACCATATACATTAGTAAGTGGCCTTACACATTTAGATTATACATTATGTGTTGATTGAATAAATGTTAAGAAAATAGAACGCTCTCAACACACACACTCACATATTAATGCACGAAAATAAATCTGAGTGGTATCCACAGATTATCATCATAACATCATGACAAATGAATGGCATGAACCAATGAGAAGGCTTGATCCCCCTGCAGACTAGAGATGGTGGGCAAATCGATATGTTCACATGAGGCTGCGCACTCCATGAGTGCCAAGCACTCCAGGTAATGAACTGCCGGCCTGATATACTGTCCCTGCGTTCCAATCCCCATACTTCCCTACTATTTAGTATGCCACAAAAAGATTTAGGATGTCCCAATACATGCAAATCAATTGTAGTAGGCTGAAAATACATAAATGCCCCACTGACTCCGATAGCATTTTGGAGTATTCGTCTTTATTCTTGAAATTTCTCGACATAATGAAAAATAAATATTTCTTATCTGATTTTTTTTCTCTCCTGTGGCCCTTAAACCCTTCTGTACTTTAGTATGTAGAGTAGTAAAAAGAAAGAGTATGTGATTTGGAACGCAGAGTGAATCTCCCTCACAGTTTGGTATTGCAGACATGTGGTGCAACATGGTAATGCAAAAGAAGCAGTTCTGTGAGTAGGCATTTCTCTTCCATCAAGCTTCCCTGGCACACACAGAAAAATCTCCCACACACGTACTGTATACTGACTGTCGACCTGTCTGTTGTCATATAGCGTGATGTAGCTCCTGTGTGGTGCTCACATACAACCTTCCCATTGCATGTAGAGATGGACATAAGTCAAATTGTAGCATAACTTCATATCTAATTTGTGTAGACAGTTTTGCAGGATATAACTTTTTAAAGTTATGTATATTTATCTATTAATATAATGTTGTCTGTCTCTGTTATTGTGACCATATTGCTTGGCAGTCAGTACTTTGGATTTATTTTAGGGTAAGAGGTTTCAGATAATTGACTTTCTTTGCTTTTAAATTTCCTCATGATAAAGTCAGTATGAGGAGTCAAACTGAGGATTTAAGGCCAAACTGTAACACCACAACAGGTCACTGGTTATGACACTATTAAACTGTCTGAATAATCGAAATATAAACAGTTCAATTTCAATTTTCTTTTTACAAAACTCTTGTCAGCTCCATCACAAAAATATAATGCAATGAGAGGTTGTCAGGCTGCCAGGTATGTTTGGATTCTCTGAGCTGTTTCCTGTATTTATTGTGTCCACTGAGATTCAAATCAATAAAAACAAAATAAAGCTGAATATTTGGGAATCATTTTCCAGCTGATGTCAATGTTTGATAAAAAGTAAATCACTCCAAGTCCATTACAGCTCTTCCCATCTGGGACGTTAATGTCGGCATTAAAATTCATGACGATCCATCAAAAGGTCGGTGAGATATTATAGCTTGGACCAAAGTCTTGGACCGACTCACCAACAGACAGACTGACATAAAATCATCCAAAAATGTGATCATAAATGGCTTAAATATCTGTGAATTGAAAGCATTAAAGCCTCTGGAAACTGGTCTAAAATAGTAAAAATCTGATATCAAAGTTGGGTGTCATAATACGTTTTTCAATGTAAAACACAACTTTTTTTTACTGTTTAGACCCTGCTAAGGTCAGTGAATTGTGTGGCTACAATGTGTTGCTGTTTATGCCAGGGTGTTTTTCTTAGTGGCACTCAAAGTTAGTTGCAAAGCTTGCACTTCACGATTCAGAAAAGGCCAGAGAGAATTTTCCCCCAGGGTCCCTTAAGAAGTTAATAAAAAAGAACTGCCAACATCTCACTTGATTATCTCAAATAGTTTGTGTGCCCAAATACCATAAAATGTAATGAGCGTGAATACATATATAGCCATTAACAAGACAGTGTCAGGAGGGGAACAGCTTGATATTGAGTCATTCAGACATAAATACCTGTTTTCAGCATCAAGTTTGTCATTCAGCTAATGTGTAGCCTATATTTTTTATTTATTTATTTATTCTGGAATGATTGACGAACCACAACTTATCCTATAAAAAATGTATTGCTTGACATTGAAACCCATTCATAGGACGGAGTAATTGGAAAATAAATATTTTTCAGTGAAGGTGGCCTTAAAAATGTTGTGTGTCATACATTCACACTCTAGAGAGGTGCTTCATGCTACTTTTTCACTGATCAAACACAATAACCAATTCAAATTCAGTTCACTCTTTCTCTGTCTGAAATGCATCCGTCCTCCAATTTTTTCACAATAATAACATATTTAACATTGTGTCTCTTTGCTATTACTGATGGGATCCTTGGCTTTAATCCAAAAGGCCCAACAAAGTGCTCTCCGGTCCGTAATTAAATAGTAGATATTGTATTTCACAGACAGCGGCTTTTGTAAATTGTCAACACTGAGTAACTTGAGGAAGTAGATGGCCATTTAGGAAATGAACTGGCACGTATTTTCATGTGTCACCACTCATGAATGAACTGCAGTTGGTTGCATATTCAAAATGCTTATACAAGGCCGATGCTTGTAGGATCTACGTTAAAGGTGAAGTAAGCGATTTATTTATGTTAATATAAGTGTTAAATCGCTCTTTATTCGTACAGTGATTGTACTTATATAGTGTGCACGTTTCATAAAGCCGATCTCTCAGTCACCCGCTCTGCATGTAATCGTCAAATAAACTTTTCGGGGATCCCACTACCGATAACCAATCAAAAGAGAGAACGCTACAAACCGGCACCCGTTGCACTGCCGGTGCACACGCAGACAGCGACAGAGGGGTGAATGTTTGTGCGCCTAAAATGGCGGCGCAGGTAAAAATCCTTTCCAATGTCTGTTTTGATGGTTTTTATCATGTTTTATCACACTTATGGATCTGAGATGATGCTACATAACTCGTTGCTTGAAGACCGCAGTGCATTAATGTGGTGACGTGGGGACGAGGGAGGGGACTGCTAACTGCAGTCACTGACAGGAAGTTAGCTAAACTGAACATTGTGCTAACTGAACCTTTAAAATCTTGGGTTGAGTCTGTTAAAAACATGAACGTTTTGAACGTGTATGAACATTGATTTATAAGACAAAGCTATTTTGTTTGTAATAATGAGTGTGATTGAAATAATGACTCACATAGGTGTATCACTAAATCTTAACAATGTTCAGCACATTGTAATGCTCTTTATTTTGGCTATTAGGGTTTCAAATAAAACACAAATCACTCCCATTTACGCACTATACTTTAATCTGATTTTAGAATGATAAAGAAAGGGTCAAAAGGACACACACATTTCCCAAGAGAAAACACGATTTACTGAGATGCAGTCATAAGTTCAGACTTACTTCCTGAATACCAATGGACAATAACGTAATTTAAAAAGTCAAAGAAGAGCGGACTTAATGTTCACTGTGATAGATTATCTGTCTAAACTTTAAGTGTCTGCAAGTGATGTCATTGGGCGACTGTGGCTCAGGTGGTAGAGCGGGTCGGCTGATGATCAAAGGGTTGGAGGTTCGATCCCCGCCCTGCCACCTGTGTCATAGTTGTTGTGTCCTTGGGCAAGACACTTCACCCACCTTGCCTCGTGTGAATGTCGATAGTTAGCCTGCTATCGGTGTATGGGTGTGTGTGTGTGTGAATGGTAACGTGTAAATGGGAACAGGTCTCCCTTGCAAAAGAGTCTTCGGACTCAATGGGATTTACCTGTATAAATAAAGGTTAAAAAAAAAAAAAGAAAAGAAAAAAAAAAAAGATACATAGTGAGGTAGGAAAAATATATTTAGCAACCTCATACACTGTCATGCTTTCGGGGAATGATGTGGAGTAATGTATACTCACTGGCCACTTTATTAGGTACACCTGTTCAATGGCTTATAAAAACAAAAAAGCTAATCAGCCAATAACATGGCAGAAAATCAATGCATTTAGGCATGTGGACATGGTAAAGACAACGTGCTGAAGTCAAACCGAGCATCAGAATGGGAAAGAAAGGGGCACAAAGGCACAGACAAGGAGCATAAACACACATTAATGTCTTTTGGAGTTCCTATTCATCACTGTGGGTGACTGAAGCTGGTCCTTGAGGCGTGTCCTAGTGCCTGATACACTGGAACATTATAATGAGCCTTTAAGCAGCGCAGACGCTAAATCTACAACACTAAGATTGCAGCAGCGCTACTGCTCCTGTTGGTCTGACCGGACATCACCTCACTAAATCTCACACACAGGACCGAAGGGTAATTCACTGTCCTCTCCTGAGACAATGGCTGTGTTCGAAACAGCCTACTAACATCCTCCCTGGCTCCCTCATACTCAACATGTATACTCCACACTGTTTACAATCGATTGTGTATGCGAGGTTTGTTGGACCGTTTACACTGAAGTATAGGCCTACAGATGTATTAAAGAATAAAAAAAAAAACTTCTGTGTCATTTGAAAAGACCCAATGCATTGTGGGGCGATTAAAAAGTAACCTATTGATCCATACACAAAATCTTCCCGGAAGTAAATACTCATCCGGACATTTTTCGCCTACACAAACTATTTCGCATACACAACCACAACATACTCAAATTGACTTTAAAATGAGTATGAGTAGGACGTTAGTAGGGCTTTTCGAAAACAGCCAGCGTGAAGTCAGCAAATGATCACAACAAGTCACCGAGAGAGATCCAACTAATGTTTGTGTGTGTTTGTTGGTGGCAAGAGAATTAGGGCCGAGTGTGTGTAGGTCAACAACTGAATTGGACATTTGGGTTGTCTCATTGAGATTGTCTGTTGACATGATTACAGTCCCGGTGCAAGACGATTACATGAAATAGCATAAAACATCTCCCTTAAAGCTATAATGCATAATTGCTGGCCCCCCGTGAGGAATTCTGAGTTTGTAAAGTCTGCCACACTGAGAAATATAGAGAGAGTTATGTGGGGAAGAGGTGTAATCAACTTTGTGTCAACTTGTTTGGGCGATGGCTTTATTGTAGCCAATCTTCATTGATATGGAAAAGTTACGCACTATAGCTTTAATAATCTCTCTTTGTAGCTATGGCCAGATGCTGGATTCATACTAGGCCTATCAATATAATAATGTATTTTGTAGTAGGGGGCCACAGTGATCAGAAAAGTAAATGAGACTCAAACTATGTGCACTGACAGCATTGTAAAAAAAAAAGTATTTTTCGGGCGTCGCAACTGCACAATCGTAAAAATCCATGCGCAAACAATCCCTATTTTACCTTTCAAAATGAAATAAAAACAAGCAATATCCTATTGAGTGGTATTAGAAATAGGCCTATGTAACCCTACACTATGGACAAGCTGCTGAGACGGTGTGAACTTCTAGTCGCTAATTACCGGTTGAGGAACTGCTGGACTTGGTGTGGGACGCAGAGAGCCAGCAGAGCAGAGCAGCGCGCCAGGGCAGGCTGCGGACCGTGGAGACCCGTCCCGTGTGCTTTCAGGACGATTTTGCGACTTTTATTGGGGCGTATTGCTGTCAAAAAATAACCTCCATGAAGGCACACACATACCCGCTTTATGATCTAGTTTTTCGGGTGTCGCCACAGCGCTGGTTAAGTGTCCAAACGGTTATGCGCGTAAAGACGGTCCGGCATGACCGACAGGGAGAGCGCTGAACACGGCATCTCATCACCGACAACCCCCGCTGGTCGGATGGTGCCAACAAAATGACTCGAGCTCTCTCCATCCTCGCTTACTTCTTCTCTGTGATTCAATGTAAGTGTGTCTTTCTTTCGCTATGACTTATCCTGTAGTGTAGGCTACTGGCATGTGCTGTTATGTTATATTCATTTGGTTGAAACTGCCTTTGTGCGTATAAGTGATTTGTCTCTTTTTGAGTGTCCCAACGTGGAAGTTTTCAGTGCAATGGCTCAGCTGCTCATGTTGCAACCGCTCAAACGATACAGAAGACAATATATATTTTAATCTGAATACTGAATTGAAGTACATAGTAAATTAAAATCCCATGCATGAAAAGCAAGTTCAGCCAAGATATGATACAACTGTTTTTCACCACTGTGATGAGTCAGTCCCGCAATCAAAAGTGGCCTGTAGTCACAAAATCAGCCATCAGATCTTATCTAGCCTGTATATAGATATTAAGAGTATAGGGTCACCAGCAATCACAACCTCTACAACTGAGAAGTGTAGGCTACACAATATGAGAAGACAGCCTTTCAAACCGAGATATAGCCAATACTTTTCTTTACTTCTTCAACATGTGCAAAGCTGGTCTACTTGGTGAGATCAAAGGGATTCAAAGTTTCCCTTTAGTCTCTCTGAAGGACAAGTCTATGCTATGGAAGATTTTATTGGACTTTATTATCTGTGAAAGCAAAACATAAACTCTTCCATACTATTCATTTGTATCTCTTTATGTGTCACACCCTGTGCATGTGT
Organism: Ammodytes dubius; assembly: GCA_026122265.1. Classification (NCBI taxonomy): domain Eukaryota; kingdom Metazoa; phylum Chordata; class Actinopteri; order Uranoscopiformes; family Ammodytidae; genus Ammodytes; species Ammodytes dubius. Next base: position 30,302,007 of record CM047505.1, on the reverse strand, counting down.
TGTGTTGAACATTTATGACATTTAAAGGTGTAGTCCGTGAATCTGATCGCTTGTTTTGTCAAAATCAGTGAATATCTCCTCAAAATCCGCTGCCTGTACGTGTGTGTGTGTACAAATACAAAAAAAATCTGGTGTAAATACACAGCCTAGGCTCTGTAAACGGGGATGTTGCTGGCTAGGGTAGGCCCCCTTTGTTTGCATATGCCAAAATGTAATTTTGGCAACAATCTTTCTCAAGAATAGCTGACTCCACCTTTGAATGAGAGTGTGTATACAAACATACATCCACAATGACAAGCAGCAGTCAACCAAACATTCATACCAATAAAATATAGATAAAATATGTGCCAGTGTGCATATAAATATATGACCGGGCTATAATGCACTGGTAAAGGAATTATTGCACAATGGTAATAGCGGAAGAGGAGATGTGGATTGATGTTGCATTGGGCATAATATATTATATTGAGAGGTGCAAGGCTGTACAAGAGGAATTCATTTGTTGTTTGTAATTCATAACACCTCAGTAAACCTTTGCCCTGTGTTTTGGTCCATACACAGACTCCATTATTATTTCTGGATTCAAACTGTGCGACATTTTAGTAGAATAATGTTTTTGTGGCGTGACCTTATCAACTTCACAATGGCTGACTCTAGTATTGTATTAACACGCCTGACCTCACTCTCGATCAACGTAATGTCAAGTAAACACTCATTGTACGTTGCTCATTTCAGCCATTAAAGTTAAACACACACACGCGCGCCACACACACACACACACACACACACACACACACACACACACACACACACACACACACATTTGAATGGTTATACTTGTGAGGACATTCATTGACGTAATGCATTCTCTAGCCCCATACCCTAACCCTTATCATTAACACTAAATGCCTAACTCCAACCCTTACACTAACCCTAACATAAACCTCATTCATACCTGAACCTTAAACACTATAGTCTTAACCCTCCAACAGCCCTTGAAAGGCTTGTCCCGAGGTGAGAACCGGTCCTCACTTTCCGAAAATGTCCTCACTCTTCTCTTCAACTTCTTAAACTCAAATTGGTTCTCAGAAGAAGAAAAAAATAAGTGTTAAAGCGCACATGCACACACACACACACACACACACACACACACACACACACACACACACACACACACACACACACACACACAGGTAGCAGCAGGTGATCACAAGTTCTCGCAGAGTGCTATTGGCCTTCACCTCTCGGGAAGGCATGAGCTTGTTTGACTGTGGTCTCCGAGGGCTTTTGACAACACACCATCTGTTAAACAGTGCTGTGGAAGTCGGGCTGTGTTGGATGTTGGATGGGACCCGGGCCAAATAGCTGACAATGGCACAGTGGTGGCAGCATGCTCTGACCCGTGGGGGCTGTAGTCTGTCGCCACTGCCACGCCCGCTAAGCCACCGGGAGTCTGTGGGCCGATAATGACACTCACAGTTTGATACGGAGCAAGAGGTTAAGCTTTAGGAGTTGAAGGTCTAATATTGTACTTTCTTATGAGACGCGAAGCAGGGGCGTAAAACAAAACTCTGGGCATTAGTCTCTGTGGGTCCCATTTCTCCCTTTGTCCATGTCGATTTTTTTTCTCAATTTTGAGATAAGTATAATTTAGTCTACAACCGTTCACATGCATCTGTAGAGTTTATGATTGGGCAGTCATTGAGAACTGTTCATACCAAGATAAAAAGTAATAATAATCAATTACTCAGGGCACTCTGGTGGCGTAGTGGATAGAGCGTGTACCATATTGGCTCCAAACTTCGTTGCCGTGGTCGTGGGTTCAAATCTGACCCGTGGACCTTTACTGCAGGTCATCCCCCCTCTCTCTCTCTGTCTCCCCATTTCAACTCTGTACTGTCCAATAAAGCTTGAAAATGCTAAAAAATTATCACTTACTGTATATGGGGTAAGTCAGCAGTTTGAAATGACCCCACATATCAACCTCCCTTCCGTAATAGATTGTAGCCGACAATAACTTCACTACGGTTAAATGGGGTGAAATAAGGGCCACATGTTTTCATGATTGTACGCTTTGATAGGTCATTTTCAAAGACATTTTTCACATGAAAGTGTAGCTAAGTCATCACATAGCTCCACAAACGCTACATGTGGTGATTCTCTGAGGTTCTGAAGTCATGAGTATCACTCTACTGAATATTGACAACGCCAGCGATTATTTTTAAACGTGGCCATCAGTAACAGTCTAGCCTCATTACCGTTGAGACCGCCAGTTAGTCGACTCAGCTATACGTACCGTGAGGGGACATTAATAACTAACAGTATGTAACGGGAATGGAATGCTTGTAGTGCTACATGTATTAATTCTGGTTTAGATAGGAAATGCTGATCATCAGTTACAATCAGGGTCTGTCTTCACCTTTGACACGGGCACCATTTATCAGGGACTTAGGGAAAGAGATGCCCTGCGTTCCGAATAGCATACTCTTTCTTTTTTCTATTCTACATACTACAGCCGACGATGAAAATAATCTAGTTAGGATGCAGTAGGCATACTATTGGGACATTCTTAAAAGTATGTATTTCATCATAACATTGCACCTTGATCTGGCCTCTTGCTTTTATATTCGTCGCATCCCCGTTTGCTTTCATATGGAGGCTCCGTTGATGTGACGTCACTTAAAGTTCGCACTGGATTATGTGTCAGAATCGCCCAAATAGGATGCTGTTTTCAACACTAAAAATCTTGGCCGGATTTAGTAGACATCCGGATCTTTTTAACCATCCTAAATTTGGCCGCAAGAATCGGGACATACTAAATCCTTTTTCTACCGTACTAAATAGTAGAAAGTATGCGATTCGGAACGCAGGGATGGAGTTAAAGTGTTGGTATTCAGAGTGTATTCTCCTTTTAAAAGATACTCCAAGTGGTTTTGCTACAGGGAAATAAAAAAAAATCGTTCCTTTTCCCAAATAAAATGACCTATTAGGAAATTGTTGGGTTCTTCATAGCATAACATTTCTCATATTCAGAGCATATTCTCTTTTAAAAGATACTCCAAGTAGTTTGGCTTTAATGGAAATATGGACCTATTAATATGCTGTGAAAATATCGGCCCTCATCCCAAATACAGTTACTTACAAGGACATTTTTGGCTTCTTCAATATCATTTCTACACCGATGCCAACCCTGGGCCCCCTTAATTGACAGATAATGTTACTGGAGTGGATTCTGATACTGGAAAGTTAGATTGTGCAGCTTGGTCAATTTCATTTAGGGTTTTCAAAGTTGTAGCACAGAGGCAATTTCTTTAAGTTTGTTTTCTTTAAGTTTAAGTGTGGTGGATGTGTGAATTACATTGATATTAGAACAGTACCATATACAGCTCCGGAAAAAATTAAGAGACCAGTCTGGATTTTCCTAAATCTCATCTCTACATACCTTTTGAAAATGCTCTTAGTGACAAAATTGTATTGGAATTTGTAGAAATGTTGTGAGTAGATATTGAATAAACCAAAATGTTCATTCTACTCAAACAGATAGTAAAACGAGAGTACTGAATATTTCGAGTGGTCTCTTAATTTTTACCAGAGCTGTGTGTCACTACCAAAACAGAAGTTGTTTTAGGCTTTACATACAGAGAGAGAAAGTAGAGGTTTAAAAGGCATGGTGGATAATCCTGTAGCATTGGTCAATAAAACAACAAATCAAATCTCCAAGTGCTAATTTTCTGCTGTCATTGCTTTTTGCTCTGCCAAATATACGTCAACACAACAGGACCTTTACTCCAATCAGATGTGGTTTGGGGGCAAGTTGCTATAGCCCTGCACATTAATTTAACCTGCACTTGACAATTAGCTAACAGGCTGCAGCGGCATTCAGAGTTATATCATGTTTCTTTTTACATGTTAAATAAATCACTAATAATGTCTGATTTGTTCATTTGTCCCTCATCTGCTCAGGAATTAAGTATGTTGATGTTGTTTTAGCGTATTGGAATTTTTTGGAAATAAATAATTAATAAGTGGAAAGAAGACAAAAAAAACGAAATAAAAAATACTCTGAATTATAAGTTTAATAAGGGTGTAAATTTGGACCCCTTGGTAACTTGGGGCCCAAGGCAATCACCTACCTTTAGCCACCTTTAACTGGAGGCCAATAGTGGTCTATGGCTCCAATTGGTCACCACCATATTGCTAAGCCACACCCACTTTGAGTGATCCAATCGAATCTGAAGAAAACATTTGTCATCTGTTCCCCGTCCACATATTCTGATTCACTATTGAATATGTCACATTGCAGAATCTGGAGAAGTTCCAAATTCCTTTTGAATGTGACCTTAAACGTTCCCTAATAAAACAGTTAATGTCAGACATCCGCATTCCGTATCAAGATTTGGTCTAGGAAAAAAGCGTTGGCACACTAAAAATAACCCTTTTTATTGCAAAATTAGACTGACCTTTGTTTTTTTTCTAAGATATTTGGCGTCTATAGTCTGAATACTCAGAAAATGGCCAGAAAGCAAAAAATATCAACAAACTGGATTGTTTGGACCAGCTTGTGAAACCACTGCAGAACACTTAGCAAAATAATATCTCATTCTGTGATTTCCAGACAGATCCATCCTCCATTATAAAAATAGCCCACAGTGTGACAGCTGAATGTATTTGGCTTCAAACTATACCAACACAGCAGTTTAGAAATATACGGTTATGCAAATAACTCTAGCCAATCTGTAATTGTTGGTCCTAATGGATTAAAATCAGCAAAGGAAAATACCAGCATACCTAATCTTTGTTTGTGTTAATTCTAGCAGCCCCTTTGGACAAAAGCGGTAGTTTTTTTTTACACCACCAGCTGTTGTTCCTGGGTGAGCGTAACCATGACAAAGGCATTAGCCAGAACCAAATACAGCGTTCTTTGCACTGATGGTCTCGTTTGCTGTTACATGTCATTTAGGATCATCAGAGGAAAATTTGACTGTTTCAGAAATATTTAAACGTTACTCATAGCTACTTTAAGTTCCATGCAATATAGCACCTCAGTTCGATTCGAAATAAATCAACAGTATCCATCAACTTTAACCAAGTCACAGCATTCATGGCCCTTTGTCTGAGCACGTAGTCTTTCCCCATGGAGAACTACTGTAGGTCTAAAGGTTTCTTGATATTGGTATTTCTACACTCAACACCACACTACGCCATCGGTGTTTGAGTGTGTGTATGAAAATGTGTGTTAAGATATGTGAGGTGCATTGTGAAGCGCCTTGTGACCCTGGTCTGTGAAGGGTGCTCTATAAATAAAAGCTTACTTACTTACTTACTTACTTACTTACTTACTTACTTACACTTGAACACATAAATACATAATATCTAAATATCTAAATACATAAATGATCATGAATATAACCGTGTCACCACCAGGCCTCAGCTGTGCAGACTCGGAGGAGCGTCTCATGAACTGGCTGCTGGGAAAGAATCGCTACAACCCGCTGATCCGCCCGGCCCTCAACCGGACCGAGAGGGTCACCGTCACACTGCTAGTGTCTCTGGCTCAACTCATCAGTGTGGTAAGGCACCAGAGTGTGTGTGTGTGTGTGTGTGTGTGTGTGTGTGTGTGTGTGTGTGTGTGTGTGTGTGTGTGTGTGTGTGTGTGTGTGTGTGTGTGTGTGTGTGGTGTGTGTGTGTGCATACTATATGTGTGTTAAGAACGAAGAAAGTTAGAAAGGTAGAGGTTGACAGAAAAGACATAGCTATAGTCACAAGGCTTTTCAGTTCAGCTCATTGCAAACCGGCCCTTTGTGCAGAAAGGCTCTATACTATAGCTGCAAACGGATGGATGAAGTGGAGGATAGATCTGGTCAGCTGTGATCTCTGCCCGTTGTCACGCCCAGATTGAAACTTCAGCACATTGGATTAAAAGGGCCATAAAGCTGTTTTAGCCTCAGCGATAGAGGCTCCCCTCTGATTAACAGTGCAGGCCCCAGCTTCCAGCAGCAAAGGCTCACTCACAGCTGCACTTTATGGGTTTTGCATTGTACCCCTTGGAGTAATTTGCATTTTTGTATCAATTGTATTGGAAGTGTGTATGTGATTGCAATGTGATTACTATGCCACCAGTAAACATGCTAACTCTGTCCTCAGATCTTAAATAACCTTTTATTTGCAATGAACGTTGCAGGAGACAAGTAGCTGTTGATTCCGTATGCAAGACTGTGTTGTTTGCTTGTTACACCATAAGAAACTATCTTTGTTTTAAGGGCATATAAGCAAAGTGTATAATGTATTATAAGAATATCTAGCGTAATATATTTCAGATGTGTAAGTAATTAGCATCTCTCTAACAGTTATTCCCAACCTTTTTTTGTCTGACACACGCATGGGGTCCTGTTATATTAACTAAAGTAGGCTATATCCCATCAACTTCATGTTCCAAAAGGTTGGTTTGAGTGGATTTTAGCGGGGTTTTATTTACTCTACTTGCTATTACTATTAGCCACCAATTTCCACCATTGTATCCACTACTTTTTGAATGGTAAACTGTATATCTAGATGAGAATAATTAGCATCTCACTTTTGCATTTTTGCAGAATGAGAGAGAACAGATCATGACCACAAATGTCTGGCTCACTCAGGTAAGTGTCATGTCGTGTTAAATGTCCTTCCGCCTGATCTTGAATTTAACCATAACCACTTATCCCTTCTCAATGTGGAACAAAACGCTTCTGTAATTGTGCTTCGAACTTATTTCACTGGTAATCAAGCATGTAAATAGCAATTTGCTGGTCTTGAGATGGTGTGTGGAAGTAGAATTTGACGGCCAGGTCACTCTGTCTTTCCAGCACTGGGTGGACTACAGGTTGTCATGGGACCCTGCCAAATACGAAGGCATCGACAAGCTGCGTATCCCCTCCAGACACATCTGGCTCCCGGATATCGTTCTGTACAACAAGTAAGCATCCCTGGGTCATGTCGTAGTGTTAAGTTCATTTGATTTGATTTGATTTGATTGAAATTTATTGTGTAAAAGAAAAAAATTAAAAAAACTGAAAATATACAGAAAATAATGATGTTGTACAAAATAGAAAGCAAAATTAGTCACATGAATGACAAATACTTCATAATTTTAAAAACATGTTCGAAAAGGAGTTACAGTTACCGTTACAGAGATATTTAACAAGCTTTTGTGAGAGACAAATATTCTTGTAATGAATTCTGATTTTTGGCTCTGAATGGGAATGGGAAACTATCTCTTAGACATTAAGCCTTGTTTTTCAACTGAGCGGTGCAATTAGGTTTGGCACGGTACGGCACGGTGCGGTTCCATAGGGTTATACACTGAGGTCCGTTGATTGGTCGACAGAATCACAATTTCCCTGCGAGAGATGTGTTACGTTCTTCTTTTCATTGAATTGATTTGGTGGCCTAGACTGTGTCTCGTGGAAACGCAAGACTGATCTAGTATTACTCTTCCGTACCAAACCAAACTGTACTGCTCAGTGGAAATGAGGCATTTGAGAAATAACAAATGGTTTCTGGTTCGTTCTTGGCAGTCGACAAATAACCAATAAAAATGTTCTGTATGAGTAGCTTTCCTCTGCAGGGTTGACAACACAAGCCTCATAAATTAACACACAAGCGCTATGTATCTAAAATTGTTCTCTCTCTCTTTCATCCCTCTCTCATAGTGCTGACGGTACTTACGAGGTGACAGTCTTCACCAACGCGATCGTTCTTTTCAACGGCAGCGTCAACTGGCTTCCTCCCGCCATCTACAAAAGCGCCTGTAAGATCGAAGTCAAACATTTCCCCTTCGACCAGCAGAACTGCACCCTCAAGTTCCGCTCCTGGACCTACGATCACACGGAGATAGACTTGATCTTGAAGTCCAAAGTGGCCAGTATGGATGACTTTACCCCCAGTGGAGAATGGGACATCTTGGCTTTACCGGGGAGACGGACTGTCAACCCTCTGGACCCAACTTATGTGGACGTAACCTATGACTTCATCATCAAGAGAAAGCCCCTTTTCTACACCATCAACCTCATAATTCCCTGTATTCTGATCACGTCTCTAGCCATCTTGGTCTTCTACTTGCCTTCGGACTGTGGTGAGAAGATGACCCTGTGTATCTCCGTGCTATTGGCTCTCACTGTGTTCTTGCTTTTGATCTCAAAGATCGTCCCGCCCACTTCACTGGACGTCCCGTTGATCGGCAAGTACCTGATGTTCACTATGGTGTTGGTAACCTTCTCCATTATAACCAGTGTGTGTGTGCTTAACGTGCACCACCGATCTCCTAGCACCCACACCATGCCTTCCTGGGTCAAGCTGGTATTCCTGGTCAAACTTCCTGCTTTGCTCTTCATGAGACGCCCAAGCAATAACTCGGCACGCCAGAGACTTCGTCAACAGAGGTGTCTGCGGGCGAGGAGATCCATTTTGGGCTTGGGTTATCCAGTTGTGTCCAAATCTGGTATCACCATGTCATCTTCTGCCCTGCTGTCTTCCGAATCGGCCTACTCCACCCCGGGACACAGAAATACAGTTCCTCCAATGGGGTACGGTCACTTCAATAGGAAAGGGGACTCACGTACACATGATTACCTGCCAAGTGGTTTCAATTCTACCCAGGACTGTCAGCAGAGAGACAACCCAGAGTGGCCTGCTGATGTCCAGGAGGCAGTGAACGGAGTGCGCTTTGTGGCTGAGCACATGATGGGAGATGATGATGATCAGAGTGTACGTATACATATTGTTTTATTACATCGATCTGCACAGTGCTTTACTTGATTGATTGGTTTGATTGACTTGGGTGTTCTGCACCATATGGCACCCTAGTAAGAGACTAGACAGTTACAACGAGCGGGATGCCCACATGACACATCATCTTATACAGTTCCGAAAATTAATCAAGAAAACATTTCAAAACATTCAATTTCCACAACAAAAATTTCTCAGTCTGTTCAATAACTGAGTCTCTGTTTAAGTTTTTTAAGCATTTTCTGCAAACTTGCAGAGAGACTAAGAACTACATAAACAAATACATTTCAATGCATCCTTTTTGTGTTACTGTTAAAATGTACTTGCTTTAGGTAAGTTTAGACTCAATACCCCCCTCATGGGGTGGTAGGATGGGGGGTGGTAGGATGGCCTAGAGGTAAGGTGGCCGACCAGTAACCATGAGGTCGCTGGTTCGATCCCCGGCACCGGACAGGAGGGTGTGAGTCGTAAAACTAGCAGAGGCTGGTATTGTGTCTACGGTGCCCACCATCTCTACCATTGTGTCCTTGAGCAAGACACTTAACCCCAAAATTGCTCCAGGGGCGCTGTACTGCGGCTGACCCTGCGCTCTGACCCCCTCCGAAGTGTGGTAACTTGAGAGGGGATATGCGAAAAGACAAATTTCAATGTGCCTCGTGTACAACTGACAAATAAAGATAACTTAACTTAACTCATACATTGATTCTGATCCTCATAAACGGGACCACACTTGTTCATAACATTTACTGTACTGTCTGTCTGTGACCTCTGAAACGCAGGAGGAAATACCACTAACTTAAATAGTGGGTGTAACACAGCAAATTTAAAGCAGACATGGGACAATCAATCGCGTTGCCTGATAAATCAATAGAACGAGGGGAGGCAACCAGGAGTGAGAAATGACTTGTTCCAAAAACATCCAAGGACAACGTTAAAAATGGGGTGAAAGGGTCAACGGCTTATTCAGCGAAGGTCTCAGCAATATGAAAATGGTCCTTACAAGGATATAACTTAACTATGTTCCCATTGAAATATCAGTCAGTCAGTCAGTCAGTAACCTAGGAATAATGTTATCTATATTAGTAAATATATTTTTTTTATATATATAGTACTGTATAGCAGTATATAACAGTATACACAATAAAGGATATTCCACTGCAATCCAATTCAAGTGCTATCAAACACAATAGTCTGCAAATATGTAGATGATGTATGTAAGATTTGTCATTAGGGGTTTACAGATTGTTTGTCACTCTCACACTTATAAATTCATTAATTAATTCATTAATTAAGTCAGTTAGGCTCTCTGCCCTCGAGTGGCTCCACTGAGGAGTAGCAGCTTCCACATTTATCACACTAACGCAGCTCTGCAAGTTAATTATAATAAATACCTGTGTAACTGACTAAATTAAATAGTTTTTTGTGTGTGTGTGTGTATATGCAGGTGATAGAGGACTGGAAGTATGTGGCCATGGTGGTGGATCGTATGTTCCTGTGGATCTTTATCATCGTGTGTGTGACGGGAACTCTGGGTTTATTCCTTCAGCCAATCTTCCAAGCTCAGATCGTTCCCAACCAGATCCCATGACAGAAACTCCTCGCATATGATGAACTACAAAGAAGACAGGGCCATGGGATGCTCCGGTGGCGTAGTGGATAGAGCGCGTACCATATTGGCTCCGGCCTTCGTTGCAGAGGTCGCGGGTTCAAATCCGACCCGTGGACCTTTACTGCAGGTCATCCCCCCTCTATCTCTGTCTCCCATCTCAAATCTGTACTATCTAATAAGGCTTGAAAATGCCCCAAAAATTATCTTTAAAAAAAGGAGACAGGGCCATGTTTGGGATTTTCTTCAAGCTATTTTATTATAATAAGCAGTTTAAGCAGATGGGGTTGTAAAACCTTCTTCGGGGTTATTGTGTAGAATGGTTGGGCATTGAACAGACTTGGTAGTAATATAATATAATATTCATAAAAATGGTTTAATTAGTGTATTATTACCGGGGGTGGGGGGACCAGTAGATGCAGCTCAATGCTCCGATATTACACACTGTACCTTTAAAAACCTGTGGTATACTGGCAGGGATCAAAAAGCACTAAGAGTAAAATTGTCTGTGCCAGAGGGAAAAAAAGGAATTGCAACAACCATTGTGTACACAAGTGGAATCGACCGAATCATTGTACACGATAGAACATGGATAAAATGTCTTCTACTAAGAAAAATCATGTTGTATACAGCAATAGAACCCTCAAAGGAACCCCAATTTTGAGGAAATGGTACGTCTGCACGGAAGGGACCTAATGTACCATCATTGAACAGAGGTTATTACCCCTAATGTCGACAAAGGGACATCTGCCAAACTGGACTCTTGCAGAAATATACCCACTAGGACGAAAGATAAGATATGAGGAACATCTGTCTACTGTCAGACGTGGTTTGACTCGTTATTTGTGTTAAAAAAGTTATATTCCCGTGTCATTGACTTTTGATGTGTGATTAAAGAATGGATAGTAAAGATCAACGGTGTCCTCTTTCACTTTGATTAAAAACTATGAAATCCCCCAATAAAGTCTTGACATTGTCGGGGTCTTGCCAAAGTGCTTAGTTAATCTATGTTGCTCGGCTATAAAGTGTTATCCTTAAAGCTAATGGGTACGCGGAGGACGGTGCCAATTCTAATATTTCATCGCTAAGGTAACGAGGCTGTTCACTTGAAATGTGAGAATGTGTGACCGGGCAAAAAAATATATATTGATGAAACAAAATCGTCGGAGAAGGAGCTGATGTTTTTTGAAATTTCCTGAGAACCATTGTATACCCATAAACCTGATACATTATGTGACGTTAAAGCTATAGTGTGTAACTTGTGTTGCCCCCATGAGGAATTCAGAGTAATTACAACAATAGTCGCAACTAAATGAGGTAAGCCTTCGTTGATAGCTCATGGATTTTATAACTTCTGCTGTACGTACAGGTTTTTTTTTTTCTTAGCAGTAGAATCAACAAAGGAAACATTTCTTTTTGGGATTTTTCTCAACTCCAGCACCAGTTTGTAAGCACTGCCATACTGAGGAATACAGAGAGAGTTTTGTTGAGCGGATATGGCTAATCAACTTTGTGTCAACTCCTTTGGCGAGGGCTTGAATGCAACAGACATTTTTTTTATGAAAAAGTTACACAATATAGCTTTAATCAAAAAAACATCTACGATTTAGCATCTGCGAAGGAACAGACATGGAGACGTAATTGTTACAGACACGGTAATCTTATGGACAGTCATACAGTATATGCATTTCCTCCAGAGTTAAGTATCTGTTAATGGCTTATTTCTTCAGACCGACAAGGTGAGATGCACCTAATTGATGCTTCACTGGACCTTCACCCACACACAACATACACCACTCATTAAACAGTGCTGAGTCAGGGGGGGCTTCTTCGAGATTCTGCAGACTCTTGGCTCTTTTTGTGACCCTGTCATTTAAATCAAGGGATAGCAATCAGTGGCTGTGTTAAACGGATGGAATCGCTTTACCAAAATCTTTATTCTTTTTTTTGTCAGAGTTGTCAAGATCAGCCATTGCTTTTTCATTAACGTGTTCGCGTCCTGTCATTAGTGAAGAGTGACAGCGACAATCCATCATCTGTTTCAAATCCAAACAAGCCTGGAAGAATAGTCACTCAACAACGCTCAACGGAAGGTCCCATAAATCACACTGGCAGCAGCCTTTGGTCGTTAGTTTCCAATAGGATATGCATGGGGAAACTAAATAACAACATTGCTCTGGAACACAGTGGAAGCCAAGTGGTTTCTGTGTTTAGGCCATATAATTGCAACATCGCTGGTTTCGATTCTAGCTGGAGAGGTTGCATGTTGTAGGCAACCCCCCTTTCTTCTGCAATGTTTCCTGCCTGCCTCTAAATCTATTTCTATCCAACGAAGAAAAAAAAACAAAAAACATTGGGACCATTGAGAATTGTCCTGTCCCCATTTGTTTGTTACCAGCAAAGATATACCCTTATATAGACCTAAAAAATGTGTGGATTCAACGTTTTTTAATCAAAGTATTTTTAAATATACAGGATACCCTTTTGTCTCTTCAAGTCAAAATGTATTCTTGTTATTCTTGCTGACGCCTCAATGTGTGGGTGCACAAACAACTGAAGTTTCCATATAGAGGGCTGTCTTTAGACTAAAAGCTTTCTGAAGATCAAATGAACATTTATGTCTACACGTATATGTGATATTATCATTTATTACTCCCCTAGGGAACAATTCTTGTTTGACTTGCCACCACTCAAAGGTGTTGAGAACGCAGGGTCACACACCAAACAGCATATCAGCCGTCGGAAGGGATTTAATTATTGTTTGAGGACACTTTGGCTAGAAAGCTCTTGGACTTCCCCTTCATACAGCTAAAAAAGATTGTCAAACCACTGTGCCATCCAATAAGAAGGAAACACATTAGTTTGAAATTACAGTAAAAAAAAAAGTAAAGCCATATTTTAAGACATAGCTAGGCCTATGTCACTATGTGATATATATGTGGGCCTATACCTCCAGATATTGTACATTTTGTAAAAAAAAAAAAAACCAACTCAAAATCAATAAGAATCAATCAAGATAATGTCTGTTATGTCTCTAAACTGCCACAGAGGGCCCACCCAGACCCAAACACAGCCACAGCACACAGAGAATATTGATCTTTTTCTGATGAAGTGAAAGCTTCTTCTTTTGGTTTTCACAAGGACACTGTGAGGGGGCACTACTGTATGTGTGACTGAGTCTGTGAGCACCAGCTGGAGCCATGTTCACTGTCCATGGGAAATTTTAGATCTGCACAACTTTGGTGCCAATTAGTCTTTATGCAAGAGATCTGACCGTGTTTCAGATTAGATGTAGTATAATATTGACAAAGGAAATTAAATGAACTAGTTAATCATTTCAAGGGATTATTTTAATCTAATTGAAGCTTGCTGTGATTTAAAATGTGACACCAGTCTTTAACCTGTTCCATCACATCAAGTCGCCCTATAGGTGGCGCATTTTTTGCAGTGCAGTCTCTCCGTTGCTCTCCCTCTCCTCTCTCTCTCTCTCTCTCCATCCCTCCCTCTCTGCTCCCTTCTCTATCCCTCTCTCCATCCCTCTCTCTCTCCCTCTTTCTCTCTCTCTCTCCATCTCCATCTCTCTCTCTCTTTCCATCTCTCTCTCTCTGAAACTGCAGACGCGCTTTCCCTCTCCACACTTTCTCCTGCCGTCTGCTACACGGAGACGCTACTGCTGCTACTGACCTGATATCCAGTATGTGCTACTGACCCTGGATGGATTGATTCATATTGATTTTATCACTTAACAGAAAAGGATGAAGGGGAATATTTTCTTTGTTTTGCCAACATGTTCCATCCTCCTGTTTCTCCTACCTGGTGAGTAATAACCTACTACTTTTGACTTAACATCTTACTTGTTGCTTTGAATAATGCTATTGACACAATTAATTATATAAATGACGTGTGCAATATTAGCAATTAAAAATAGTAATTTTGAAATAACATCATAGGTGAATAAAACTGTATGCTCATGTTCAAATATTACAATTTAACCGGTGATATTCTTAGAAAATCCAGGTGATAAGTAATGATTTTTAGCCTATTGTTGTTATTCATTTTAATGGATGCATGTGTTCATAGGTGTCACATTTTTATTTATGTTTACACTGAGGGAAACCTTTGGAATACATCAGATAAATCATAAAATAACAAAGGATTACAAGGAGGATGTGTGGAATATGAAATTACACAGAGCTCCCCTGATTCATTTACTTAATAAAAGCACATTTATTAATGCATTATGAATGCGTCTCAAATGCCTAATAGATTCTGAATTTGGCAAGATGTACAGGAGGTGCCACACATGGACCATTTGTAAGATCACATGGCTACAAGAATTGCAAGTGGATTAGGATTTGTTATAACTGCAACAAAAAAATAATCATTGTCAACAAAATAAGTCACTATAAAAAGTTGATCTCTTATTTAGATAAGCATGTTGATCAATTTATTTAAAAAAAATGTGTGGTTGACTGTCAAATAATAATAAAGTTTGAACAGTATTGCCATTTTTTTATTTACAGATTGTAGGGACATAAACAAAACCTTAATCAATACACAAAAATCTTTAAAAAAAAGTGACACGCACTCACACACAGATCCAGGAGAAGAGTTACTATCAACTCAACAAAATGCATCAAAACTATGTCTAGAGGACACAAGCTCCTGCCAGCACAAATCATCCATTCACTGTAGCCAAGGTTTCAGTATCAATAAAATAACCTTAGAAATATGGCATTGAAATACAGACAGAAATGTCCTGGTGCCCTGGATTTATGTATATTAAACATTGGTCCGTTTGTTATATAGACACATTTTGAACACAGCTGTAGCGCCTATACTCTATAATAAAGCACATTGCAGTGACAGGTTCATGTGTGACCCTTTGCTCTTATTCAGGAGTCTCCTGCTCCGATGCAGAACACAAGCTTTTCTCTGTGATATTCTCTCACTACAACCAGTACATACGACCCGTGGAGAATGTGTCTGACCCGGTGGTTGTACAGTTTGAGGTCTCCATGTCACAACTGGTCAAAGTGGTAAGTGGTGTGTGTGTGTGTGTGTGTGTGTGTGTGTGTGTGTGTGTGTGTGTGTGTGTGTGTGTGTGTGTGTGTGTGTGTGTGTGTGTGTGTGTGTGTGTGTGTGTGTGTGTGTGTGTGTGTGTGTGTGTGTGTGTGTGTGTGTGTGTGTGTGTGTGTGTTTTGTGTGTGTGTGTGTGTGTGCGTGTGTGTGTGTGTGCGTGTGTGTGTGTGTGTGTGTGTGTGTGCCCAATAAATGTTTAAGTTGTTGATTCTACTGCTAACAAAAAACCTGGACACACATCAGAAGGTATAAAATCCATGTGCAATCACCGAAGGCTTACCTCAAAGATGCACTGACAATGTTTTTGAAATGACTCAGAATTCCTCAAGGGGCGATTTAAGTTATGCACTATAGCTTTAAGTTATCGTAGCCTACAACATATTAAAGAAGGATGGTTGATATGGTGGCTAATTTCAAAGATGAACCCCCTAAAACTGATTATTAGCTACTGTATATTCATATTGGTATAAACAGTTATTGTGTGATAGTTGTAGACTCAATTATTTGTAAGAAAAAAAAGTGGGCCTCAGAGTTTGTCGCTACACCCCTGCTTTTGTGTTAAGTGGGGCTATCATAAACAGCATTACATGTGGAGTGTCTTAGCATATAGAAATAGCAGCCCCTGGGTTCATAATCCTGGGTGATCTAAATGATGAAAGGGCGCTGTGTGGCTGATTGTCTGGCCTGAGATGAGATGGGCCATGTCAGCTGTCTGAGGGCCTTTCAGTTTAGGAAGAAGCTTCTATCACTCCATCACTGACACTTCAAACGAACGCCTTTTGGATTTAGCGTCAGTCAGTAGATTGTGATTGTGCTGCTGGAGCTATCTGCAGACAGACGGCTGTGTGTGTCTCCCTGCGCAGACAGACAGGTCAAGAACAGAGGCAGATAATCAAGCAGAAAGGAATCGGCAGTTGGACAGGGAGGACAGCTTCATTCACAAGATCAACAGCCTCGGATGCTTTGTACTTAATCATGTCAGGCTATGTGTGTGTGTGTTGTGTGTGTGTGTGTGTGTGTGTGTGTGTGTGTGTGTGTGTGATGTGTGTGTGTGTGTGTGTGTGTGTGTGTGTGTGTGTGTGTGTGTGTGTGTGTGTGTGTGTGTGTGTGTGTGTGTGTGTGTGTTGTGTGTGTGTGTGTGTGTGTGTGTGTGTGTGTGTGTGTGTGTGTGTGTGTGTCTGTGTGTGTGTGTGTGTGTGTGCGCGTGTGTGCGTGTATGTGTGTATGAGGGACAAGAGGAGATCCTCGTCAGCTCTTATATTCTAGACATTTGACCCATATCACCTTTGTAGAGATAGGCTACATAACCTCATTTATATACAGTATAATGTGTTAATTAGGTAGATTTGGAATTGCTTGCCAGTAGATTGTGTTAGGCCTACCTTTGGACAGAGCATGGCTAGCTGTTTATTGTCTTCGTGCATAGCTAAGCTAGCTGTCTCATCTTACTCTTGGCCAGAAAGCTGGAAACAATACCAAACAATTTCTTTAAATGTGTAATATTGAACAGAAAATACAATATTTTATCCAATAATAGCCAATAGTGCCTGTAACTATGTACACAATAGCATCCTCTACACAAGGGTTTTTCTGGACAGTTATAATAGACATTGGAGGCGGTCACACACCTGTGGCCATTGCAATCTGTTTTCCTTTGCCCGAGTACAGCCAATGTCTTTTTTCTTTCACCGAAAAGAAGCTCCACACAATGATGGATGACTATTTGTTCCCTGCCCACACCTGAGGCCTCTAACTCAGAAGCAATTGGTATCGGTCGGCCTACACCAATTACTACAGGGCTGTGTGTGAAAGCTAATCTAGACCATCAATAGCCTCTCCGCCCGAGCTGGGTCAGTTATCATCTCACAATCAGCGATCATGTGACAGCTCCTGCTTGAGGGTGTCAGAGAAGGTGCTTTGGTGGATAGCTGTTGCAGAGATTGCTCTTTCAAGAATGGGGTTCAGATTTTGAGGTGTGTTGTGTGTGTGTGTGTGTGTGTGTGTGTGTGTGTGTGTGTGTGTGTGTGTGAGTGTGTGTGTGTGTGTGTGTGTGTGTGTGTGTGTGTGTGTGTGTGTGTGTGTGTGTGTGTGTGTGTGTGTGTGTGTGTGTGTGTGTGTGTGTGTGTGTGTGTGTGTGTGTGTGTAATCACTTTCCTTGCAAGCATTTTTTTTTTGAGAAGATTGAGACCACTCTCATGTCACTGAAATATGAAGCTATAGCTAGAAATCAAGCTACAGCTATCATGTTCATGTTAACGATACATTTATTTTGTTCAAATTGCTTGGAATAAAAATAAAATAAACAGTAAAGTACAATTAACAATTTGCAAAATAATGTTTGCAGAGGTGGTGTCATTGCCCTTGTTGGTGGGTCTTGTTCAGATACATACTTCCAATGCATAAATATTCAGACATGCTAGAAATTAAATGGCTTTTTTGTTTTCAAAATCCGATGGAACAGAGACTGTATACTTCCATACTGAGCTGTTATAATCAAAGTTGAGTCTGTGCTGTGCTGTGGTCTAAGGGTTCTGGTTGTCATGTGTGTGTCACGCTCTGGACGTAAAGGACTCAGGTGTGTCTCTTTAAATCCTGTTGCCAGGGATACGCTGAGGTTTCACCCGCCAGACATCACATGCACAGACAAACTATCCTCACTGGTGTTATGGATAAATGCCTGTGGTAGCGTTTTTTGCTGTTTGTTAACTAAAGCACAAGTTTATTAAAATCTCAAGTAAAGAGGTACAAATTAAAACACCAAAGTACGGTTTACATGTTGTACTCCCTTGTCATTTGAAAGTGCCTTTACAATTTCAAATATTTGAAATTTGTTTTCTTGACCCTTGTATTGTATATTAATTGGACGCTGTATGTGGTGTATGAGAAGTGTGTGTACATGTGACATTGTTGGCTCTGCTTATTTTATCATAGTGTTGCTTTCTTGGCCAGGTCATTAACATAAAATAATTGTATCTCAATTAATTTTACATGTTTAAACCTGCAGTGTGTAGAATTGTGGGTTTTATTTCCTAGCAGATTTTGTACAAAGTAATTATAATATCCATATTTACACTTAATTTAGTGCATAATAGCTGAATTTTTTTTTTGAATTATCATTTTTTCCCTTAGAAAGGGTCTCATATATGTCCATATTTCTGTATATTTTGGACCAAGGCCTAGTGCCACCATCTTGAAAGTGTCATAGTTGGAATGTCATCAGGTGCATTGTTTAGAATTTAGAATTGTTCTTGTCCTTGAAGGCCACTGTAGCTTCTGTTATTATTCTAAAGGGTTGGGGTTACCCAGGGAGCGTTGCATTCTAGAACTTTGTAGAACTTTCTTGATGATGTCATATTACACACAGGGCCGCCTTTAGGCACGGGCTTACCTGGGCTGAAGCCCCAGGGCCTACGAAGATCAGGGGGCCTCTCCAAAAAAAAAAAAAAAAATGTTTTTTTTTTTGTTTTTTTTTACTGTGTCAATATAGGCCCCTGATCTAAGAAGGCCACGAACATTGTCATTTAAAACAATAAATTATTGACTGGCTCATGATAGGCCCCTAATCTTCGTAGGGGGGGCTAACGGAGATCAGGAGCCCATCATGAACCAGTAAAGAAAAAGGAAAAAAAAAAATCACATTATTTTTGGCCTATGAAGATCAAGGGGCCTATCATTCACCAGTACATTTTTGTTTAATTAACATTGTTCGGGGCAACGCAGATCAAGAGCCTATATTGAGTTGAGCCATTAAAAACAAAACAAAGAATTCAAAGAGAGAAGTAGCTTTAGGATAAGGGATTATTTTAAAAAAATGGAATGCTGACTGACTGGATTTTTTTAAACCTGTATATTTTTGTTTCTGCTTTTTGGTATTTCTGTGTCTCCAAATGATTCCAGAAAATAGCTCACATAGGACACAGTGGATTTAGCCTTAGTTTTCTTCTCAAAGTGCACCAGATTGATGCATTTTACTTAAAAAGGTTACATTTTTTTTTAGCATGTGTGTCTGGTTATTAAAAGTCATTAGACCAGGAAGGGGTTTAAGTACATGTTACCTTAAGAGTATTTGTATTTCATCAATAAAGATATTGTGGTGTAGACAAACGTGGCTTTAACGCATCTGTATTGTAAGACCGCCGCCCGGGGGGCCTACGAAACCTCTCAGCCCCGGGGCCTAGTGGCAGGTAAAGGCAGCCCTGATTACACACTGCACCTTTAAATAAAATATATTATCTTCATTATCCTGATGCATTCCGCTCTGTTCTCAGGATGAACTCAATCAAATCATGGAGACCAACCTGTGGCTGAGGCATGTGAGTAGTTGACGATGCGTGACTGTGACAAATAGACCTTGAGCAAGGACATCCAGTATGGATCAGGCAAGCCGTCTGTCTTACGTGATTCCTAACAACTAAACAGACACGTTGAATAATTCATGGGAGGAAAGCGTTTTAGAAAAAAGAGAAAAAAAATCCTATAAACCAAATGCACTGAGATTTCATAGTCAATTTTATGATGTTTTTGAAAAAAATGTGACAGTGATTTGGAATTTCTCTTTCTTGCCAAGAGTCCATAACATCCCATCTGACACTTGGACAGAAACCTCTGAGCATCTGCAGCACTCTGAACATTAAACATTACACCGATTTAACCTCATTTATTACACAGCACTGCTAAATGCTGTGTTCTGATTGCTCAATCACGCCATTCTACAGGGCAATTACATCTCAATAATGACCCGCTGTTAAGGATAATTCACCATTGCTATGGACCTATGCGGACTGACCAACACTGCCTGTCATATCAATCTGCTGACGGACTACAAACAGTTACATTATACTTTTTTGCACTGCAGGATATTTATAAATCCCTTATCAACACAGTTTAATCAGCGGCGACGCATTAAAGTGGACAGAATGTAAACAGTTCCATCTAGGTGTCCATACATCAGGGGTTAATCCACACCTATGGAATGTTCTCCAGCCAATCAGAATAGAGTATTCACACAGACTATGGTATACAAATCATTAAAACCTAACTTTAAACAACATTTTGCTTCAATGAATTGATACATTTAGTTAGTAAGTAGTCAGTATGTTAGTGTTATAAGCTGTGCGTTGGGCTCCTGTTAACCTTGTTTGTCTTTAAATCTCAAGAGTGACCCGTTCACTATACCTTATCTCTTACTTGTTTATCACTATCACTGCAGTACTCTGAACCTGAACAACTAAACCTTAACCAACTGATTTAACCTCATTTGTAATTTCATAATCACTTAGAACAAAGTTTAACACAACAATAAAACAGTGAGCACATACAGGGCTTAATGGTTTAGTATTTTAATGTGTATCCGCTGCCAGCTTGCATAGTGCAGTGAGCCAGTTTTGAACCGAATAGAGCAGGCTAGGTCTCCGGGTCCCATATTACAAGTGCTTAGTAAATACTCATCTGTGCTGTCCGTACTAAAGGGGTTAGGATGGTATTTCTCTGTGGTCCACTGTAACTGTTTCACTTGTTTTAATGTCATCTGTTGTTTAAGAGTCTATCTGGGCAATGTACACACAACAGGGAAAGGTACAACTCCCCTTCTGGCCATCAAAATCCTACAGTGCAATCTAGATACTTACTGTTTGTAGAATAGTGTTACAATTGTTTTCGTCTTGGTTTGCTTTGACCATTGTCGGTTTATACGTCTCGTGAGGATAACTGGCTTTTCTCAAAAGAGTGTTAAAACCAGTGGCAGAAAGGTCTATTAAACACACTGTAAACTGTGTTGCATTATAACTGTTCTCAGACCACATAATGTATACACTCTGTTAATATGCCACAATTGATCTTTCGAGGTTAAATAAAGGAAAATGAATTGGAAATGATGAAGAGTTCTCCTGTTTTTATGAGACATTTCACAAGATAATCAGTCGGAGTAGAGTTGTATAGTAAAAGATAATGACCAGCAGGACACATCTGGTGGCCTATTACTTTTATGACGGTTTTGTGGCTTAATAAAGATGTTAACGAGACACTTATTTTGATCAAATTGCTTGGAATAAAAATAAAATTGAAAAAGTACAAGGCAAGGCAAGGCAAGTTTATTTATATAGCACAATTCAGGCACAAGGCCATTCAAAGTGCTTTATAGGGGCAAGATTAAAATACATAATACACATTAGAAAAGCGAATGGATAGAAATAAAACATTTGAAAGCTAATGAATAGAAATAGAACTTTTAAATTCAATAAAATTGCAGGTTCAAATGGAAACAGAAAAGTCTTCAGACTTGATTTAAAAGAGCTGAGAGTTGCAGCAGACCCAATTAACAATTGGCAAAATGATGTTTGTAGAGGTGGGCGTATCTTTGCCCTTGTCTGGTGGGTCTTGTTTGGAAGTGGCTTTTGAAATGGCAGTTATTGGTCGGACAGTCCATCAGTCTAGATTGGACATTTATGCCCCCCAGAGGATTTGTTGACCTTGGTGATCCGGTGACCTTTCGACTAGCCATCTCGTGAGGTGGATATTTGTGGTGCTGGAGTGAAATGTCTTAACTAATACAAGATAGATTACCATGTTCTTCTTCGTGACAACATCTATAAACTGTGACGATTGCTTAAAGGTGCTACGAGGGACTTTTAAATATTTCTGAAACTGTTTCATTTTTCCTCTAATAATCATACATTACGTGTAACAGCAAACGAGACCATCAGTGCAAAGACTGATATTCTTATATCGTTTTTCGTAACGCCTTTGTCATGGGTATACGCTCACCCAGGAACTACAGCTGGCGTAGTAAAAACACTACTGCTTTTGTCAAAAGGGGGCGCAAGAATGAAGAACAACTGAAAGTACCTTTCTCTCAACTACGGTTCTATAAGTTCTTAGCTATTGTTGCAAAGTTTTGTCTGACTTTGTACTTTTCTTCATCTTATTTTCTATGCAAATGAATCACTAATGACATTTTGTTTTTCTCAGATTTGGAACGACTACAAACTGCGATGGAATCCAAAGGAGTTTGGAGGCGTTGAGTTTATCAGAGTGCCGTCCAACAGGATCTGGAAGCCAGACATTGTGCTGTACAACAAGTGAGCGTAACAACAACACATTAAAAAGCTGGCTCGAAATCATCATTGATTTTTTTTTGGATGCATTTGCCATTGACTATTTCAGAACAATGACATTGTATCAGTCTCCATTGCTGATATTGCTTTAGCCTTGCGTGAGTGCATGAGGCGCATCAGAGGGTGTTATCATTAACTGAAACCACAATGCATCTTCTTTTTGATTGATATCTCCCAGACAGAATAGCAAATTGATTTTAACCTTCATTTATCTTCCATGACTCATCAGTCTGTCTCCAACCGTCACTCTCCCTGTGTTCCAAATCGAATACTCCAGACTAGAGTTCCCTGTGAGGTCTTAAAAGCATTAAAAAAGCAAAAAACATTGAATTATTATTTATATTCTCAAAATAAGGCATTAAAAGTATTGAATTCCCACCGACAAAGAATTAAACTTCCTTTAAAAGGTCTTACATTTTTGATTTTTAAAATAATTACTTGGAGAGGGGTGTTTGACAACAATAAGCACTTTTTGATTTTGTTTTAAGAGTATACTACACACACTTCACAAAGCTATTGTTACAGTACATCAAATGTTAGTATATAAATGTGTGTTTATAGTTAATGTTGTGACGTAACTTCTGCTGCAGTGGATGTGGGTCAGAATCACCCAAAAAAAGCATGCTGATTTCACACTAAAAATTGGTTGTAGTAGTAGGGCATCTGGGTATTTTTAAGCACGCTGCATCTGACCACATGTATTGGGACATCCTAAATCTTTTTTTCCACCATACTAAAATAGCACAGGAAGTATGGAGATTGGAACACCGCCAATGTCTTATATTTTCTCTTCCTCTCTCTACAGTGCAGTCGGCGATTTCCAGGTGGATGACAAAACCAAAGCCATGCTTCGCTACAACGGCGACGTCACCTGGATCCCCCCGGCCATATTCAAGAGCTCCTGCAAGATCGACGTCACATACTTCCCCTTCGACTACCAAAACTGCACCATGAAATTTCGGCTCGTGGACGTACGACAAAGCCAAGATCGATCTAGTGTTGATCGGCTCCTCCATTAACCTCCAGGACTTCTGGGAGAGCGGCGAGTGGACCATAATCGACGCTCCCGGTTACAAAGCACGACATCAAGTACAACTGCTGCGAGGAAATCTACACGGATATCACGTACTCTTTGTACATTCGCCGATTGCCCCTTTTCTACACCATCAACATGATTATCCCTTGTCTACTCATATCCTTCCTAACCGTGCTTGTGTTCTACCTTCCGTCCGACTGTGGCGAAAAAATCACTTTGTGTATATCGGTGCTACTGTCGTTAACTGTTTTCCTACTGGTCATAACCGAGACCATCCCATCCACTTCCTTAGTCATCCCTTGATCGGCGAGTACCTCCTTTTTACCATGATTTTCGTCACCCTCTCGATCGTGATCACCGTTTTTGTCTTGAACGTCCACTATCGCACGCCCAAGACACACACCATGCCTTGCTGGGTCGGACTGTCTTCCTGGCTTACTCCCAAAGGTGATGTTTATGACAAGGCCGGAGAGGGACCCGAGCAAGTCACAGTGACCGAAAGCATTCAAACCGACAGACAAACAAGGCCTTGCTCATTCACACGTCATGTACTTTGCAAAAGCAGCGCATAAACCTCAAGCGCTACCCTCAAGTGTTGTGTCCACCTTGACGAATCGGCAACGGATGTTCAATAACACGGAGCTCTCCAATCTCAATAACTTAAGTAGAGATCAGGGGAAAATTGACAGGAGCTACGTTCTTGTGTTGCGAGGGACGTTGCAACTGTTGCTGGCACCAAGAACCAGCAAACTACCAACGGATTCAGGGGGTGGAAGCGGAGGGCTGGGCAGCCTTGGGGCAGGGCTGACTGGAGGCAGGGCTAGTGGGGTGGGAGGAGGAGGGGGGAGGGGCAAGCAGCAGCCAGGGCTCCAGCGCGGACTCACTGATGGAGGGATGGTGTCCGTGTTGTCGCTGTCGCCGGAGGTCAGGGAGGCCATCGAGAGCGTCAAGTACATCGCAGAGAACATGAGGCTACAGAACGAAGCCAAGGAGGTGAGGGAGCAGTGGATGAAGGATGAATTATTCATTTGGAAAATAAAAAGTGATTATTTATACAGATAAGAAAACAACAAAACAAAGAGTTGGTGGGAGTAAAGACTTATACAGCACTACTCACATTCTCACTTCTCTATCCACTCATAGATCATTTAACTTTTACTCCCAAAATGTAAAGGTGCAACAAAGGTGTATTTTGGTATCATGTATATCGGTGTAGATATTGTATAAAGGATTATTGCAAGGTCATAAAAAATGTATTATACACTAATTAAAACACTTTTTTCAAGTGTGTTCTGAAAAAAAATCCTATCCTTACCTACTTACCTTAAAAAATGAAACCTATCCAAAAAATATTCCTAAATTGATTTATAGGGCGCCCTTACTCATTGTAGGGCTCCCCCAGGCTCGCCACGACCCGTATCAGCCCGCGTCGTTCTCTGATACTACCTCTCTGCCCATTTCACTCTGTCCTCACATCAAAAAGCATAAAATGCCCAAAATATTCTTTAAACATTTTTTTTTTAAATGATTTATGAGTGTGTATTTTGCTTCAACCCATAACACTTACCACAACTCCACCTGATGATAAAATCCTTTCAAACTATCACTTAAAACGTTTTAGACAAAATGTCTGATGTCACAATACATAAATGTTTTTCCTCTGTCATCCTCTCCCAGGTTCAGGATGACTGGAAGTACGTTGCCATGGTTATCGACAGGATCTTCCTCTGGGTTTTTGTCCTTGTTTGTATCCTGGGAACAGCCGGCCTCTTCCTGCAGCCGCTGCTACTCTGGGAAGACATTTGAGTGACTTTTTAAGATTATTTTCGTATTTTTTTTTTGTTGCTTTATTAAACAGTTTGGAGAGACAGAGATGAAATGGGGCAGAGAGGGGAATGACAGAGATCGACCACGGGCTGGATTCTAACCCGTGGTCTGCTGTGAAGAGGACTGAGACTCTGTTGGGGAGTGGGGGGCGCTCTACCCACTACCCCACAAGCGTCCTACATTTTAATTACTTTGACAAAACTCATACACTTGTCAGTTGAACTACAGGCCCTAATTCATTGCATTTAAGATTCTCCTCGTGGCTCACAGAGACAATTACAGAGTGGATCCAAAGTCAAGAAGAACAGATTTGTAGATGACTGTCTGTAAAATGATGATGCTAATGGTTTATTGACTGCTTCCCCCCACAGACAGTAACGTTGATGAATTTTGTTTGACAAAGTGGTTGAAGGACTCTCGGATGCTCAGGACAAACTGTGACAAAGACCATGGTGGTAATGTCATTGTGTTTGAAATAGTCCTACAGTGAATGTCAATATAATCCCAAATTGACAAGGCCTTGTTACGCCCTTGCAGTAACAGAGATCTGTTATTTGATATCTAGATGAGTAAAGAATGGACATTCATTCTATTGAGTTTTTAGCCCCTTATTTCACGTTAAGGAAGCTGAACATACATTTACAAATCATTAGCCTCATAGCATATGTAACGGGTGTGCAAATGTTCTTTAATGTTAATAAGCCTATATAAGTGCACATTCGTTAGCGGTGTGATCGTCTGCGTTGTGTTCTGGGGACTGTGTGTTGTGTGGGTGGAAGGACTGGAGACTGGACCACAATGGAGGCTGGCTGTTGATATTTATTTGGATCTGCACGAGCCAAAGAGAAAAGTTTTACTGCATATAACGGTCGTAGCCGGGACCACATTCCCCCCTCCACTCAGACAGATAGCAGCAGTCTGACAATGTATAAAATAATATGAAAATAAATAAAATAACATACTAAATGCACTCCACAAATGTAAATATAACCAGCATTGATAATAACATAAACAGATAAGACATTCATACCTGCACGAGCCAAAGAGAAAAGTTTTACTGCATATAACGGTCGTAGCCGGGACCACATTCCCCCCTAGCAAACAAACACACGGGGAATCACTGTAATACTCGGACACACGTGTAAACAATAGAACTCCCAAAAAGTGCATTTACGAAGTGCTAGCTGATAAAACAGCGCTGTAGCATGTTTACAGACTTAATTCACAACACATAAAGCTGCAAGTTAAACATTTTCATTGTACACAAAACGACCTATATGCTAAAATATGACGAGAAACACAACAAACATACCTCCGCTCAGACAGTAAAAAGCATTCTGAGCTTTGGCGCTGCACACACGTCAAAAGACACGGACTTTCTTAAAGCTACAGTACAGGTACAAAAACACATCAACAAAGGAACAGGAACAGGTTACCAAATGTACCTAAACACATACTGGTACATTTAAATCAGCATTGGTGACATTTCAACACAACTAAAAAACGCTGTTTCACCCTGGTTACATACACCCCTCCTGAAATTCACCAACATCCTGATTTAAGGATGTCTCTCAGGTATACAAAAAGTCTATCGCTGACACAACCTGGCACAAATGAACAATGGACCTAGTCCACATAGTCAACTTGAAAGTTACCTTAATACAAGGTTCAGGAAAGAAAGAGGTTGATCAAATCTCTAGATTCCCCTTAGTTTGATGTGACGCCTCGTACGCCACACAACATTTGGCCTAAAATACTTAGTCCATAGACATTTGCAGGTGTATAAAACCTCATAGTTGGCCCCTTTTGAAAATGTATCACATAAGCACTTTCAACACTTAATACCGGCCAACTTTTAAAACAGCTGGGAACGGCTGTCAATAAAAAACTTGGACCTTTCAAACAATGGTTTCTGAACCATAGATTCTATCAGCCTGTTCACTGATTTCACCAATCTTCCAGCACGTGTTCTGACGGTGCCATCATCCTCAGCGTGTGCATGAGAGTCAGTGCGACCTGAGGTGTCAGCATGCTGAGCTGGCGGTGTGTCTCTGTGCGGAGCGACTGAGATGGATGAACAGTCATTGACAACAGCAGCAGGACTGAGTGCTGGACTAGGCTGAGCATGCCCTTCTGCAACAGCCAACTCTGACTCAGGTGAGTCGTCAAGTGATGGGATTGAGAGCTCCTCTTCATCTCTGGAATCTGACACGTCCTGGGCATTTTCACCCTGAGTCAATTCTCCAGACACTGAAGCCATTTCATCATCATCAGAGACGCAATCTTCCTCATCAGACTCCTCTTCAGCCCACGACTGATCAGTTGCATCAGCAGACTCGGCTTGATCCAATCCAGGGAGAGGCAAGAAGTTCACTTCCAGTAAGAGATTCCTGTGCACAACTCTTGTGTGTCCCACAGCATCCTGTATTTTGTAGACATGGATACTTGGATTCACTCCAACCACTGTGTACACTCCATCTTCCCATTTGTCAGCTAACTTCCTCTTTCCTCGTTCCCCTTTATTCGATACCAACACACGATCTCCCACTGACAGGAAGGTGCCCTTGGCTCGTTTGTTGTATTGTCGGGTCTGGTGCTGCTGCTCAGAGGAAGTATGTTTCTGAGCGATCTCCATAGCGCCTTTCAGGCAAGAAAGCAGGGATTTTGCATATGTGTCGTAGTCAGCAACTTCAGGGTCGTCCAGAACCCGCCTGAACATGACGTCCACCGGCAGTCTAGGGACACGCCCAAACATGAGGAAGAATGGAGCGTAACCCGTCGTCTCGTGGACGGTGGCGTTGTAAGCAAACGTGAGGGTCTGGACTTGTTGTGGCCATTGCTGTTTTTCCTTTAGGGGAAGGGCGCGGAGCATGTTGCCCAAGGTGCGGTTGAATCGCTCGGTTCCCCCATTGCCCATCGGATGGTAAGCTGTCGTGTGGGATTTTGCAACACCAGCCAAACGGAGGAGCTCCGCAATCAGGTTGCTCTCGAAATTGGCGCCTTGGTCGGAATGTATCCTCGCCGGGAAACCATAAACACAGAACACATTATCCCAAAGCTTCCTTGCGACTTGCTTTGCCGTTTGATTGGCACAAGGGAAGGCATGAGCGAGTTTGGTGTAGTGGTCGGTGACCACCAAAACATCAACAGACCGTTGCTTGCTGTCTTCGGCAGTCCAGAAATCCATGCACACTAACTCCATTGGAGCTGAGCTCTTGATGCTTTCCAGAGGAGCGCGAGCAGCTGGTTCCGGTGACTTCCCAAACACACATCTCTGACAGCATTTTACATGTGCCCTCACATCCTTTTCCATATCAGGCCAATAGAAACGCTGCCTTGCAAGCGAAAGAGTGCGATCCTGGCCCTGATGACCTGCCAGATCATGGATGCCGGACAATGCTTTGTCCTTTAGACTCTGAGGCAACACATATTGGGATCGTCGCTGCTTGGAAACAGGATCTCTTGAGACCCGATACAGAACTCCATCATGGACTTCCAGCCTGTCCCATTGCTTCAACAATCTGAGGACCTTTGAGTCAGCACCATGCCTTTCTCGCCTAGACGGTCGTCTCCTGGCAGAAACAAAGGGCAACACCTTGGAGATGACCGGATCTTGCTCTTGAGCCAGCTGTAGCTCCTGGGCAGAGAACATGGGCAGCGCATCCTGACCACTCGAAAGATGTTGGACTTTTTGTGTTAAGTAGAGTGCCCTGGACTCTGCTGTGTCATTCCAGGCACAGTGGGCCTGACAAAGAGCTCTGATCTCGGCTGTGTCATACCCCGTCCTGGGTAGTGGATGGTTTTCCAGTCTGAGGGTTTGAGACTGGCAGCTGAGCCTGAAAACATCCTGCACAGAATCCTCTTCCACCTCATCGGCTTCCTGGGTCAGAGTGGAATATGGTTCCTTAAGCAGCCTATGGCCAATGGTTCTCGCAAAGGGATCGCGACTCAAGGCATCTGCCACCACATTTTTCTTCCCAGGTAAGTGTTTGAGATCAAAGGTGTATGACGCCAGCTTAGACACCCAGCGGATCTCACATGCGTCCAGCTTCGGCTTCGTTAGAAGGTAAGTAAGTGGATTATTATCAGTCCAAATGGTGAAGCTATGACCCTTCAGCCAGTGACTGAACTTTTCACACACACTCCACTTCAGGGCCATGAACTCCAGCCTGTGAGCTGGATATTTCCGCTGTGATGCGCTGAGGGTCTTGCTCGCAAAAGCAATCGGTCTGGCCTTGGATTCTCCTCGGGGCACTTGGGAGAGTACCGCACCAAGTCCATCCAAAGACGCATCTGTTGACAAGATAAATGGTTCATCGAAGTCCGGATGAGCCAGCATGACGCAGTCCAACAGCCTGGCCTTCATGTGCTCAAAAGCACTTGTGCATTCCTCTGTCCAATCCGCAGCAGTGAGTTTACGGTAGGCAGATTGGGGCTTTCTACCCTTAGCTGACTTCCCTCGCCTCTTCTGCCCAGCTGTGAGTGCGAATAAGGGCTTTGCAGTGGAAGACAGGTTGGGGATAAAGTGTTGATAGTAGAACACCATGCCGAGGAATGATCTGAGTCTCCGAACAGAAGGCGTGCATCCATCTGCGTCCATGAGGTCTTGTACCTGCATGCTGTTGATTACTTCCACCTTGGCAGGATCAACGGACACACCCCCACCGTTGATGATGTGGCCAAGGAACCTGACTTGCTTCTGCAGAAGGTGGCACTTTTTAGGAGCCAGTTTCAGGTTGTTCGCCCGCAACCTCTGAAACACTGCTTCGAGTCTGGACAGAGCCTCTTCCTCCGTTGGGGCAAAGACAAGAAGGTCATCGAGATAACACAGAAGCTTTGTGAAGTTCATGTCCCCAAAGATACCAGTCATCACCCTCATGAAGGAAGCAGGGCTATTACACAGACCTTGTGGCATGCGGTTGTATTCATGCAGCCCGAGAGGGGTCGTGAAAGCTGTGTACTTCTTGTCGTCTTCATGCATCGGAATGTTGAAGAAGCCAGAGGTGAGGTCCATCGTGCTAAAGAAGCAGTTGCCACCAAGGGCAGCGAGACAGTCTGACTGGTGAGGCAGGGGATGTGCATCCTTTATGGTTCTGGCATTCAACCACCTGAAGTCATTGCAAACCCGCAACCCACCATCCTTTTTCCACACCATCACCAAAGGAGACGCATATTCACTTGTGGACTTTCTGATGATTCCCTTTTCCTCCATATCAGTGAGAGCCTGCCTCAACTTCTGATAGTGGGCTGGAGGGACCCTCCTGTATGGTAGGCGAAACGGGCGATCGTCAGTGAGACGGATGCGGTGTGCGTAACCCTTGACCTCACCGCAGTCAAGCGAGTGCTTGGAGAAGATGTCTTGATAGTCAGTTATCAGTTGCTTGAGCTGGGACCTACAAGCTTCGCTAACCTGACATGAGGCTACATCGACGTCGCTTAGACCCAACTCTGACAGACTTTTGCCGGACTGGGATGAAAGACTAGCACTGGAAGAAGTATCATGCTGTCGTTTCTCAGTGTCGGGTTGCTCTTTCTCCGAAGCTGCCTGTGAGCCCTGGAAAACATCAAGATCCTCGACTGCTAAGCACGGGAACACATCAGCCAACTTGCAATTCCTCTTCAGTGTAATCGCTTTGTCAGATGGGTTCACAACAGTCATTGGCACCCATCTATCACCCCAGAGAGGTGTGACAAGACGACCCACTAGGACACCTCGTGGCATGGCTTTTGAGTTGGTCTGCTCCACGACAACAGTACTGCCAGGTGACATAGGCGACTTGGCAGGGAGTCTGCCCCAGACCAAGTGTTCATGCCTGGGTAGGAGGGTCACAGCCTGGGTGAGCTTAACCGTTCCTATCTTTTCAGGGACTGCGCTCCCCTTCCAGCGCTCGACATTTGTGAACATGGACAAGAAGTGACCGATCTCGGGGTCAGATTGATGGTCATGAAAAGACGCAAGATCCCAGTACTCGCCACCACCCTTCAGGACATGAGTGACATATTTGATGATATTCGAGCCCAATATAAGATCATCCTGCTGGCCAGACACAACCAAAGTGGATACAATACATGGTACGCCATACAGCTGCATCTCCAAGTCATAAAAGCCCTCAGGCTGGGTCTGCAGACCACCACAACCAATCAAGACAATGTTCTCTTCGGGGTACTGCTTCTCTGGCAAAACATCAGCACATCTGAGCTTCTCTACTGCTTCCTCACTGATGCTACATACCATAGAGCCAGAGTCCCACATGCCTTTAAGCTGCACTCTGTGGTTGACGAGGACTGGAGCATAGAACAGCTCTCCGAAAGCTTTGATTCTCTGGGTAGCTTGAATGGCTATTTTTGTACCCTTAGGTGCATTGGCACAGCTCTCTTCATATAACTGAGCTAGGTCACAGGTTTCAAAAGGGGTTCCATTTACGTTACCCACACCGGGCCCCTCCAGGTGTGGGTTTAACAGTTTAACTGCTGAGACTGGCCACCAGCGCTATCATCAGGCTGAGAGCGGCGCTGGTTAGGCTGCTGGTTGTGGTTACCAGCACGGCCATTGTGCTGAAAGCGGTGCTGGTTCGTCCGTTGAGGACAGTCCCTCTTCCAGTGACCGGGACACAAGCACTGTAAACACAGGTTCTCCTGCTTACAGTGTGACAAAGTGGAATGATTAGGAGCCCCACAGACCCTGCACACTCTCTGGAAAGAGCGTGGCATGGCAGCTTGGGTGCCGGGGTTGGAAGGCACTTGGGTATGCACTGTGACCAGCCGGTCCAACAGGTTTACCAAACTCTTCATGCAATCATTGTCGACACCAGCAGTGGCCAAAGGGGCTGGAGGCTGTCTCGGTGGAGCAGCAGTGTTCAAGAGAGGTGCCTCTTCAAGCATAGGTACGTGGCACGAATGAGCTCCGTGCTCTACAACACTTGGCTTTAGTGGTCTTGCAGCTGCAGATCTTGATTTCTTATCCTGCATGTGCTCATCGAGCCTATCTTGAATTTCACAGGCCGACCATTTGTCAGCAGACTTGAACTTGAAAACACTGTAGAGAGACTGGTCTGGGCAGTGTTTGATAAACATCATGCTGACCTCATGGCCCGGGTCATCAATGCTACGACCCTGCCTTTTCAAGCACTCGTTAGCTACATCCACCGTTTTATTTAGCCTAACCCAGTACTCCATAGCATCTTCACCTGGTGTGGGCAGCGTGTTATAGAAATCTGACAGGGGCATGCTTGAGTATGACAGTTCACTGAAATGTTGTTTCAGAGTATCAAAAATCACATGTGGATTTGTAGCGTGATTGATAGATGTGTTACGCAGCTTTACTCTCACCACATCTCCTGCTTTGCCCATAAGCTTTGCCAGAATCTCTTGTGATTGCTCGTGAACTGGGATGGCACGTCTCTTTAAATACAGGGTCATGAGATTTTCCCACTCGTGAACTGTAAATTTATCTGAGCCGTCGCCCCTGAATAAGGGAGGCTCCTTGGCGGCTGATTGCAGCACTACACTGACATTAGGCAGTGTTGTCTCTGTTGGCAGAGGAATACCCGTGCTGTTTGTGCTCCTATCAGCCTGTAGCTGAGCTGTAATTGACTCACCCAGCTTTTCAGCTAACTGTGTAATGAGCGAACCTAAGTCTGGGTTCTGATTGAAATGGCTCGGCATGGCACGGTCTACATACCGAGTTGAGGTCAACTGGGGGGTGCCCAACGCCGCGACTCCAGGCCCTGGTGTTCTGGTTTCTGAGGGCTGATTCAAAAATCCCCTCCCCACACCAAACTGGCACTCAAAAGAAACGCGCTCAGCATCATCACCCCCACTACCCAGTGAGTATGTTCTGCCCTCTGCCATATTAAATGCCACTTTATCAACACAGTGAAAGAAAAAAACTGTTCAATGAAATCACAATGGATAAATTGGGAGCACGAAATGACAGTACTAAAAGAGCATATCAATTGGCAAACATATATACAGCATTAAATCAGTACTTTACACTTTACAAACGTGCTGCAACTGCTTTTTTTTTTTTTTTTTTTTTTTTTTTTTTTAGCACTCAATCAGTTCACTGAGATGGTACAAAAAGTCCACACGTGCAAACACCTACTTCGTTCAGCATCGACACATGTGGATAGGCCTATATAAAAAAATAAATTGTCCATTCAAAATAAAATAAAACCCTGAGCACTCTCCACGGAAATACCTCAGTACCACAAAAGGCCAGTGGCAGCAGCTTCCTCGGCGAACGAGGTGATGTCGTCCTTTAGACCAATCCTAGAAAGGTCACGGCACCAATGTAACGGGTGTGCAAATGTTCTTTAATGTTAATAAGCCTATATAAGTGCACATTCGTTAGCGGTGTGATCGTCTGCGTTGTGTTCTGGGGACTGTGTGTTGTGTGGGTGGAAGGACTGGAGACTGGACCACAATGGAGGCTGGCTGTTGATATTTATTTGGATCTGCACGAGCCAAAGAGAAAAGTTTTACTGCATATAACGGTCGTAGCCGGGACCACATTCCCCCCTCCACTCAGACAGATAGCAGCAGTCTGACAATGTATAAAATAATATGAAAATAAATAAAATAACATACTAAATGCACTCCACAAATGTAAATATAACCAGCATTGATAATAACATAAACAGATAAGACATTCATACCTGCACGAGCCAAAGAGAAAAGTTTTACTGCATATAACGGTCGTAGCCGGGACCACATTCCCCCCTAGCAAACAAACACACGGGGAATCACTGTAATACTCGGACACACGTGTAAACAATAGAACTCCCAAAAAGTGCATTTACGAAGTGCTAGCTGATAAAACAGCGCTGTAGCATGTTTACAGACTTAATTCACAACACATAAAGCTGCAAGTTAAACATTTTCATTGTACACAAAACGACCTATATGCTAAAATATGACGAGAAACACAACAAACATACCTCCGCTCAGACAGTAAAAAGCATTCTGAGCTTTGGCGCTGCACACACGTCAAAAGACACGGACTTTCTTAAAGCTACAGTACAGGTACAAAAACACATCAACAAAGGAACAGGAACAGGTTACCAAATGTACCTAAACACATACTGGTACATTTAAATCAGCATTGGTGACATTTCAACACAACTAAAAAACGCTGTTTCACCCTGGTTACACATAATTGCCTTAATCATATTAAATCTACTCTACGTCTACTCTATTCTACATCTACACTACTCAACATCTACTTTACCCTACTCTATAACCCTTAAAATATGACTTAATTATGCTATTAGGCTAACGAAAAGTAGATGTAGAGTAGATGTAGAATAGAGTAGATGTAGAGTAAAAGTAAAGTAGAGTAAATATGATTTAGGCAATTATGCCATGAGGCTAACGAAATGCAACCATGATGCTGCAAGAAGGCCCAATATAATATTTGAATGACAAATTGGTTCCAAAACAAGAACATCTCAAATGTTTTCTTCTTTAAAATGTGAAATCCTTACTGAGTGCCAAGCCAACAACATGTGTTTTATTTATGGAGCTAACCGAAAAAAAACTGTTTATCATCTTAACATCTCCATGGATTTCTGAGAACTGAGAACCAAGCAAATATGTGGACTGTGTTCAAAGGCTGACCTCATGTGGTGAATTCATGCTACTACAAATGATAGCAAGGCCTTTTTCACAGTTAAAGGGATATGTCACACAGTTTGTCACTATCTCTGTCATTATTGCATATCATTCCTTGTTCGAAAATGTAATGAATTTTTATACTGGTATTTAATGTCCTAAATGCATTAGGAGAGCTGGATAGCGATGGAATTCTGAATTGGATGACAATTAGATATGTATAGAATGTCATTTTATCCTTAGATCATGCACATTGGATGTTCATAATGGCCTGAAAGTATCCCAAAAGATTGAAACTAGTTATTTTTCACTCGTATTTCTGTAAATAAATCTTATAAATAGTTACACAAGGTGGATCTCTTCAGTATCGACTGTTTCCCTGAAGCAGTGGGATGTAGATGTAATTTCTTGGAGGCCACTGGGACTCTTGTTTATTACTCTGTTGCACTGCATCTGTGCCTCCATGAAGCTAACTCAGCTCACTGGATCACAATCAATACAGAGAGAGAGAGTGATGAAAGACCTTATTAGATTCCTCTTTCTTTTTCTTTGTCTATCCATTCTTCTTCCGAATCACATACACTTTCTTTTTTTTATTCTACATCTGACGATGAAAAGAATCTAGTTAGGATGCAGTATGCTACAACTGGGACATACTTTTACTTATTTTTTTCATCATAACATCGCACCTTGATCTTGCCTCTTGCTTTTATATCCATCTTGCTAATTGAACACACCTGTGTGTGATTGAGTGACTCAGCACACCTGAGCTCACTCAATCAGTGGCAAACTACGTGAAGGGTAAACACGGACAAAACACATGGCCATACGTAATACAAACAGACATGGGTTAGTAAAATAAACACCTAAATGTAAATTTTGGAGCTTTAAATTTGACCAGTATGAAAGATGACATTGTAATGCACATACAAATCTCCAACTTGACCAATGCTTGAAACAATTGTTTTTGCCTTCAGTGTATAGTATAGCCCTCAACAACAGTCTCCCTCTTACATACAAGCTACCCAAAGCACAGTATCTCCACACTTAAAGAGCCGTGGTTTAATAGCATAGCAATAGCACATAAGCATACATTGGTAAGGGGATGACATCTTTAAATATTTGTTTTCTTACTTTATCAGCTACTATGCTAAAAGTCAAACTCACATTGTACACTCCTACATGCACTATATATGGGGGGCTGACGGTGTGTATGTTACTGATTCATATTATACTTAAATCTGCAGTGTGTAGAATTTTGTTTATTTTTTCATAGCAGACTTTGTAGAAAATTAGTATTAGTTAGTACGTTTAATTTAGCGCATCAAAGCTGAACAT
The DNA here is from genome assembly GCA_026122265.1 of Ammodytes dubius. Lineage (NCBI taxonomy): Eukaryota > Metazoa > Chordata > Actinopteri > Uranoscopiformes > Ammodytidae > Ammodytes > Ammodytes dubius. The sequence goes on along the minus strand of CM047505.1, from coordinate 30,265,631 downwards.
TTTTTTTCGATTTTTTTTCTTCTCAGAAAGGGTCTCTTATATCTCCGTATTTCTGCATACCATGGACCAAGGCATGGACACTGCCATTTTGGAAGCGTCATGTTGGAATGTCATCAGCTCTAGAGAAGCACAGAACGGAACAGTTGGCCACACTGTGTCCATCAGAACTACCAGCTGGAATGTTCTTGAAGAATTTCTGTTGCTTCTCTGAACGGGAGCCATAGAGACTAACTGTTGTGATCTAGAATTGTACTTGATGATGTCATATTACACACTGCACCTTTAACTAAAAAAAAAGGACAGATGGAGAGCTTCGCGGTTACAAGAAAACCCAGCCCGTATTAATTGAATCCTGGCAGGGAAAGCAGGGCCAGATACTGTACTAGCTCTCAGTCGCATCTGATAGGGAAAAAAGCCCTGGGCGAATAAATTGAATTAAATCTCACTCAGAAACGTACGTGTGGCTGATCCGCTGGAGGGCACAAGGTCTCCCAACCAGATACTGGGTGGATCTCAATACAGGGGTTGCGGTCTACGAAGGCTGCATTTGAAGACCGATTGCGTCATAGCGGCGCGCAAAGGCTTGTTCCATTTGCAAGGCTCCTTGCAAGGCTCCTCATATAACAAAACAGCAACGTGTTGCTCCATCTTCTTAACTTTTATCTTCCTTTCTTTTTTTCTTGTACTTTTTTTTCTTTTCGTCTGGTAGGCAACTTCTTTTTCTTTTTTCCTCCGTTGACAAGGCTGTCTCCGTTGGCAGCAATCAGGGTTGCTAGGCAGCACAGGAGCGGCGAGTCGTCACGCAAGGTAACGGCTTGTTATGTAAACCGGAAATGCTCGTAAACGGAGACCTGCGGAGACCGTCCCGTTTAACAACGCTCGTTCGGCCCTGGTTCAACCTTCGAATCGGCCTTCATAGGCTATAGCCTTCATAGACCGCGTCCTTCCAAGGACCCGGTCTCTGGATTGAGATCCAGCTACAGTGTACTTAAATAAGATTCTAAGGCTATCGGTGAATCCATTCCCCACCCAATCCATACATTTTTTTAACTGATTCAGACTCCTCTTCAACATAAAAACAGAATGGATATATATATATATATTTTTTTTATGAGTTTTTTTTTTCATGTCCATTCCAATGGACGCCAGGACACGATGCACGTAAAGTAGGCTACCATAAAAACATTAAAAATAAGAGGCCTATATGTCCTCTGGTATGGCCTAAACATCTGGAACTGGATGTTTTAGAGTCTGTGTAAGGTTCTGAACATGCACAACTTGATAGGTGTATCACAGCGAGGGTAGGGAACAGCAGTGGGGTCATCACCAGGAAAGCCCAGTGCCTACTACAAGAGAGGGAAATGCTATGACGCAATCTGAACATGCACATGAAGACCATATGTGTAGGATTGTAGATAAGATGACATAAAAAAGAAATCAGTTTTGCCTTCAGTTAACGATCATGGAACTTCCAACACATAACCATGCTTTTTATAGTAGGCTAATTAACCTTAACATGGTTATTCACCCGACTCCTGATGTCCATTGCAAAATTAATTACATGACATATGTTCAAAATAACTTCAAATATTATCACTTCTAATAGTTAAAATTATACTGAGAGCATGTTTGTTTGGCCAGCATGAACATGAATGTAGATTTTAGATTGAAAATGGGCAGTTACTCTTCCTTTTCTGGATCGGCTCAGCCATACTTGTCTTGTCAGATGTCTGTCTGTAGCCTCGTTTGAGTGGGAGCCGTCTTTCTCAGACCCTCGCAATTATGACGCGCGTCTTGCTGAGCGCAATTACCCAGGTCTTAGCAAGACGGCTCCTTCTCAAACGAGGCTACTCTCTCAGAGCATGCTCAAAGTCATTACATGATTTTGATTGGATAATCAGGATCCAATCAGTAACCAGCAGTGCTGACATCATCCAATTACAGAGTATCTATTGGATTAGAGAAAGAAATGTGTCATGTCCATTCCAGTGGACGCATTGGAGTGGTTAAGAAGCACGTTCCACATTATTAAGCAGGCCACACGTTTCAAGCACTATGGGGAAGGAAAAGGATCTCATTGCTGCCGAAAAGCGTCAAATAGTGCAATACCTTGGACAAGGTATGAAAACAATAGATATTTCAAAGAAACTGAAGCGTGATCATCGTACTGTGAAGAGATTTGTGGCTGATTCAGAGCATAAACGGGCTCGTGCAGATAAAGGCACAATGAGGAAGATTTCTGCCAGACAAATTCATCGGATAAAGAGAGCAGCTGCTAAAATGCCGTTACAGAGCAGCAGACAGGTATTTGAAGCCGCTGGTGCCTCTGGAGTCTCGCGAACCTCAAGGTGTAGGATCCTCCAGAGGTTTGCAGGATTTTTGCATTGAACATAAATTTACTGAGTCTACTGCTGATGTTAGTGTCACACAATGTCAAGCTGATCCATTTATTTAGCGTTACTTTGCAGATGTACGCTCATACGTTTTTGTGCATGTTGTCTGTATGTTTTTATACATAGCCTACATTTGGAAGGAGGAGGAGGAGGGTGTATATGAAATGTAATTTGTACCAATATGCCTTGTTTCCCATTTCCCATTTTGAAATCATAAAATAAAATCTATAAAACAACAACAACAACAACAACAACGTAACATTGACATTTACAGTATCTAAATTGATGAAATATCTTGCCTTTGCCTTTAATTGTGTGTTTACAGTGTGGTGAGACAACAGGACAATACAAACATGTTGGTGGAAGGGCCGAGGCAGACAGAGGAAGAGGATCTGGAAACAGATGATGGTATGTTGGGGAAAATTGTGTTACAGTAAAGTCATACTCCAAGGAGCGGGAAAATGAAATGACCTAGGAGGTTTTTGACAGAAGACATAACCCAGCTTCAATCTGGTCCATTCAAATGCACCCTGCGTTCCAAATCACATACTTTTTCTTTGTACGCTAACACTACATACTAAAGTACAGAAGAGTTTAAGAGCCACAGGAGAGGAAAAAATAAATCCGATAAGGAAGATTTATTTTTTTCATTATGTTGAGAAATGTCAAGAATAAAGACGAATACTCCAAAATGCTATTGGAGTTAGTGGGGCATTTATGTATTTTCAGCATACTACAATTGACGTGCATGTATTTGGACATCCTAAATCTTTTTTTGGCATACTCAATAGTAGGGAAGTATGGGGATTTGAACGCAGGGACAGTATTACCTCCAGCAAGATGTATGAAACAATAAGGACCTTATACGTGTTGTCTTTTCCCCAGCTATTTTCTAACGCAAATCAAAGCATAAACTGTACCAAACATTATGGAAAGAGATCCACCTATTTCTGTTAATTTTCTAGTTGTTTTGAAGTTTGTTGAATTATTTTCTACACTCACTACATGTCTTGTGGTCATTGGGACTGTGTTTTTAATAAAATGATAATACTTAGTATCATACTTAGTATCATATCATACTTACATCATATCATATCATACTTAGTATCTGCCTTTAGCTATAGTGCCCCCACCTCTTGGAATGCCCTTCAGAGCAACTTCAAAATGACCATTCTCCCCACTTTTTGTTCTTTTAAATCTATGATTTCTGATTTTCACCATCACCACTGCATTTGTTTTAACTGAATTCATTTTTTAAGCTCTTTTATTGTAATTCTTTATTTCTTTTGATCTTTTTTATCTTGCTAGGATTTTGTGTTTCTCTGTTTTTATTCTGTCACCTTGTTATTCTTGTTGTTGTTGTTGTTGTGTTTGTTGTGCGCTCGTCGGCGTTGTAAATGAGGGGAACCTCAATGCCTTTCGAGTTTGTATAAATAAAGGTTTTCATTCATTCATTTTTCATTCATATAAACATACAATGTGTGGTGATAATATAAATGTACTCATTCATTTCAGAGGAATCAGAAGAATCATCCAGCATGGAAGAAGAACGGTATGAATATAAATATATTTTTCATAATATTTATACTTAAATGTTTTACCTTTGAAACTAAGACAGGCTTCAGTACGTTTTAGAATAAATTAGTAATATTTTATGCTACATTAGGAATGATGACATTGGGCAAGTGAAACTGAACTAACTTAACTGAGGGATGGAACATTCATATATGGAGTGAATATTTGAGTTTAAAAAAAGGTAATGTTACAGTTCCATTTGAGGAAAGAGAAAAACAAATTAATTTAGTTTTGACTCTCAATCACAAAAACGTAAATTATCTCTATGTTATGACACCTTTTATGGTGTCTTATTTTCATAATTATTGTTGTTAATTGCCAATGTTTCCTCAGTATTTACAATGAGCCGCCTGCCGAGGACTGCTCTGATGACTGTGGTGCAGTGTACAGTGTTGCAGGTAAGAGAACAACCTTGCTGCTTGTGTCAATATTAATCTGTCTTTTAGCCAAATTAAGATTATATAGTTGACTTTGATATCTCGCATGCAGATGAGCGTGATTGTCAGTACGACGACATTGATCAGATGAAAAAGCCATTGAAAGCCATACTAGCGTCCTACATACTCACCATCTATATACTACATACTATCTACTCAAAGATCGATTTGTGTATGCGAGGTGCGTCGAAACGTTTTCACTTGAAGTATACTCAAGCAATAAAGAATTTTTTCTTCTTCTTCTTACAAGATTCCGGCCGTTTGGACGCTGTTTAGTGTATTACCGCCCTCCACAGGTTAGATATTGAACTAGATTTTTACAGTCCTGTATTCATCATCTGTGTTTTAATAATCTCAAACTATCACTTTAAAACGTTGAGGGAATTTATGACGTCACTGACAATGTTTTTCCTCTGTCATCCTCTCCCAGGTTCAGGATGACTGGAAGTACGTTGCCATGGTTATCGACAGGATCTTCCTCTGGGTTTTTGTCCTTGTTTGTATCCTGGAACAGCCGGCCTCTTCCTGCAGCCGCTGCTACTCTGGGAAGACTTTGAGTGACTTTTTTAAGATTATTTTCGGGCATTTTTTATTTATTTTGCTTTATTAAACAGTTTGGAGAGACAGAGATTAAATGGGGCAGAGAGGGGAATGACATGCAGAGAACGACCACGGGCTGGATTCTAAACCCGTGGTCTGCTGTGAAGAGGACTGAGACTCTATTGGGGAGGGGGGGCGCTCTACCCACTACACCACAAGCGCCCTACATTTTAATTACTTTTACAAAACTCATACACTTGTCTGTTGAACTACAGGACATAATTCATTGCGTTTAAGATTCTCCTCGTGGCTCACATAGAGACAATTACAGAGTGGATCCAATGTCAAGAAGAACAGATTTGTAGATGACTGTCTGTAAAATGATGATGCTAATGGTTTATTGACTGCTTCCCCCCCACAGACAAAGTCCATGATTTTTTTTTTTTTTTACAAAGTAGTTCAAGGACTCTCGAATGCTCAGGACAAACTGTGACAAAGACCATGGTGGTAATTTCATTGTGTTTGAAATATGGTTCTGCAGTGAATGTCAATGCAATCCAAAATTGACAAGGCCTTGTTACGCCCTTGCAGTAACATAGATCTGTGATCAATCGTTATCTTGGTGAGTAAAGAATGGACATGGTGATTCATTCTATTGAGTTTGTATCACCTACGTAGCACCTAATTTCAAATTAAGGAAGTATATGTAGTCCTACATACATTTACAAATGCAACCATGATGCTGCAAGGCCCAATATTTAAATAACCATTGTTTTCCATGACAAGAAAATCTTCTATTTTCTTCTTTAATATGTGAAGTCCTTACTGAGTGCCAAGCCAACAATATATGATTTTTATTTTATTGGAGTTAACAGAGAACAATATGTATCATAACATCTTAATGGATTTCTGTTTCTGAGGATCAAGCAGAGACAGTGTTCAAAGAGTGACCTCATGTGGTGCTGTTGTGCTACTACACATGATAGCGAGGCCTTTTTGACAGTTAAAGGGATATGTCACCTAGTTTGTCACAATCTCTGTTGTTGATGCATTACATTCCTTGTTCGAACATATAATGCATTTTTGTACTGGTATTTAATGTCCAAAATGCATTAAATGGTAAATGGACTTGACTTATATAGCGCCTTCTAGCCGATTTTCTCAGCCCCAAAGCGCTTTTACATATCTTACCACATTCACCCATTCATACACCGATGGCAGTAACTGCCGTGCAAGGCGCTCTCTGAACCATCGGGAGCAATTTGGGGTTCAGTGTCTTGCTCAGGGACACTTCGACATGTGGCGGGGAGACGGGGGATCGAACCTCCGACCCTGCACTCCAGAGGCGATCTCCCTACCCACTTCGCCACTGCCGCCCCAAGAGAGCTGGATAGCGATGGAATTCTGAATTGGACATTTAGACATAACACATAACATTTCATTTCATCCTTAGATCATGCAAATTGGATGTTCATAATGGCTTGAAAGTATCCAAAAAGATTGAAACTAGTTCTGTTTCACTCATATTTCTGTAAATAAATCTTATAAATAGTTACACAAGGTGGATCTCTTTACTGTTTCCCTGAAGCAGTGGGATGTAGATGTCATTTCTTGGAGGCCACTGGGACTCTTGTTTATTACTCTGTTGCACTGCATCTGTGCCTCCATGAAGCTAACTCAGCTCACTGGATCACAATCAATACAGAGAGAGAGAGTGATGAAAGACCTTATTAGATTCATCTTTCTTTTTCTTTGTCTATCCATTCTTCTTGGCCCTAAATACACCCTGAGTTCCGAATCGCACACGCTTTCTTTTTTCTATTCTACATACTACATCTGACGATACAAATAATTTAGTTAGGATGCAGTATGCTACAATACATACTTTTACTTATTTTTTTCATCATAGCATGGTTTTAATGACATAAGCATGCATTGGCTAGGGGATGACATATTCAAAGATTTGGGGGGGGGGGGGGGGCTGACTGTGTGTATGTTACTGTCTGATTCATATTATACTTAAACGAATACTTCACCCATACAGAACCGGCGTTCTATCATTATAAAATCACTATTATAATATAATGAATGATTATTTTTTATTTTTTTCCTAAACCTACATTTTTACTAGTGTGATGTCAGACTGGTAAAATGTAGGGTGAGCCAGTGAGACCATAACACACTCTTTCTGCCTTTTCTCAGGCTAGGATGAATGTTTGCATATGTATACTACATGGAATCTCAGAGATCAATACATTTTCATTTTTCCACCAGTGAAGTTAGTCTTTAACTAAAAAACCAGGACAGATGGAGATGGAGAGCTTCGCGATTACAAGAAAACCCAGCCCGTATTAATTGAATCCTGGCAGGGAAAGCAGGGCCAGATACTGTACTAGCTCTCAGTCGCATCAGATAAGAAAAAAAGCCCTTGGCGAATAAATTGAATTAAATCTCACTCAGAACGTACGTGTGTAAACGAGATTCTAAGGCTATCGGTGAATACAGTCCCTGCGTTCCAAATCACATACTCTTTCTTTTTACTACACTACATACTAAAGTACAGAAGAGTTTTAGGGCCACAGGAGAGAAAAAAAATCAGATAAGGATGATTTTTTTTTCATTATGTCGAGAAATGTCAAGAATAAAGAGGAATAGTCCAAAATGCTATTGGAATTAGTGGGGCATTTGGGTATTCTCAGCATACTACAATTGACCTGCATGTATTGGGACATCCTAAATATTTTTCTGGCATACTCAATAATAGTATGGAAGTATGGGGATTGGAACGCAGGGTGTGAGATGTGCGGACTTAAATGAGATTCTAAAGCTATCGGTGAATACATTGTCTAAATTTGTCCTTTTTTGAGACAATTACTGCTAACAGTGGAGGGAGAGAAAAAATACAATATGTTTATTTATTCAATTATTTATTTGTTTCAGGACAATGCACATTAATGAACATGTACAGCAGTACACGTAAAAATGCCAGATTGTAGCCCGGGGCTAATTTCCATCTGTAGTCCATTAGGCAGGTTGATGTTACAATACAAATGACAAAGATAAACAATAGAAAACATTTGTTATATACAAATAGGGAGAAACAGAATGAAATAAAAGTAAAACAGGTCATACCTTTACTATGTTAAATAAGAAGTGCTTACTATGACCAGTAAAAGCACATGTGAACAATGTTCAACCCATGTTTAATTTTGGAACATCTTCAAACGTAACACCACAGGCTGAACAGGAAATGGACAAATATGGTGTCTGCACGTTTACTCTTTCAAATGTAGAGAATAACCGTATGGGTTTCACACAGTGCTGTGGAAGCTGCCTATGGGTGTCACATTGCTTACGGTCATGAATATAATCCTCCTTCTTCTGTGTAAGTACCTTGAGAACTGATATATTGAATTGCTTGTATGTATAAGTAAGTGAAGCTTAGTGTAAAACAATTATTTTATTTTACTTCTGTTTACTTCTCTTCAAGGTGCTCTGGCAAAGCAGGTCACGAGCCAATCTGATGGTGAGCTTAAGAAAACATCTGGGCGTTGCATTGTCAAGACACTTTTCCTTATATCGATTTATCAATTCAATTTCTTCCTCTGTTTTTTAACAAATTCAAATCCCAGATATTGTTCCTGCGAAGATCCTGGCCCAACAGAAAACCATAAGCGAGAACAGTGACCTCTATTTGACCTGCAGCACATTCGGAGCCACCAAACACACCGCACTTTATGTTTATTTATGTAAAAATGACAAGGGAATCATTAAAAAGAAGCAGAAGGAAGATCAGAGTGATACCACCTTTGTTATTAAAAGAGTGTCTCTTAATGACAGTGGAAGTTACAGCTGTGGTTACTCCACAAAGAGTTATTTGCCCTCTGTAGTGACCAAGAGAGGACACAGCATCATTCAGATTATGGTCATAGGTAAGACGTTTTTCATTTATGTGAAAGCCTTACGCCAATGTTATTAATCTTCACACTGTAAAAAAAAAAAAAAAAATGTTTTGGGTATATTCAAATTGCAAGGCACATGTCTTCACCAGATTTTGAACAAAAACTAAAACTCTTACATTTCAAAGAAAACTGCCTACATTTGAGCAAACTAATGATCTTTTGATTCATATATGTAATGAAAAATGTATCATTAATGCTTAAAATGATTTTTTTAAGTTCGACACAAAAAGATTTTCAAAAAATAACAGTGCAAATGTTTTGTCTGTCTTATAAATGACAAACAAAACAAAGTCGGACAGAATGTTGGTTCAAACTTTAAACTTTCTGAACAAAAAATAATTAGTTGTCAAAATTCTTCTTAGTAGTCTAGGTTGAACTTAAAAGTTGCATTACATATGAATGTTAAGTTATCTCGACAGAAGATAATTAGTTTGCTCAAATGTAGGCAGTCTTCCGTTACACCTAAGAGTTTCAGTTTTAGCCTCAAACCTTAAAAAAATCTATTGAAAATAGTTGCCTCGAAAATTAGATTTTTCATTTATATTTTTACAGGTCACTAATTTTTGTCCTTCTGCCCTTATAGCAAACCTTCTCCCTGCAGATATTTCAGTAGCTGGGCCGTCCTCTGTCATGGAGGGAGACGACGTAGAGTTCAAATGCACTGTTTCTAGAATCCTGCAAACGCTCGGTGAATGTCAACTCATCCATTCTTACCTAAAGAGGAATGATAGTACCATCCTGCAAGTGCAAGCTTTTAATGTTACGCGGATGGAGGCGACTTTCACCATTCAAGGTGCCGACACGAGGGATTCTGGTCCTTACAGCTGTGTGGTGCTGCCGTCAAAATGCATCCAAGAGCACGAGAGAACGGTCTATGGGAATAACACAGTGTTACTAGAGGTCAAAGGTGAGGCTGTCAAATAATAACATACAGCCGTGGAAAAAATTAAGAGACCACTCCAAATGTTCAGTGTCTCTTGTTTGACTATTTATAGGCATATGTTTGAGTAAACTGACAACTGACAACATTTCTACCAAAAAAAACAATATTAAACAACAATATAAAAATATTGTGAGCATTTCCATTAAGAAATGTAGAGATGAAGATTGAAAAAAAATCAAGACTGGTCTCTTAATTTTTTCTGCGACTGTAAATACATACAAATTTGGAAAAAATTAAGAGACCACTTCAGATTTTTTGTGTGCCTTGCCTTGCCTAAATGATGTTGGGCTAACATGTCTGTTGTGCTTTTTTTCAGAGGATTTGGTGATCCAAGTGATGCTCTATTGTGTCATGATAACTCTGATGTTTTCTCTGGGTCTGTGTCTGTGGTGGATCAACAGACAAAGTCAGAAGTTCAGAGCTAAGTCAAGAGGTGAATTAGTACATTTCTATAGTTTAAATTTTGTCCCATTGTTTTCTTAAATGATTGACTTATTACATACAACTCTGGAAATAATTTGATAACATTGTACTGAGAACATCTTCGTCAAATTCCCCCCACTGGAGAGAAAAAAAATCAGATAAGGAAGATTTTGTTTTCATTATGTCGAGAAATGTCAAGAATAAAGATGAATACTCCAAAATGCTATTGGAGTTAGTAGGGCATTTATGTATTTTTTCAGCATACTACAATTGACGTGCATGGATTGGGACATCCTAAATCTTTTTCTGGCGTACTCAATAGTAGGGAAGTGTGGGTATAGGAACGCAGGGACAGTTACAAAGGGCTTTAGATAGCAAAAAAGGAAATGCTAATAAAATATAATTTTATGAGATGAATGTGTGGACAATATTTCCAAGGTTCGACTGTGACAATAAAAAAATAAACGTACTGTTTATTTTTGCAATATTCCAGATTTGGAAAAAGCATGACTTTACTATCTTGGTGCTGTGTGTTTTAAGAGAGTCGAAGTTAACAATTTTTTCTAAATCTGTTAATGTTGTCTTAGTATTAAAATATATATTTTATTCTGCATGACACTGTCTCATCATACTCTACAAACCATTATGAATCTGATCATACAGTTTGCATCATTTATTTAAATTAAAAAATTATGTCATATTTAATAATTTTGTTATACTATTTCAACAGGCTCCTCAGATGTGTCCATTCGTTGGTAAGTGTTGCTTCAATCCAATTGATTCTGTTGTAATATGCGCTACTAGCTATATTATCTTAATATGGTTATCAAGAATATTCCTAACTCATTGACCGCTAAAATGACCTCATAAATGGGGTCCTTTTTGAGTTTTTCAACGTTCTGCTCATTGAACAAAAATGTACTGAATCTACTGCTGATGTTAGTGTCAAACAATGTCGAGATGACCCATTTATTTACCGTTACGTTGCAGATGTACGCTTATAAGTTTGTGTGCATGTTGTCTTTCCGTTTTTATACATACATTTGGAAGGAGGAGGAGGGTGTATAGGAAATGTAATTTGTACCAATATACCTTGTTTCACATTTTACATTTTGAAATCATAAAATAAAATCTATAAAAAAGCAACAACAACAACAACTAATGAATGAAGTAACTAATGAGATAAATCAGTAGATCTAATTGTAAAAGAGATTTACAGTATCTAAATTGATGAAATATCTTGCCTATGCCTTTAATTGTGTGTTTACAGTGTGGTGAGACAACAGGACAATACAAACATGTTGGTGGAAGGGCCGAGGCAGACAGAGGAAGAGGATCTGGAAACAGATGATGGTATGTTGGGAAAATTGTGTTACAGTAAAGTCATACTCCAGGGAGAGGGAAAATTAGATTGAGGGTTTTGACAGAAAACATAACCCAGCTTCATCCTGCTCTGTTTAAATACAGTATGTCCTCTACCAAGATGTTTGAAACAATAAGGACTACTCCCTTATACGTGCTGTCTTTTTCCCAGCTATCTGAAGTTATGTAAATTATTTTCCTCAATACATGTCCTGTGGTCATCCGGACCGTCTAAAACATCCTAAATGAAACACTTATATTTAATAGTTAATAATAATAGTTAATTAGTATCATAAAATATATAGATAGTATCAATAAAGATGTACCCATTCATTTCAGATACATCAGAAGACTCTTTCAGCATGGAAGAACGGTATGAATATGAATATATTTGAAATAATACCTATGATTTAATGTATGAACGTGGCATGTTTTATAATAAATGTGTATTATTTTAAATTGCATTAGGAATAATGGCATTTGTCAAGTGAAACTGAATGAATTTATTGATGGATGGAAAATTCCGATATGGAGTGAATATTTTTTCCAGGAGGAGGAGGGTGTATAGGAAATGTAATTTGTACCAATATACCTTGTTTCACATTTTCCATTTCAAAATTATAAAATAAAATCTATAAAACAACAACAACAACAACAACGTAACATTGATGAAATATCTTGCCTATGCCTTTAATTGTGTGTTTACAGTGTGGTGAGACAACAGGAAAGTACAAATATGTTGATGGAAGGGCCGAGGCAGACAGAGGAAGAGGATCTGGAAACAGATGATGGTATGTTGGGAAAATTGTGTTATAGTAAAGTCATACTCCAGGGAGAGGGAAAATTAGATTACCCAGGAGGGTTTTGACAGAAAACATAACCCAGCTTCATCCTGGTCTGTTTAAATACAGTATGTCCTCTACCAAGATGTATGAAACAATAAGGACTACTCCCTTATACGTGTTATAAGTTATGTAAATTATTTTCCTCAATACATGTCCTGTGGTCATCCGGACCGTCTAAAACATCCTAAATGAAACGCTTATATTTAATAGTTAATAATAATAGTTAATTAGTATCATAAAATATATAAATAGTATCTATAGGGGCGGCAGTGGCGAAGTGGGCAGGGAGGTCGCCTCTGGAGTGCAGGGTCGGAGGTTCGATCCCCCTTCTACCCGCCACATGTAGAAGTGTCCTTGGGCAAGACATTGAACCCCAAATTGCTCCCGATAGTTAGCTTGCACCCTGCGTGGTGGTAGCTGCTGCTATCGGTGTATGAATGTGAGTGTGATTGGGTGAATGTGTACAAAACAATGTAAAGCGCTTTGAGTCTGTGAAAAACCAGGGAAAAGCGCTATATAAGTGGAGTCCATTTACCATTTATAAAGATGTACCCATTCATTTCAGATACATCAGAAGACTCTTTCAGCATGGAAGAACGGTAAGAATATGAATATATTTGAAATAATACCTATGATTTAATTTCTGAACGTGGCATGTTTTATAATAAATGTGTATTATTTTAAATTGCATTAGGAATAATGGCATTTGTCAAGTGAAACTGAATGAACTTATTGATGTATGGAAAATTCCAATATGGAGTGAATATTTCTTTCATATAAAAAAAGTTGTCTTACAGTTAAATTTTATTGAACAGAAAACCAGGTTTATTTCATATGATGATTTTGTTACATGTTCTGTTGTTACGACACCTTTAATGGTGTCTTATTTTTATAATTATTGTTGTTAATTGCCAATGTTTCCTCAGTATTTACGATGAGCTGCCTGCCGAGGACTGCTCTGATGACTATGGTGCAGTGTACAGTGTTGCAGGTAAGAGAACAACCTTGCTGCTTGTGTCAATATTAATTAGTTTTTAAGCCAAATTAAGATTATATAGTTGACTTTGATTTCTCACATGCAGATGAGCGTGATTGTCAGTACGACGACATTGATCAACCTTGAAGACATTGCTCAGTAAGATGCTGCCTAGTCATTTCAGATGAGCAGTTTTTTTCTGTCAGTGAGTTTAGTGCACCTTAACAGGAAAACCACATGTTTATTTGGAGCATTGGGGACGGACGTGAACGCTATTTGTGACAAGCATTTCTACTCACAGGGTTAATTTTGTCACAAATCGAAATAACGTAGTGTATAAGTAGAAGCAAAAACGTACTATTACTATTCAACTGTGAACTTTCTCAACCACAGATGATTCCGTTGCAAGACAAATCTACGCCAGGTCCTTCAAACGGAAGAAGACACCTCACGGAAGCGCTCACTTGATTTGAACACATGCCTGTTTGGAGCCCCTGTATTTTTCTGTCACACATTGTAACTTGATGTTAATATTTACAATCATATGAAAAAGTTTGGGAACCCCTCTCAGCCATTATAATGGCACTGATTTGTTGAACCATGTACAGATACACAATCTGCAGCCAGATGTTCTTGCAGGTCTTTGGAGGTGATCTGTGGGTTGTCTGCAACCATTCTCACAATCCGCCGCATATGCCGCTCTTGTACTTTTCTTGGTCTGCTAGACCTGGGTTTAACTGCAACTGTGCCTGTGTCCTTCCATTCCCTGACAACGTTCCTTACAGTAGAAATTGACAATTGAAACCTTTGGGAAAGCTTCTTGTAGCCTTCCCCTAAACCATGACAATGAATAATCTTTGTTTTTAAGATCTTTTGGGAGCTGTTTTGATGATCCCATTCTGTCTCACTTCAGCAGAGAGTCAAAGAGAAGTGCAACTTGCATTTAGGCACCTAAAATACATTTTCTCATGATTAAACAGACAATTCTATGAGGTTCAAGGCTTAACAACATAATCCAACCAACTTTGCGTTTAAAGTCATCAGTTTTACATGCTGTTACAGGCATTAAAATCAACAAAACCACAAGGGTACCCATATTTTTGCACAGCCAGTTTTTCACATTTTATTTTATTTCATACAACCAAATACTGCTTTTCAAAAAATCTTTGTTTGGAAAACATCCCAGTACTTAGCTGTTCCTGGTAAATTAAAGACATACCACTTTTATCTTTTTTTTGTGAAAGCAGAGTCAATTATAATGCCGGCTGAGAGGGGTTCCCAAACTTTTTCATATGATTGTAGAATCAATGGATTAAGTTGTTTGCTTTACATTAACACTGTCTACATGTACAGCAAATACAGCGGACACATGTTCTCATGCGTTTCATTTTTACATAGATACTTTATTTGTTGTTTTTGCTTCTTAAATTAAAAAAGAGTGGGTGATTCCCTAGATTTTGTACAACTAATGCTCAATAAAATATAAAACTCAATTTGTTTTCAATATAAGCAGGAGGTGTTAATTGAGTTGATTGATTTCACTTTGTGTTAAATGGTGTCCAAAAAAATTGCAGTTTCAGTCCAAGTAGTTGTTGTTGTTTTCATTGTTCAAACATTTAAATAATATTGGATAGATTGTAGATCAATAAATAAATACATATTGTTTAAGGTCCCATGCCATACACACATAAATATCATGGGATGGGATATGACTTTAGGAATACATATACAAATGTGTGTATGCAGTTCAGGTGTATCTAAACGGCAGCATAAAAAAGACCTGACCCTAAAGATAACAAAGATACATATTGATAATGGATTGCACTTTGTCCACCAGGCCCTGTTTGTAATGATTAGATAGTGTGGTGTGTGTGTGTGTGTGTGTGTGTGTGTGTGTGTGTGTGTGTGTGTCTAATCAGCAATCAGTATCTACAGCTTCTACTATTACCCGCTTGCACGCTTATGAAAGCTCCAGCGTAGAGTTCGGTGACCTTATCTGATAAGAACGGCCACTCTGTCATTAGCACCAACTGTAATGAATGACTGTGTTCATCAGCTGATGAGGTGCACCTCATAGATTTTACTCTCTTGCCTTAGTCATTACTGATGGGATGAAGGAGCTCAAGCAAATCTCAAAATCATTAAAGGTGGCTGGGGTCAGCCATTTTGTAGAATGCTTGTTGTCAAAAATCAGTGAATTTATCCTCATGATCCGAGGAGAATTGAATCATATTTTTGATACAAAATATGAATTATTTTTACATATTAAAGAACATTTCCATTCATATCAAATTCAATAAATGCAGGAGCCGTGTCTCGCGTGTTTATTTCTGTCAATAACTTGCAGGCTCTAAGCATGAGCCATGTGATCTGGAAATGTTATGATATCCTTCATGTTGTTTTTAAGTCTGAATTTATGAGATATTCTTACATAACAAATAATTTACTCTGGTGGGCAGACTATTCCCCTATTGTGTATTACCTGCCAGTCAGCTTGAATATGTCACTAAAAGCGTTCTCACAACAAGTGAGTGCAGTATTAGCAGGCTGTATTTAAAAAAAGTAAATCAAATAAAAGAGACTTATTTTCTACATTTCTAAATGAGCAGTGTGTGCTTACTAAAACTGAATCCGGATTGTGTCCTGATGGTTCTCACCGGCCCTCTCCTTATAAGGGGGTTGGCCTCTTTGCATTGTGACATAACTTTGGAAAAAGCCGCACATAACCAACCGTTATGGAACATACAAACATATAAGAACAAATGCCTGTTATTCAGTTAACTCAAACATAATTCCCCTGTTTCAGCTCAAATGGACTATAGCCCATTGGACACGTGGATTAAAACTGTTACATGGTTTGTACACTGAAGCAAAATATAAACACAACACTTGTGTTTATGCTACAATTCGTCATGAGTTGAAATTAAATATCTAAGACTTTTATTTCTATGTACAAAAAGGCCTATTTCTCTCAAACTTGGAACACAAATGTGCATGAGTTAGTAAGCACTTTTAGGCCTTAGGCTGGACAAGATTAAAGGCCACACAAAATGTGCAGATTTAACCCACAGTATAATGCAAAAGATGTCACAAGTTCTGAAGGAGCGTGCACTTGACATGATTGCATCTTAGCTCATGAAAAACTGTAGAAAAAAACGAGTGTTGAAACATTGCGTTTGCATTTTGGTGTATTTTTGTTTCATGAAAATGGGAAGAAATTGATGCTGTTTGAAGATGAATTTAAATATTTATTTGCAACATGAAGTAATCAAGACTCATGATAGAACAAGTAAAGTAGTATAATAAGGCAATAGGGCTAAAATCATACACTTGAATTAGTTTGAGGCCTTTGCTTAGAGAACAGTATCGTCTAGTCTAGTTTTTTATGAATTTTTATTTTCGAGCCTTTCTGTAGACATGCAAACCTGAAGAACACAAGCAGGGTCAAAACAACCACGGCGGCAGTCACCAGAAAAGCCAGAGCTACATCTACAGAGTGATATGAATACCAGGGCATTCTATAGGACTCTGTTCTCAGGTGAGCTGCACCTTTGTGTCTCATGACAAACTCTATCCAGAAGAGGGCGTTATCCAGCGGCTTCACTGGCGTATCTCTGTGCAGCCTGGAGAGTCTCTGCATGTTCATACTGTAGGACGGCTCAGTCAGGACGTCCTGTATGGCCTTCAGGAAGTTCTCATCTTTGTCCACCGTTGCCAATGTTACAATCTCCGCCGCTCCCCTCTCCTTCAGTCTCAGCAGGTTGTCGTATTGGTCGAAAAAGATAGGTATACCCACGACAGGGACTCCGTGGTAGATCGCCTCTTGAACGCCGTTTGTTCCTCCGTGAGCCACGAATAGTTTGATCTTGGGATGTCCTAACAGGTCGTTCTGTGGCATCCAGTCCACCAGTAAAGTGTTGTTGCCCAGAGTGGCTGGCCTTTCTCCTTTGTGCCTCCAGATGACTTTCTGAGGCAATTTGGCAAAAGTCGCAGCAATCTCGTCGGTCATGTCGGCAGGTAGTCCACTGACGAAGGTCCCCAGAGACATTATGATAACCCCGTGCTCTCCGGAGCTCTGCACAAACTGCTCGAGATCTTCAGGTAAAGGTTTGGCTGGTTTGCACTGGAACCCTCCCATGTAGACAACATTAGGCATAGTGGGACGGGGGAACTCAAACACAAAGTCCACCCTCATTAACCAAATGTCCGCCCCCTGTAACAGGTCCGTATATCTGACTTCCGGGCCGAAGAACTTGTCGCAAACAGCTTGATACTGAGGTCGGATTAAGAGCCGGTCCTGCGCTTGCCAAATGGAATAGAACAATAGATTTTTGACCCTTTGAATGAAAGTCATTTTGTCCGACAGTCCTGAACCGGTGAGCGGGATGTACGATAAAGGAGAAGGGGCAATGGCCAGGTGTCCCTCTCCGCTAGTTATCCAGCGCACGTTGTAGACCAGAGGTAGATCAAGAGCGTGAGCCAACAGTATACCGGCGCCCCACGCTGGGTCAGTGAGCATCAAATCATACTTCTTCGCCTTCAAACTCTCCATAAAGTCTTTATCTTCCAACATGGTGGTGGCCATTTTGCACATTATACGGTGGATGTTAAACATGGCGGTGAACATCTCGACTTGCAAACTGGCAAAGTTGAAGGCCGAGCTCTGTCCCCTCTCTATACTAATGACCTTCTTCACGATGGGGTTGATAAAGTCCTGGTTGAAAGCTTCGCGGACGGGAACCGTGATGGTGTTGAAGTGCGGGGAGCCGTCCTGGATGTACCAGCTCTGGTTGGTTCGTAGCACGTCCACAGAGTGTCCTCGAGAGTGAATCGCTTTGATCATTATGTCCATGTTCACCCAGTGGCTCCCCTCCAAAGGAACGATCAGAATCCTACCTCCGTGACAACCTTGCCATGACAACAACACAAGAGATAATAGAAGAAGAAATGTTGCATTTCCTGGGGGCGCCATCTTTTACCTGGAATAATTTCAAAAATAAAAATAAATATTATTAATTATTATAAAACATTATTCTGAATCACTCTGAGGGGGGAAAAGTGTTACATTCTATTAACAAATACATTCAAATTTAAGGTGGTGTCAGCAATTCTGGAGAATGCTTGATGTCAAAATCTGTGAGTATCACTCCAGGATCCACTAACTGCGTACCGAATACAAATTTGGTGTTAACTGTAAATACATAGGCTCTGTAAACGGGTGTGTTAATAAAGGGGGCCACCCTAGCTAGCAACATGCCTGTTTTCAGAGCACACACAGTACGAAGAGGTAGTAGGTCTTTGGGAGATATTCTCTGATTTTGACAAAACATTTTAATAATCCAGAATCGCTGACACCACCTTTAAATAATTTGATACCCAGGTTTCCCTAAATAAAGCCAAACTCAGTGAATATTACATGACATGCAATAATTAAATGTAACGTACCTGTTTCATGCAGTAGCTTCGGGTATGCATGTGCATAGATGCTGGTGTGTAACTCCAAAGGAACCTCTCAAACAGAACTATAGATTACAGGAGAGTTTACGTAACTGGATTATGGATAAGCTTTTCTTTGCGCTGGTTTCTTCAAGAACAATGAGGAGCCTTTGTTGAAGCTTTGGCAATAAATATGTTACGGAGCTGCTCAAATGTTTGTTTTTTCTGGTCTGATTTATTTAATCTATTGTTTCGGCATGTGTTCAGTGTCCGTAGTAAATAACATGCTCTACTTAAGGGGAGATTTCCAAAGGTATGCTTACACAAAAGTTAACCATTGATAAGTCAAACTTTTGTTCATTTGGGAAATACTGGAGTCTGGAGCACTGTCAAAATAAAGAAGTTAGGAACACTCACATTTTCAAGTTTTTTTTTAGTTTTTAAATTGAAATGTTTAGTCTCAAGGAAACTGTTTTTACATTTGAGCCAATTATCTTCTGTTGAGATACCTTATCATTCATATATAATGCAAATGTGTCTAATCAATCTTCAAATGTTGAGTTATACAGACTTAGAATTTCAAACAATAACAGTTATAACAATTATCTATCTGTCATACAAGTCAACTAATAAAACCTGTATAACTTTATGAAGTTGATTCAACTTTTACTTTTTAGAATTATCAGCATGTAGAACGCAAAACTTAAAGTAACATTAAATATGTATGATAAGTTATCTGAATCAAAGATCATTGGGTGGCTCAAATGTATAGGCAGTTTTCCTTCAAAATTTCTAGTGAAATAAAATGTAGCTTTTTCCTTAATCATCCATTTTTACAGTGAGTTAACCCTTTAGCAAACAGCCAATGGTATATGGCAAACCATGAGCAACTTCTAAAAGCAAACTGTCCAGGAATTTCTTATTACTTCACTGGGATTATATATTGTACAATGTCATATAAATCCATATAAACTGGCTGTCTGTAGTGTACTGATCTTACTTCTAAATTGGGTATTAACCCACTAGTGGTGCATGGCTGTAATGTGGAGACGTGGCCATGCAGAGGCAGTGCAGGCCCAACCAAAGCAGTGCCCCTGAGAACAGAGTCCAGATAAGAGTGGACAGTGGTGAAGTGAACTGAAGGCCCTTTAATATGTTTCTGAGGTATTTACATGCAATGTTAATCAATGAGACAGATTTGGAGTTGTTGTAAGACCTTGGTTTTGTTTTTTCATTTAAAGGTGCAGTCAGCGATTCTGGAGAAAGCTTGTTGTCAAAATCACTTTTTTGTCAACATCTGTGAATATGTCCTTACGACCCGGCCGCTACCTGTCCGTACTGTGTGCGCTTAAAAACAAATCTCGTTTAATACACAGCCTATGTTAACTTGTATGTGAGGATGTAAAGAGAACATGCCACAGTAGCTAGCATCATGCCTGTTTACAACAGTCTAGACTGTGTATTAACAGTGGATTTTTTTTCAGTGCACACCACACTATGTACAGGTAGCGTGAGGAGATATTCACTGATTTACCAAAAAGTGATTTTGACGACAAGCGTTCTCCAGAATCTCTGACTCCACCTTTAATAGGAAGTAAGCCTTGTGCTAAGCTATATTAGGCTAAACACATTGTTGACTCACGTTATCTATGTAATGATCTATGGCTAAAGGTCGTGTTGCAGTCCTTATAAAGAATGAAGGGATTTGTCCTCAGGCTGGAGGATGAATACAAGTCCTGGCAAGAAGAGTCCACCTCTCTTTCCCACGCACACTCAAGTGGAAGGAGCAGAACACACAATTAAACAATGTGTGTCCCTAATACAGAAGTGTCTGACTGGCATACATTATGAGCTAGAGACTGTTTTGAACCCTGGATTCGCACAGGAATTCACAAAATGAGTGACTCGACTTTATTCTATTTAAATTTCTGGTTCTATATTCTATCTAAGTCCTTTGTTCCTGCTCTTAATATCATGTCACACGTTTACTCACAAATCTGTTGTTAGGTTGATTTGTTGAAACCATCACTTTTATTTGAAGTATTCCCCCCTTACACAGATGAAGTTGCTCACTTTTCAAAATGCTATAAATGGCTAAATAAGAAGCTGTGTGTGTGTGTGTGTGTGTGTGTGTGTGTGTGTGTGTGTGTGTGTGTGTGTGTGTGTGTGTGTGTGTGTGTGTGTGTGTGTGTGTGTGTGTGTGTGTGTGTGTGTGTGTGTGTGTGTGTGTGTGTGTGTGTGTGTGTGTGTGTGTGTGTGTGTGTGTGTATCAGGGTGGCGAGCTGCCACGATGGAGATAAATCAAGTTGTATTGAAATGTATTGAATCAAACTGAATTAGTATTCATCCCTGTGCCGTTTAGTCTGAGTGAACATAAGGGCCATTACGCAAGGACACGTTTCAAATGTGTTCCAGGGTCCAATGATACATCTCTTATCTGCGATGCTAGCAGGAATAGCATGTGAAATGACTGTACTGAAATGTATTGATGTGGACAAAGAAAGATTTTCTTATCAATAATTGAGTCTTTTTTGTTTATCTTCAAACTCAGAAATACACAATTTTAAAATGTCTTCGTCAACAGAACAAGCATTTCTTTTTGAGATACGCTCGACTAACACGATCCCAAATCTGGAATCGAATCTCTGGCACAGCTTGTGTCTCACAGAATGGCCGCGGATAAGCTGAAAAGGGCCGCACTGCATCAGAGCGGTAATCTCCAGTCTTTACAAATCTCAATTGAGACTCCAAAACGAGCTGTTTAATGTGCCTCAGTGGCGATTTTGTACTGCGGTTCTTTAGAGCAGGCTTCCAGTGTGGCTTGGGACGATGATATTGGCCCATTTGTAGATGACGGGGATGAAGAGCAGAGCAGAGCCCAGGATAGACACCAGCAGGAAGGCCCACAGGAACACGCGGTCCAAAACCTGCGCTACAAACTTCCAGTCCTGGACCACCTGGGGAGAAAAATAAGTTACAATGTATATTACATTTTCAATTGCAATTTTAGACAATTGTTTCAGATATTTGAGTTTAGAGGCCAGTTAAAACTATTAGGTTTCAGGAAAACTACATGAGAGCCAACTGATTATCGTTTGTTGAGAAAACTTATTCATATAACATTTAAGCATTGTTTAATGTTTGAATAAACATTTTGACCAACTTGGTTTTGCATGTTATTTGTAAATGTTTGAAATTGCTATGTAGAACTCAAATCTTGAAGTTGTTTATATGAAAGATACATTTGCATTTCATATGACAGGTAAGTTACCTAAACAAATTTAATTAGTTCAAATGTATGCAGTTTTATTTCAATTATAAGAGTTTACTTTTAGCTCAAGACTCAAAAGTCTAGCAAAGACAGGTGCCTTTAAATTTTGAATTTTCCTACATTTTTCATTTCAATAGTGACGTTTTCTATCTTCAAGTAAAACCTCTATCATTCTTTCTGTTTCCTTTAAAAAAAAGTGGAAGTCTTTTTATTACCACTCATAAATGGAACACAATCCAACCATATACTCACCTCTCTGACCTCGTTTTCCTTGACCACGTGCATGGTGATGTAGCGGATAGAATCCAGCGCTGCTTCCAGGTTGTGTCTGTTGTAGAGCAGCGGGGTGAGTTTGGGCGCCGAGTCTTTCATCATCAGCCCCAGCCCCAGCGCGCCCTCGCCCGTCCCACCCCAGCTGTCCCGTAGCGGTCCACGTGACTGCGCATACACAGCAGCCTGGGCAACCGTGCAGGAAAATCCTCCTCACCCACGGCGCCATATCATTATGTGTGGACGACGAACGATGGTGGATGTTAATCGCAAAAACTGTGATTATAATGGAAAGTGTCACGAATATCATAGTGAAGACTAGATATTCCCCGATTAGAGGGATAGCTTTTGAAGAGGATGGGATTATCTCTTCGATGACTAGAAGGAAAACCGTGAGAGACACCAGTACGGAGGTGCAGAGAGAGATTTTTTCGCCCCCGTTGGAAGGAAGGTAAAAGACCAAGATGGTGAGAAAGGAAAGGCCGATGCAGGGGATGATGAGGAATAAAGTGTAGAAGAGAGGCAGCCGGCGGATGATGAAGAAGTAGGTGATGGTGGGGTAGACAGCGCCGTCGTCCATACGTAGGCCGCGGCTGCCCGTCGCCTTGACGATCTCCCACTCGCCGTTGTCAAAGTAGTCCCGCTTGTCCACGTGGAACTCCTCCAATGTTATGTCCACCTGGTCAATACACAAAGTCAAGTTTGGTTTCAATCAACTTTTTCAAATGTTTTATTTGTAGATATTTGCTTTTGGGTATAGTGGAGAGTAAATATCAGGGTCAGGGTCAGGGTAAACTTTATTGTCCTGTTAAGGAAAATTTGTCTTGGGCATTGTGCTACATTTTGCTTAACCAGTAGACACAACAATATGACACAGTAAAAACACAGTAAAACCTTGTCTACACATTGGACAAAGCTAAAACAACAAGAACATCACACGGTAATTCTAGGACATAAAAACATTCAGACAATTTTAAAGTGCGAGGAAAGTGCATACACACAGACAAATATTTATCTGTGTGTATGTCTCTCTACATTTATATTATACGTTGACTGTATAATCAGATAAGTAATGTTTGGTGTGAATCACTCTTGTTTGAAATAAGTTTTAAGTACATTTTGAGTAAATAATGAATGTATATTTGTAGACTTTCATTTGGGTGATGTAGGAGTTTTAAGTATTTATCTGTTGGTATTCATCTGGACTATGTACAGTGTATCATATCTTGAACGTATAATCATATATTGTATATTATATTACACATGTGTATTGTATCATTTAAATGGCAAATACAGAGTAACATCAGGTCGGATGCAGACATATTTATTCATGCTTTTTATTTCAAATAGCTTAGACTATTGCAAAGAAGAGAGGACATATCACTCTAGTTTAACCTGCTCTGCACTGGCTCCTTGTTTTCTCTAGAATTTAATTTAAGGTCTGCTATTTTTTATATTTAAGGTTTGCTCAGCCCTTAACGGCGTAGGACCAGCCTACATCACAGATTTCTTGTTACCTTATGTTACTTCACGAGCCCTTACATCTTCCGTTTGCTAGGTTTCTAGATACTCAAGCTTAGAAAACCCCAGCAAGAAAATTGCAGAGGCAGCATTTTCAACTATGCTATCAAACTGTGGAACAGCCTTCCCAACGATGTTAGAGAGGCTCTGTTGGCATTTTAAACCATATCTTTTTAACCGAGCCGTTCCTAGAAGCACCTCGTTAAATGCTCAACATCGAGTCACACATGCAGTTTTTAAATGACTTTTCTTATGTGTTCACGGATTTATTATTGTATGGATCTTTCCTTTATTGACACATTTAATGCTTTTAAATGTCTTTCTATTAAGTTGATATTCTATCATTGTAACACACTTTTAGCTGCATTTACTGTATGAAATGTTCTATGCAAATAGAGTTTTTTAATATCCTTATCATGAGGCTATTGAATTCCGCCTGTACTGTAGAAAGAGACAACTGACCTGGGATCCATCGTATGTCCAGGAGCCAAACTTCATTGAACAGTTCTGGAGGTCGAAGGGGAAGAAGGTGACGTCGATGGTGCAGGCTGACTTGTAGTTGGCTGGTGGTGTCCATGATATGGTTCCATCATACCTAACAACGGCCTTAGTGACGGTTCCCTCAAAACGCCCATCTGAACTGTTGAGGGAAATGGCATTTATTAATCTTAAGGATAACCTGATAGCTGGATCACAGCATGTTGTTATATAATAATGTATAAAACAGTAAAGAAAATAGTTTTTGACTAGATTTTTGAGTTATGACGCTAAAACTAAAACTCTTACGTTTTAAGGGAAAGTGACTCCATTTCAACCAACTACTGTAATTATATTCAGTTGAGATAACAGCCATACCACTGCTTAATGTTTGAATAAACATTTTGACCAACTTGGTTAACTTGTTATCTGTATGAATAAGAATGAGTTGAAATGTTTAGTTTTCCAAACGTTTTGATTTGTAGGCTATAGTGTTCTATTTCAGAACTGCATTTTTTAATTAATTTTTTTTGATTATTGTGTAAGTGTACTATCAGCCTATCAGTATGGTCGTAACTGCTACATAGATTTTTTGTAAAATATAAAATGCAGGATATCCATTAAATTTTCGTCCTTATATGATGACACATACTTATCATACAGAACAACGTCCGGGCGCCAGATCCTGTTGGAAGGAATTCGGATAATTGTGATGCCCATGTAGTCATCAGGATTCCATCTCAGTTTCATGTCGACCCATTCCTATGCAAAGGAAAATAATGTGTGTTAATTCAGTCAAACAGATCCACACACAGTATGGGGGGGGGGGGGGGGGGGGGCTGTGGCGAAGTGGATAGGGTGGCTAGCTAATAATAATTTAACTTAGCTTAGCACAATGTCAAAGAAAACAAAGGCAAACTGGCTCTTTGCTCACACAATCTGCCCACAGGCACTCCTGGAATTCAATTATTCATTCAAAGACTGTATTTAATTTGTTTAATTCTATAGCCTACAGTTCAAACATGACAAATTACAGTTTTACAGGGGTTTATGTTCCAAGTAAAAAAAAATAAAAACTGAGTTAGTTAGCTAAAGTAGTGGTGGGTGGATTTTGCTACCGTTAAACCTATTTCCAGTATTTGTGCTAATCTTAGCTAACCAGATGCTAGCACGTGAGTGTGTCAATGATCTCAGGCCTCAATTGAGATAATATGTCTGGGAAAACACTAGGCCTACTCACTCTTCTCAGGGCTGCCAAGTTTCACCAAAAGTTTGGATTGAGATTTTTTTGGCCGAGGGACCCAAAACCGTGTCCTCTTTCCCACCCAATAATTTTTGCTAGTGTCCTGCAAGTTTACATATTGTTCATAATACATCAGAAATAAAAGACAATTAGAAAATGTGATAAAACATCAAAAATCTTATTAAAATAAACAAATTCATGAATTGCAAAGTCGTAGGACAGGTTTTAATTAAACATGGGGTGTGGACATATTATAAGTGGGGGTCTGGGGGTCCCCCCCCAGAAAATTTTGAGCATTAAACACTTAATTTCCTGCATTCTGGTGAATTTTTATGAAGCAATGTGTGCCTTTTCTGCATTAATTTTTATGTAAAGTAAAAGAGAACATTCAAGGTTTTGCTGACACAAATTTAATTGAATAGCCTACAATGCATGTGTAGTGCTTTCAAATATCTCCTGTAGCCTATTGTTAAAACATTTGGTTAAACTGTAATAAAGGTAATTATTCTATATCATATTGAGGGTTGAGTGGCTGGTGGTATTTTACTAGCAGCATTAGGCTTTATTCAAAGAAGAAAAAAATTAGGGAACAGTTCAACACCAATGCAAACTACTAAGCTAAAATAAAACATCTGGGTTACTTGGTCCCTCCTCTTAGGCTACCTTGATTTGTGTTATGAAAAGTGCTATAAATGTGCAATACATAGGCTACAGTTCATTACACAGAAGAATAAAAGCATTTTTTTTGGCGGATGAGCCATTTGTTACTTTGCAAACCTAATTTTCAAACTAAATTACCAAAAACAATATACAAAACGATCCAAAGATCTTCTGAATTTACTTGAGTGAGATTGAAGGGTTAATATGTTTGATGCATGCGCGCTCACCGGCCGGCGGGGACACAATTCTTATCAGCGGTAACTTGGCACGCTATCAACACACACCTCGGAAGAGAAGGTGCGGGTAGGGGGCTCGCCTCCCGCTTCGAATGCACAGTGCACATCAAAGCATAACGTTAACGCGCGTGCAGAAAGAGGATGTCACGGAACTCAGTCCGTTTAGCTTTTCAAAATAAGACTTTCAAAGTAAAAGTACCAAAAAAAAAAAAAAAATTACGGGGATTCATTTCTCTGCGTGAGAAATTGGAGGTGTAGCGTGAGAGCGTGTGAACTGGTTGATATGCGTGTGTCTCACGGCCAAAGCGTGAGACTTGGTGACTCTGCTCTTCTGCATAACATAACTCAACCGAATGGTGATAATATCAATCAATCAAGTCGAGTTAACACATCATTATTGTGTCATGAATATCAATTGAGTGGTTTTTACTTAACAACTGTATTCAAGCCACAAAGCCGTAGACCACTTTCCGTTCTATCCACTGCAATATGATATTAATTAAAAGTCCCATTTGGTGCCATATGAATATAGGAATACTGAGCCCTTGGAAAATTGGAATGACCTCGCTGGAAATAGCTTTATGTTTTTTGCGGTAAAGTCCTGAGAGTGGAAGCCTATTAATATTCTCATTTAACTCTTGGCAAGAAAGAAAGCGAATGAGCCTATTTTCCTAAATGCCAAATGTTCTTTCTTTTAATTGGTAGGCTTACACTTTGAGTGCTATAATATTTTTCCAGCATATGCTACACTATTTTGATTAGGAGGTTATATGTACGAGCAAATATGTTAAAATACACTGTTCGATTAAAGGAGGAGTTAGCGATTCTGGAGAAAGCTTGTTGTCAAAATCACGTTTTGTCAAAATCAGTGAATGTCTCCTCACGAACCGTTACCTGTCCATACTGTGTGTGTACACTAAAATAAAATCCAGTGTTACAATACACAGTCTAAACTGGTATTTAAACAAAGGGTATGTAAACAAAGGGGGCTCCACTGTAGCTATAGCAAAAATATTCATGTTCTAAACCAAAAAGGTGAAGGAGATAAGATACAATCACCACACCTGCCATTCTTTTCACTTTCACAAATGACATTTATGATAGATGGACATCACTGCTGGGGCCAATGACCTTCCATCTTTCTTTTTGTGCAAAGTAATCCATCAATTTGAAAAGGAACTGACCTGATGGGCAGAGCCTGGGCTGAGCGGATAATTCATAAGATGCATGACAGACAGGACCAGAGAACCATGAATAATCTTGACGGGGGAGCAGCAGTGTGTGTGTGTGTGTGTGTGTGTGTGTGTGTGTGTGTGTGTGTGTGTGTGTGTGTGTGTTGTGTGTGTGTGTGTGTGTGTGGGTGGCACGGAGGCCGGAACGAACTAGATAAGGACAGTTTGTGAAATGCCACCAGAGCCGATTCAAAAGGGGGCGAGGGTTTGTCTCTAAATGCCATGTAAGCAAGAGGTCGTTTTTGAAATAAAAATGATGATGGTGAAATGTAATTGTTTTGGTCTACAAAGATGTAGGGCTTCACTCGCCTGTTTCATCCACACATTGGTTGTCATTCGCTGATTTTTCTCGTCCTAGAATGACAACAACAACAACAAAGTCAAAATGTTAATTGGAAAAAATAAGGGTAGCTAAAGGTTAAACATGTATTACAGACAGAGCCATAATTCAAATGACCGTCTGTCTTTTAACCCTACTTTGTTTAATTTTATGAACATGTAGTACACACACACCACACACACACACACACACACACACACACACACACACACACACACACACACACACACACACACACACACACACACACACACACACACACACACACACACACACAGGATCACGTGGTAGTGAGTATTTATTTTTTAACACCTCAATGATATGGATGACATATTAATTAACACTATTAATACAGTCACTGTTTTGTAAGCTCACCACGTCAACTAGCTGGGAGATGGCCAGGCCAAACTTCACGCGGATGGTCTGGTTGAGGTATTCCACTGGACGCACCCATTTCTGGTAGTTTACAAAGAGGTATTTGAACAACTTGTCCTCTGCTTTTGCATAGGAGGAGAGCTTTGGAACCCCTAAAAGGTGTGAGAAAAAGATTTAAATTTTTTTATGTCCAAGTTTAAATCAAATCAAATTAAACTTTATTGATAGGGTTGGGGAAACACATATTCTTTACATGATAAAATAAATAATTCAAAAATCTTTCACCCATTACCTGTTCTGCCCTGTGACTTGTACACATCAGTCATTGCTAATAAATAATGCAGGCACTCCAATGCAAAAGGCACCATTGGAAAAACATTGCTTACAGATGGATGGATGGTAAAAGGGAAAATGTGGAAAAAAAAGAGGTAAATATAGGACACTGTAGATGCGACATAGACAAAAAAGATAAAAACTATATCCACTGATTGAAAACAATTTAGTTCAAATCCAGTTCGACCTTCCTTGTACTTTTGAAAACTTTGCAAAAAACATGTTCATAAACTGTATTTTACTGGGTTACGCAGGTAGTAATGGCATTACGTGCGTGTGCAATATGAGTGTGTAACAGCTTGACTATTCAGAGTTTATTATAGCTGCTGACACGTTTTAATCACAGTGAAAGAGGTGCGTTGTTCGCTGAAGCCAGGGCTCCTCTGTAGTGCAGAACATATTGATTACATTATGAGCTACACACAATTTCCTTTCACCCCCGCACTTTAAATCTTTCAACAACACAAGGCGATAAACCAAATTTATGGACGTGGAATGTGGCTGGAATTCTGCCATAACACTGACCACAATTGTATGGGTTCACCCTTCCTCTGTGTGTGTGCGGCGATCGATAAAGACAGGGCTGCAACTGCCTCAATCAATGCCTGTGTAATAAGCAGATTCATCATCTATTCAGCCTCCCTGCCTCCTATATGCTGCAGTCTGATGTACTCTTACATTAATCTTATACAGAGCTTGATTAATGTAATCTATGGAGCCATTACTATACTAATAAACATAGATAATGCACTTTTAGGACCAGGAAACACTCATTCATTTCGACGCTGAGTAATATGAATCTGTTACGTTAGCTCGCTTTTTTGCATTTTTCAAGGAGACATGAGTCAGTGCTTGCTGCAGTCTGCTGGTGCTTTTGGTCAGCATGATAAAAAGAACATCAATGTGAATATGGAATATACTGTATATAATGCATGTATGGTTTGCTCCCACACAGGGATTACATTAAGATTAAAGTTAGGAATGACTATACTACTAATACTGATAAAATATGTAACAGACAAATAACAATCCCATGGTGCATACATCATATACCAACATATGCTCGAACATTGTAAACATATGCACAACATGCAGGGTCGGTGGTTCGATCCCCCGTCTCCCCGCCACATGTTCAAGTGTCCCTGGGCAAAGAGACACTGAACCCTAAAATTGCTCCCGATAGTTAGCCTGCACCCTGCGTGGTAGCTGCTGCTATCGGTGTATGAATTTGTGTTCCAGTTGTAAGTCGCTTTGGATAAAAGCGTCTGCTAAATGACATGTAATGTAATATAATGTAACATATACATGATGTTTACATGCATGCAAGTGTACTGTGCAGTTAAACATACATGAACACATATACAATGCAACTCCAATTTTCCCTCATATCCTAATACTAATAAATGCTGTTGATCAGTGTAACACATACTGTAAGAAACTGGTAGTCGCAACATGTCAAGGTACTTAAAGTTAACACCAGTTATTACTAGCCTGTATACAAGAACATTTGAGTTAATTTATCCTAAAGACTAAATTAAACTTTTTGGATTACTGTCTATTCCTCACCTGCCCACAAGCACTACAGTTCACTGCCTCAGCTAATCACCTTAACCCAGTCATCTGTCAATCATAAAGGACAGCTATCGGCCAATGAGTTATTTAAGCTTTCATTATGATGTTGTTCCAGCCTGTTGCTGTCCCTGTTCTGATGACCATAATTGAATTACATCATGATGTGTTCATATCATGTCCAAGTCATCCTAATAAGACGTTTGCAACTTGTACATAGTCAAGTCATTCCTGGGAAAGTCAGATTTTTCTAGAAGCTCAGAAATGTCTGACTTTATCATCATACATCATACAGAAGTGGCTGAAAACCAATTGTTACCATTTCTACGTTATATAGAAGAAAGTATATTCATAAACAAAGCATTATCCAACCTTCAGCTTAACTAGTTCATCAGATAAGTCTCAAAAAGCATAGAAAAATCACATATCTCCCCTCTCCCCCCATCCAAAACACCTTGTAATGTTGAAATCTTAGTTGGTCTTCTGCAAGCTATCAAAAGGTGATGCTTGTTTAATAAAAATATGTATTTGTTTGCAACATTCTGAGCATGGCCTTCATGCAGCTAGAATCAATAACACTCCCCCAGTAACAGAAATGAAACTAGCAGAAACAACTGTGAAATATTAAGAAGGTTGGTGGTCACACTGACAGCTATACTTTGTGTAACTTGACAACATCTCTTCACTCCTCACTGGCAATCTGCCAATTCCTACTTCTTCTTTCTGTGCTTCTACATATCCAACTCCTCTTGGCCTTAGCTATCTGTCATACTGAGGCTATCATGTTCCATTGTGTTAATGCGACGAGGCTCTCCTGGTCCTACTCAAACTAGCGCAGTTTAGTTTAGTTTAGTTCACTAAGATCCCCTTTAGTCAGTATGGTGGAGTCAGCGATTCTGGAGAACGCTTGTTATCTAAATCCCTTTTTGTCAAAATCAGTGAATATCTCCTCATGTTCCACTACCTGTCCATACTGTATGTACGCTGAAGAAAAGTCCAGTGTTAATTCACAGCGTATAGTCTCTGTAAAGAGGCATGTTGCTCCCTAAGGTGAGCACCCTTTGTTTACATAACCTTTGTTTACATACCAGTTCACAGAGCCTAGGCTGTGTCTTAACACTGGCTCTTTTGTCAGCGCACAAACTGTGCGCTGAAAAGGAGATATTCACTGATTTTGACAACAAGCATTCTCCAGAAATCACTGACTCCAACTATGAACAGTATAGCTCCTCTTCCTGGGGTCTCCAATATTTCTTAGGAATATGACACAAGATGAATACATTCCCCTTCTGTTTTCCCTCTACACCAACTGTTGCACCTCCAGCCACCAGTCGGTCAAGCTACTTAAATTCGCGGACAACACCACACTGATAGGGCTTATCTCCAGGGGGGATGAAGCTGCCTACAGGAGCCAGATCGACTCGGTGGTTTCTTGGAGCCATCACAACAACTTAGAGCTAAACGCTCTTAAAACAGTGGAGTTAGTAGTGGACTTCAGGAGGAACCCACCCCCTCCCCCTCCAATCATACTGGGAGGCACCCCAGTCGCCATAGTGGAGTCATGCAGATTCCTCGGGGTGACGCTCTCTCGGGACCTAAAGTGGGGGCCAAACACCGATGCCCTCACTAAAAAAGCACAAAAACGGTTGTTTTTCCTGAGGCAGCTCAGGAAATTCAAGCTGCCTAAATCCATGCTGGTGAACTTCTACACGGCCATCATTGAGTCCATCATCACCTCTGCCATCATCATCTGGTTCCCCGCTGCAGCAGCCAAGGATAAGGCCAAGCTGCAGCGGGTGATACGCTCGGCGGAGAAGGTGATTGGCTGCCCCTTGCCCCCCCTTGGGGCCCTGTTTAACAGCAGGGCTCTGGGGAGGGCCAGAAAGATTATGGCTGACCCCGCACACCCAGGCCACGGTCTCTTCGCCCCGCTCCCTTCAGGCAGGAGGTTGCGGTCAATAAGGACTCTCAAAACCAGACATTTGCACAGCTTCTTCCCCACGGCCATCCGACTATTAAATGCTCTGCCCTCCCCCCCCCCTCAGTAACCTAATGGTCTGTTGTACATATACTTGATCTCTTGGCACGTTGGCACTTCTTATTGATTATATGATTATATCATTTATTATTTACTCATTTTTGCACTATATATGTTGGTTTGCACTGTCTTGTCCTGTCTTGCACTTGTCCTATTGTAAACTCCACTGTACCAAATCAAATTCCATACATGTTCACATGTCATGGCAAATAAAGTCTTCTGAATCTGAATCTGAATCTGAATCTGAATCTGATTCTTGGCATTCATACATCAAGAGTACAACAAAATAAACTTAAATACAAACATAGCGTTCATACTCACGTAAGGAGTGGCACAGGTGGCAGCAGCAGAGCAGAGGCAGCAGCAGTAGCAGGGCGAGCGAGGTGGCCGCCCCTCCTGCTCTCAGCATCATATCACAGACTGGGTCCACACAGCCGGTCCCTCTGGCTCCACACAGCTGGATGAATACATATCACCGTTACAGCAACGCCGGTTATTGAACAGGGTCCCTTTTGTTTACACCGGGCAAAACACATCTATCTTCCAGCTATTATGAGTCTGGTTTTAATCTTGAATTTGGTTATTAGCCCTAATAAGTTTAAATCCCTGAACGCAATTACAGTTACGGCTATCAGCCAAAATATGCTTTGTTAAGCTAAAAAAAACTGAAAATATGATGTCATTCTAACTAAATAGCAATCAAACACCTTTAATAAAACAGCATAATGCTCAAGCTCAAAGATGCCCCCTGTACCCTCCTCACCTTGCTAACCTAGACCTATAAGGTAATAGTTACATTTCATATAGCGAGAATGCAAACGCTGCAAAAACATACCTGCTGTAAGTCTCAGTCCCCATTCAACACACAATCCAGAGTGTTGGCAGAAGCCGGTTGTGTCAGTGTTCCATGGGAGTCTTGACGACAGCCACAGCAGCTGCTCTAGCGCTCCTCCATTCCAGTCTCATATATACACATGGTGCTTCTCTCTCTTCCCTCTCTCTCACTCTCTCTTCACTCTCTCCACTGCCTGTAACAGTGACACAGGCAAGAGGCAACGCAAGGCAACACAGCATCCTCTCCTCCTCTCGTTCCTAAAGAAAGCCCGCCCCCCTAACACCCCCCTCCCCCATTTCCACTGGTCACTAATCACCAACAGCGATACATACACACACACCTCTCCATCTCTCACACACACACACCCTCTCACACACACACACACACACACACACACACACACACACACACACACACACACACACACACACACACACACACACACACACACACACACACACACACACACACACACCCCACACAGCCACCAATCACTGTCTCTCCAAGGGCAGCTTCAGCCTCACCTTTTCATCACAGACCAACAAAATGGGTTATAATCTAGTGTCCACGGCAACATCATGATATACACTGTATTTTGTACCTCTGTGGTCTTGACACTGGCCTCCTGTCAATCAAGAAAAAGTGATGTTAAAATTCTGCAGTACGTCTCTATAAAGCACTGAATGGTTTAGGGCCAAAATAGATTTTAACATTATGAACCATCCAGAGCTCTCAGGTTGTCAATGCCTTTCCAAAGGACTTACACACACACACACACACACACACCACACACACCACACACACACACACACACACACACACACACACACACACACACACACACACACACACACACACACACACACACACACACACACACACTCTCCAAGGGCAGCCCTGCCACTCACATTTCTTCTGCCTCACATTTTAATCAACAGTCCCCATGGGTTGTTATCTGGTGTCCATGGCAAACTACTAATGTTGCAGTTGCACCTCGTTATCACTCCCAATATCTTGCCCCTCTGTGTTTGATCTTCACTGTAAGGAATAAGTAATAAGTCTGCTTTAATATATATCTTGAGGAAAAGGTCACCTCCCTATCCATTGATGATCACAATCACAATGTTTAATGACTGATGGCTTAGAATCAATGTTCAGCGAGGGTAAACATTGAATTATTAGCATTAATCGCCTTGACTGATTCTTTAGACTCCATGCTGTTTGGTATAAAATATATTTTGAATTAAATGTTCGGTCGGAGGCTGTGTGGGAAATCACTGAGACAAGCTAAACTAATATTTTAGCAAAAAAATACGTGAGCATGTGGATGTTTGCCTAGAAATGAATGTCAACAATGTCCTAAGTAAAACTATCTGTGAGACAAAATCAGTGTAGTAGGCCTCAAACAAGCAATTACAACATATTATATCTATTCATTGCTGTATGAGTCTGTCTCAGAGTGGCATGGTGATAACTTTACTTAACAAAAGCTATAAAAAAAGAGCCATATGGACTAAAAAGATTAACATCCACAAACTGTAATAACTATAATGTAATGCTACTGACACAGGGTCACAACACACAATTACAGTCAGTCCAAAGAGTGCTAATGGAACAAGCCAGACCGATATAATTATAAATTACATCTCATGAATGAGTAAAATATAAAAACTATGTAGCCAAAGGGGGCCTGGGTCTTATTAAAGCACACTCTGGATTAAGTAAGCCTCACAACATTAATGGAATGCCCTGCTAAGCAATTTAAAAAAAATTACCACTGTCCTTACTTTTGGTACAGGACTATATTTAAAACTATGATTTCTGAATGTTTATATATCTCGCTGTAACTGTTTAAGATTAGATTGGATTATATAATTAACTTTATGGATCCACAAAGGGCAAATCATTTGCATCTGACCTCATCCATTTAGCACTAAGACAACATCACCATGTAACATGTCAAAATACACAGATTCATAAGACAACAAAGGGGCTTTGAAGGACAGCTAGGTAAGGGTAATAAGGTAGGCTACATCCTTTTTTGTAATAGCCTACCTTATGTTATTAATCATGTATTATAGCCTATGCTATCCTTGTTTGTTGTGTTTAGGCATTATGATCATTTCCTCTTGTTCCTCTTTTACATTTTCTCTGGAGTTGAAATACAATATTGGTTGATTGGTTTGAATGAAATATTCTGAAACACATAGTAGGCTATTCCCTCTAAATGTTAATGTATGATCCTGTTAATGGTTAACTTCCTTATCGCTGACGTAGGCTGCCATTCAAGCACTTTGTTGTTCCCAGTTCTTGCTTTTTTCCCCATACGGAACTTCGCTCCACTGAGGCCACCGTACTGGACCTGCTCCACCGGTCTGAAGGGAACAACATCTGGACCGCAGACTACCGCTGGTTTCGGGAACAAGGACGCTGGTCAAAGCGGGTCTCCAAACAGACACAGTAAGTACAAAGCGCTGCATGATTGTGACACACACGCTGGTTTTATTGCATGTCTAGGAGTTTACACGCCTACTACAACTTTGCTGCTCAGTTAGCGGAAAAGCCGACAGTGGTGCTTAAAGTCAGGCTGCAGTTTGCAAACCAGAACGAATCGTGCGGGAGGTATTTTGGCTAAAGCAGAGTAAAGTTACAAGTAGTGGTTATAACTGGTCTCATGCAAACGAGCTATCGGTGCCGTAAACAGCAGGGCTGCCAAGGAACATCAAGGACACTCAATGCAACGTTATGTCAAGAGCTGCGAGCATAGATAGTATAAAGTCAGTCGACTTCTACCAAAGCAGGAAATGCTTCTGACAAACAGATAGCCTGTTTGAAAAGTTGAGCAGATGAAGATTTAAAAGGGAAAGAAGAGGTTGCAATGGCGGAATACTTTTTTTTAAATAACTTTATCAACATTTTAATATTATGTTTATAAGACAAAACACTTACAGAATATATCAGCATGCCTTATTTAATGTTTTACCTTCATGAATATAGGCCTGGACCTAAACAATAAGGCTAACTCAGTTGAATAAAATATAACAAATATAAATAAATAAATAAAGTAGACATACAAGAGAGATTGCAATTAAGTTGAAGTACAGAGGAACAACTAATCCTACATGTGCATAGCCAATCTACAATAACATACACAAACACGCATAGCCTACATACATTATACACAAATGAAGTTAGACTGTATCAAATGAATCATAAAAGTAGGAAATAACAGTAGTCCTGCTGAGAATACTGTTTCATGCACTGCTTGCAATTGAACTTACTTGTATATTGTATATTGCATATTTATATATTTATTTCTTGGCATTCAGTCTGTGGAAAACAAAGGAATAATTTCATTGCATTACTGAGAACATGTTTCTTATTGTGCATATGACAATAAACACATTGAATCTTGAACAACCAGGTTAAATTTTCAGAAAAAAAAAACATTTCCAAAGGAATTCTTTTTTCACTTTTGAGTTATTTGCATTGTATTCTATCCAGATGAAGCCAATCTGGTGCTTCAGTGCTTTGCTGCTTCTCCTCCTCCCCACACCCTGTCAGGAGGAACATCCTGGTATTCCCTATAGACGGCAGCCACTGGATAAACATGGACGTCCTACTGCAAGCTTTGCATTCACGCGGACACAGCGTCACTATTGTTCGTTCCAGCAAAAGTTGGTACATCAAGGAAAGGCCCCGTATTTCAACACCTACACGGTTCATGCGGAGAGGGCCTTCGATCAACAGTATATCACAAAAATAGTAATGGATGTGATTGAACACGAAAGGGGGTCTCTTCCCATAATGGACGTACTTCACATGACAGTGGGAATGTTCGGCATGTTTCTGGACGCTCACGCAGCCATCGGTGATACGTGTCAGCGATGCTCGGAGACCAAGAACTGATGAGAACAATGGAGGAAAGCAAGTTCGACATGGTTCTCACTGACCCTGCTGGGGGGGCGGGGTCATTTTGGCCAAATACTGAACCTTCCGTTGGTGTATAATGTCCGCTGGCTAATAGCCGGAGAGGCCCATCTGGCAGTCGCGCCTTCACCTCTATCATACATTCCCATCACAGGATCTGGCTACACCGATCACATGACCTTCTTCCAGAGAGTTGCGAACGTTGGTTTGCACCTAGTTACCCAAGCCACAAAACCACATGGTGCAGAGGCAAATATACCAGCCCATATGTGACAAATATCTCGGGCCCGGTAACAACTTCAATGACATAATGCTTGAAGCGGACATTTGGCTCATGAGAGTGGACTATGTGTTTGAGTTCCCCCGTCCCACCATGCCTAATGTTGTCTACATAGGAGGGTTCCAGTGCAAACCAGCCAAACCTTTACCTGAAGACCTGGAAGAGTTTGTGCAAGCTCGGAGATCACGGATTCATCATAATGTCTACCGGGACGTTTGTAAATGCGCTTCCTGCCGACATTGCGAACGAGGTCGCAGCAGCTTTTGCCAAATTGCCTCAGAAAGTCATCTGGAGGCACAAGGGAGAAAGGCCAGCCACTCTGGGCAACAACACTCTACTGGTGGACTGGATGCCACAGAACGACCTGCTAGGACATCCCAAGATCAAACTATTCGTGGCTCACGGAGGAACAAACGGCGTTCAAGAGGCGATCTACCACGGGGTCCCTGTCGTGGGTTTACCATTATTTTTGACCAATACGACAACCTGCTGAGACTGAAGGAGAGAGGAGCTGCTACCCTGCTAAGCATTAAGACGTGGACAAAGATGAGAACTTCCTGAAGGCCATACAGGACGTCCTGACTGAGCCGTCCTACAGTATGAACATGCAGAGACTCTCCAGGCTGCACAGAGATACGCCAGTGAAGCCGCTGGATAACGCCCTCTTCTGGATAGAGTTTGTCATGAGACACAAAGGTGCAGCTCACCTGAGAACAGAGTCCTATAGAATGCCCTGGTATTCATACACTCTGTAGATGTATTCTTGTTCCTGGTTGGAGCAGTGCTGCTTGTGCTTTTTACTATTTTCATTGTGATCAGGTGTCTATGCAGTGCAGTGTGTAAACGGAAAGTAAACGTGACTAATCAACTTAAGGGATTTAAAATGTTTACAATAAATTACTATACAAAATAGAATAAGTTAAGATGGATTATGAGTTTGCAGGTTTTACTTTAAAAAATCTAATCGGGACAGCTTCAGATTATTCAGTATTCGCTGAAGACCAAAAAAACAAGATCATACCCCTCCATTATTATGTCTTAACATGCTTGCTGTCATACAATTGATGTTAAAATACTGCTGTTGGTTTATAAAGCACTGAATGGTTTAGGGCCAACATACATTGGCCGTAGGCAAGACTAAACATGGAGAAGCAACTTTCAGTTTTTATGCACCTTATATTTTGAACAAACTCCAAGAATCAAAGTGGTAAGACATTTGCTTCATAACCGTTAACTTTCTATGAACTTGTTTTACATTGTCCTTTAACTACAATTTATTTTAATTTCTTACAATTTTCACCTCTTGTTATTATGTCTCTTAAATGCAATTTCTAATGTCATATTTTTAAAGATTGTTTTTAAAATGATTTTGTATGCACTTTCAATTGCCTTGTGTCTGAATTGTGCTATATAAACAAACTTGCCTTGCCTATGACAGTTTAGAAATAGATTTAAGAACCGCACATTACATCTGAACAAACTGTTTTTCTTTAAAAATGGTATTTATTTCAGTCACTACCCTGTCACACAGTGGCTGGTTTCTAATTTGGTAATGTTGATAATGGGTCTTACGAGTTCAGGTTCTACCTGTTTACGTAATAATACCAGGTGTCATTTCAGGACAGTAAACTGGTTTCCCAAGAGGTGGAGTCTCTACCTTCAGGTTCTTTGCATTATTATAATCCTACAGGCTTGATCAGTCTTTTTATAACAGATCCAGAGCCCAGCTAAAGTCACCTAGATCTACAGTAAGTGTATTACAAATGTTTTGTAGCTTTGATGATTTAGTTGAATAAGTTATACGCATTGTATACATTTTACCATTAGCTTATAAAAGGTGTCTTGTGGATCAGATGACTACAATTCTTAATACAAAGTATAATGCATTATGTATACAATGTAAAATGCCAGTATTGTCCGCCATAGTAAATAGGCACTTCATTTCGCCTCATTGCACAATAATGGGTGTGATGAACTTGAGTGAACCCTCAACGAGACAATGATTTACTGTTTCGGCAAGACTGAAGCCACGACTAGGGGTGAAGCCAAAAAAAATTTTATAATATTCAAGAAGTGTTATCTGCAGTACCAGTGGTACACATTCAAACCTGCACTGTCATGTCTCAACAATATGAAGCAGAAGTTTAGAAAAAGCCGAGGTAAGTTCGCTATTCATACATTGGTGTCTGGCATGTTACTGATCTTGCCATGACATGATTTGTGAATTTTTGTTATGTGGAAAATAAATAGGCTGCTATTCTGAATAACTGGGAAGAAGATAGTTTAGGCCTCTTTCATAGTTTGAAAAGATAAACGTACGGCCTCCTCTCTCTCTCTCCATTACTGCTGAGCGGGTGTGATATATAATGCATGCAGTTTATTTATGTGATTTAGATCCCTCATTGAACATTGAACTGCTGGCATTCAAACAACACTGAGTGTTTGACGAGTTGACCGTTTTAATGCTTTTGCATAAATTGCACACTAAATGTCTCAGAGTAGATGTTGTTACAAGTATTAGTACAATTTTTTTTTATACTGCTCTAACAGTTAGTGTATGCTATACAGATTACACAGTATGGTTGCAAGTATTACAACCATAGTGTTAAGGGACAACACTCTTGCGACATACATAGACATACTTTTTCCAATTTCTTTGTATTTTAAGATGTCAGCTGCCCTGACACACAAGCTCTCACTGCATTTTGAAAAGAAGATTAGTGCACAGACTATGTGAACGATTCACTAATAAATATCCCCACACAATATGTTTGAACAGTTATACATTAACTGTTTCCTGTTAATAACACTGCAGGACTGCAACTCTGTCTGACTCATTGCACAAGAAGCAGCATTAAGTTTCCTGCAACAAGGACTGTTTTGAGGGTGTGACAGAAAAAAAACAGGAAGTGTTTTTAACTCCCACTGGTGACTTGAGTTGGCATTGGTCTGCTTTGTTTAGTTTTGTTCCAGCTTGGCTATGTGGCATTCGTATTTTGAGACGAGTAAGTGATCTTTGTCAGAGGGAGTTGTGAGCAGCTGTTTAGCACCAGCGGGGGAAACATCTGTTTTTGGGTATCACCAGCTAACATAACAATGTGGAATGGAGATTTTATTGAAACTAATAGCTTTGTTTTTACAGATTAGATATTTGATCAGTAAGGACAATGTGTGCATGGATTTGTTTCACAGGGATGATGGTGTTTTCTTAGATGAAAGCTCTTGAATATTTCTTGTATTAAGAGTGTCGTTGTAAAAACACTTCTGCTCTGGGAGATTGGGCAACGACACAAAACGCAGATAAAGCTCTTGGCACCAGAAAAGCAATTTTCCTGAGATGCTCCATGTGCTACATGCACGTGAGGGCAGGCAGAAGGAATTTATTATATTTTATTATTATTATTATTTATTTCTCACTCATAGAGAGACTTGGAAGAAAATCGCTGTTGGTCTCTGTTTTTGGGCATACTGAATTATCATCCGGCTTGTGCACATTTTCTTTAAAGGTGCAGTCAGCAATTCTGGTGAATGCTTGTTGTCTGTTTATGTGCTGAAAAAAAATCTGGTGTTAATACACAGCCTATAGGTCCTTTTCAGGACCTGGCTGAGGGTGGCTGATTGCTTAAGGGGAAACACCTGGCCCAGCAATATAAGATTCTGCCCAAGCTGCCACTGATGGTTGTTCAACCTGCTGCCAACCTGTTGTTTTATGCTTAGCTTTTCCTTTTGTTAGTTTAGTTTTGCACTTTACAACATGTACACAATTACCTGCACCGATACACCTGCATGCACTACTGATTCTCACATACACACTTCATGCTAGTGTGGTTTAGTTGACGTTACTTTAATACATGTAAGTTGATTATTGTTTTCAACCCCGGTCTCTTTCTCTCATGTGTTGCGGCCTACGAGCCAGTCGTAACGATATTCACTGATTTTCAACAACAAGCTATCTCCAGAATCACTGACTCCACCTTTATTAACACTGAAGTGACAGCCATCTTATTTTTTTCCTGTTTCTACTTGCTTTTCTAGGCTGCACCGTTTGAGAAGATTTGAAGATGTCCTTGGCCATCATCACCATTTGTCTTTTGGCTGTCCTACTTCCATCTTCCCACAGCGGGAAAGTTTTGGTGTTCCCACACGACGGCAGCCACTGGGTCAACATGTTGGTACTCGTCCAGGATCTACATTCGCTGGGACACAGTGTGACTGTGATCCGGGCTGCAGACAGCTGGTACATCAGTGAAAAATCTCCGCATTACAACGCTGTCTCGGTGGATATCGCCGGCGGTGCCAACGAGGATTTTTATCGAATCTTCGTCTCTGAAGTAATTAGAATCCAGCGCAGCGATAGGTCGGCGTGGGCCCGTTTCAATCTAGACCTGGAGTTAAGGGACAAGTTCTTTGAGTTACACAGGAAGATCGGTGAAATGATCACGCACATATTTGAAAACAAAGACTTAATGAAGTCCTTTCGAGACGCCAAGTACGATGTGGTATTGACGGACCCTGCTAACGGGGTGGGGTAATGCTGGCTCACTATCTCGGATTGCCGTTGGTGTTCAACGCTAGATGGACTGTTCACGGCGAAGCCCATTTTGCGATCGCGCCCTCTCCGCTTTCCTACGTCCCACTGCCACCATCAGAACTAACGATCGAATGACTTTCTTTGAGAGGGTCAAGAACGTTATTTTTTACACCATGAGGATGTACCTGTACAAGCAGGTAGTCGGGCCACATTATTCCGCATTGGCCAGCCGCTACTTTGGCCCGGATGTAGATTACTTCTCTCTGTTCCAAGCTGCAGACATTTGGCTCATGAGAGTGGACTATGTGTTTGAGTTCCCCCGTCCCACCATGCCTAACGTTGTCTACATAGGAGGGTTCCAGTGCAGACCAGCCAAACCTTTACCGGAAGACCTGGAAGAGTTTGTGCAGAGCTCCGGAGAGCACGGATTCATCATCATGTCTTTAGGAACTTTGATTGGAGAGCTTCCCCACGACTTAGCTGACGAGATAGCCGCAGCTTTTGCTAAATTGCCTCAGAGAGTCATCTGGAGGTATAAAGGAGAAAGGCCAGCCACTCTGGGCAACAACACTTTACTGGTGGACTGGATGCCACAGAACGACCTGTTAGGACATCCCAAGATCAAACTATTCGTGGGTCACGGCGGAACCAATGGAATCTATGAGGCTATTTATCACGGAGTTCCAATCGTGGGCATTCCAATTGTGTTCGATCAGGCAGACAATCTCTCCAGAATGAGAGCGAAGGGTGCCGCAAAGGTTTTGGATATTTCTGATTTGGATGAGGACATATTCCTGAAGGCCATACAGGAGTCCTGACTGAGCCATCCTACAGTGTGAACATGCAGAGACTCTCCAGGCTGCACAGAGATACGCCAGTGAAGCCGCTGGATAACGCCCTCTTCTGGATAGAGTTTGTCATGAGACACAAAGGTGCAGCTCACCTGAGAACAGAGTCCTATAGAATGCCCTGGTATTCATACTACTCTGTAGATGTCATGTTATTCTTACTGACCATTGCTTTACTTGTGCTGTTTTTTGCCATAAAAGTAGTGTCGTCATGCTTTAGATTGTGTTGCAAAAGAAAAGTGAAATCTGACTAACAATGAGATATGGATGGATAATGTCCCTAATGGTTATTGATTTGTGATATAACCGTCCATTGGCTAGGATCAGTTAGATATTGATGTAAGAGCCATAGTGTTGCAATGTCATGTGATATAAATGGTACACCACTTTGGGTAATAATTTGTTGTTTGAACCTGTGAGGGCATATGGTTGTTGATTGCGTCAATTTGTTCAGAATCGTTTGAATATGTCGAAGAAGAACTGTCTGGATGTCGTTTTCACATGTCCTGGTGAGCGATAAATGGCAAAACAGGAAACAAGCACAAAGTGTATTTATTAAATATCCAGCAACCATATTCCAGCATTCGTATTGGACTTAGACCCTACAATTGAAATAAATAAATGTTTTACAAGTACTTTTGAAATGTAATTTGAGTTGACAGAGTTATTCATAATATCCTAAAAAAGTATTTATTTTGATACAATTACAAATAATTGCAAGTTTCAATGCTAATTTGCATAGTGAAGTCTGTTTTTACTGTTTTGTCTGACGTGATGCCATTTTAATTTTCTCTGAATGGATGCATCAGTTTGACATTTAGGTTTTGGCTTTTGCTGAAATGTATTAAATAAAAAATATAAATACATGTTTTTTTCATATCTTAACCAGCCAGCAAGTAGTGGTGTTCAGCCGAAGATTACGTCTTCCAGAAAGCAAAAGAACACATAGTACAACACATATTTCTTGGTTAAACTGTAGCATTTTTGTGGAGGACTGAATAATAGAATTGCAATAAAAGTAGCAATTTAAACTGATTAAGACAATCTAGCACTATAAACTTGTGACACAGGAAATGTATCTGTTAACGTTCACACAAATTTTGTATTCCGGTCATATAATGTTCTTCATGATATCTGCTCAACTATGGACAACTTCTACTCCCCTTTGTACTTCCTTATCAGCTGTCTATTTATGAAACATGAAATGACAAAGTCCTTCTCAAGCTGCACCCGGGACGGACAAGCACGTTTTGTTTAGTTCTCTGTCAAAGGAGAAATATTGAGGAACAATATATTGGATTCCCCAAGTTCCAACAAAGGTAACATTAGCATTTGTTTTATAATCTTTGTGTGTGTGTGTGTGTGTGTGATATGTACTTTAGGGTTTGAATTGCATGTTTCCAAAAGTTAATTTTGACTAAGAAAGTATTTTTTGATGTAGGCTTAAATATAATTTTTTTTTTAGCTTTTCATTGTTCTTACATGTGATATGTAATGATAATGATTGCAGCAGACTACATATAGTACAAAAACATTACTAAAAACAAATTACAAACAGTCATAAAACTTTAAAAATATCAGTATTGTAACATAATCTTGGAGAGCTAATTGTCAGAGGCACGAATAGTCCGTGCATTACGGTAACACGTCCCGTGCGCGGTTACTCCCGGCATTACGGGATCCAGAAAACTCATTCATGAACGTCATGTCACTATGGCAGCTTCCTGTGTTTTGGAACAGCGCCGGGCCTCACATGCAAAATGTGAGTAAAGTGCAATTAAATTAACAAGCTAATGTCTGTCTACTGTTTGTATAATCCGTCTGGTGTGTTTCTATGCTTTTGTAACGAGTAACTTGTGTTGTAGCCAGATCAAGCTGGACCGGTACGCTCTGGCTCAGACAGCAACTTGTTGACGCCAGATCCACTAAT
Source organism: Ammodytes dubius (assembly GCA_026122265.1). NCBI lineage: Eukaryota > Metazoa > Chordata > Actinopteri > Uranoscopiformes > Ammodytidae > Ammodytes > Ammodytes dubius. The sequence goes on along the minus strand of CM047505.1, from coordinate 30,220,820 downwards.
AGTCAGCTGCAAATATGACTTGACCCCAAAAAAATTCCAACAAAAGTTTTTTTAGTGGATCACAGTAGTATCAGATGTACTTAATAACATACACTGGTGCCATAGGAAAAATTGGCTATGGCCCTTTAGCCAAAAGCAATATCAAAGGTCAATATTATCTTCCACCATCTTCTGAATTGCTGATAATTGTGAATTTAGTTTGTTGGGTTTAGTATAATTCCACTTTTATACTCAAAAACATCTATAGAGGATGCATTGTACAGTATATTACCTTACCTCTTCCTGTCCATCTTGGACGCCATCTTGAAAATTACCCCTTTCTAGTGGTCAAATTTTGGTAAACTTTTAGTATGTTATTAAGGACACCTAATACTACAAAAACAGCTGAGAAAACTTGTGTTAGAATTTGTTTAGGGTTAGGTGTTTTTTTTTTTCATATATGCAGCCGATTCGGGAGAGTGTTTGTTGACAATCACTCAAATTTAGTGTTTATTCAATCTTTGTAAACTATTTACTTTATTTACTTTAAATAAAGCTTAAACAAGTGATTGTCTAATGGATGTGTCTTGCATTACAGTTTATGAGATATATATCAATGGCACAATTTACCCCATGGTATTATCTCTTGTGGCACAACTTATACCACACCGGGGGCAAGTTGTGCCAGAAGACAACTTTTTTTCCGAAAGCTATATTTTTTAAACAGTTTATTTCAGATCCAAAGTTATTGATGCACAACACCCTGACATAAATGTACATATTTGAGTTGGAGACTTTACTGTCAAGGCCTCACTTTAAAGTCACTTTGAGTAAAAAGTGGCACATCTCACCCCACTCTCCCCTATTCTTTTTTAAGTTGTATAACACTTTTTCAATGTTAGTATTGATGTTGGGTGATTTTTTATTGATGGCTTGTGTTTTTATTCTTATCTTTTTACTATGTTTTTGTTTGTTTGACTGTTTTGTATTGTTCTTTGATGTAAATGTATTGTATGTAACAGTGGCACCATTACAAATGAGACTTCGGTCTCAATAGATGTCGCTGTGTAAATACAGGTTAATAATAATAACAATAGTAATTCAAGATGTGTGTTTGTTGACAAAATCACTACATTTAGTGAATATCTTTTCACGCTGTATGTGAGGAAATATTCACTGATTTTGACAAAAAGTGATTGTAAACAAACATTCTCCAGAATCACTGACTCCACCTTTAACTACATCCTCTGGATTTAAGTTAATTGTGATAAGACACTACCTTGTTGAACATAATGGATTTTTATACAATTAAATATGTTTTCTTTCCAACTTCAGAATGAAAATGAATTGGGCCTGGGTCCTGCTCCCTCTCTGCCTGCTCTGCCCATCTGTGGTTGACGCTGGAAAGGTCCTGGTCTGGCCTGTGGACGGAGCCACTGGGTGAACATGCGGGTCATTATCGAGGGACTACATTCAAGAGGCCACCAGGTTGTTGTTCTGCGACCGTCTGACAGCTGGTACATCAAGGAAAACTCCCCATTCTACACGTCAATCACTCTTGATATTGAGGCCGGATTTGATGAAGAAGCAATGAAAAAGTATGTGGCCGATTTGCTCAGAATCCAGAGGGAAGGCAAGTCCGCCTGGACACGATTTAAGCTGGAAATGGAGAACGTTTACCTGGCGACTGAGTTTAATCAGAAAACCTGCGAAATGCTTGAGCGGGTTATTGAAAATAAAGATCTGATTGGGTCGCTACTAGATGCCAAATATGACCTTTTCCTCACAGACCCTGCTTTTCCTGGGGGTGTTTTCCTAGGCCACTATCTCAAGCAGCCTCTCGTTTTCAATGTCAGATGGACATATCACGGTGAAGGCCATAGTGCAATCGCGCCAACTCCCCTTTCTTATGTTCCATTGACCGGTACCGAACTTTCGGATAAAATGACCTTTCCTGAGAGAGTTATCAATGTGGGAGCTTTCCTCCTTGAACAGTTTCACATTAGATACTCTATCGTACCACATTTCACAGGCTTAATTGAGAAATACTTAGGTCCTGACACAGATTACTTATCAATGTTCGCAGCTGCAGACCTGTGGCTCATGAGAGTGGACTTTGTGTTTGAGTTCCCCCGTCCCACTATGCCTAATGTTGTCTACATGGGAGGGTTCCAGTGCAAACCAGCAAAATCTTTGCCTGAAGACCTTGAGCAATTTGTACAGAGTTCTGGAGAGCACGGGGTTATCATAATGTCTTTAGGAACTTTGATCGGAGAGCTTCCCCATGATTTAGCCGATGCGATAGCCGCAGCTTTTGCCAAATTGCCTCAGAAAGTCATCTGGAGGTATAAAGGAGAAAGGCCAGCCACTCTGGGCAACAACACGTTACTGGTGGACTGGATGCCACAGAACGACCTGCTAGGACATCCCAAGATCAAACTATTCGTGGCTCACGGAGGAACAAACGGCGTTCAAGAGGCAATGTACCACGGGGTCCCTATCCTGGGACTTCCATTGATTTTTGATCAACCCGATAATCTATTCAGAATTCAAGTAAGGGGAGCGGGGAAGAATATTGATATTTTTAGCATGAATGAGGAGATCTTCTATCAGGGAGTTCAGGAAGTTCTGACTGAGCCGTCCTACAGTATGAACATGCAGAGACTCTCCAGGCTGCACAGAGATACGCCAGTGAAGCCGCTGGATAACGCCCTCTTCTGGATAGAGTTTGTCATGAGACACAAAGGTGCAGCTCACCTGAGAACAGAGTCCTATAGAATGCCCTGGTATTCATACTACTCTGTAGATGTCATGTTATTTTTACTGACCATTGCTTTACTTGTGCTGTTTTTTGCCATAAAAGTAATGTCATCATGCTTTAGATTGTGTTGCAAAAGAAAAGTGAAATCTGACTAACAATGAAATATGGATGGATAATGTTCGTAATGGTTATTGATTTGTGATAAAACAATCCTTGATTAGGATCAGTTAAATATAGATGTAAGAGCCATAGTCATGATGCAATGTCCTGTGTTTTCCACCAGGTGTTACTACCCTATTACCTACGGCACTCGTATTGGACTTAGCTCCTACAATTGAATTTGAAATAAATAAATGTAATAAAAGTACTTTTGTAATGTACTTTGAGTAGACAGAGTTATTCATAGTATCCTAAAAAATGATCTACTGTGATAAAATTACACATACTTGCAAGTTTCAACTGCTAATTTGCAATAGTGAAGTCTGTTTTTACTGTTTTGTCTGATGTGATATCATTTTAATTTTCTCTGAATGGATGCATCAGTTTGACATTTAGGTTTTGGCTTTTGCTGAAATGTATTAAATTAAAAAAATATATAAATGATTTGTTCATATCTTAACCAGCCAGCAAGTAGTGGTGTTCAGCCGAAGATTACGTCTTCCAGAAAGCAACAGAACACATAGTACAACACATATATACGTAGTTGGTTAAACTGTAGCATTTTTGTGGAGGACTGAATAATAGAATTGCAATAAAAGTATGGCAATTTTTTTTTTTTTTTTTTTTTTTTTTTATTATTCTTTCGGACAATTCTACACAATACACAATTTTCTCTTGCAAATATTCATACATCATACTTTGTGTTGTCCGAAGGGAGACGGAAGAAGCCAAAGGCTTATCAGGTCCCGCCCCCATTTCATCAAATTCGGATTCAGATACACAGTTACTGTTACAGAAAATAAAAATAAAACAAACAAAAAACTTTTTTATATATATATATATAGCTATATACTGTATATATATATATATATACACATATACATTTTTTTTTTTTAAGAATCTGCAGTCCAATATACAGTCAATTTCAATCTAATTGCTTCAGCTTTTAAGATCAGTTCAGCACAGTTCAGTTTTTCTGTGACAATGCCAAGTGTATAAAGTGTGAAGTGGCCTTGTATTTGGCCTGTTCCATTTCTTAACTGGTAGTCTAAACACTTCTGCAAAAGTATTCAAAAACAAGTCTGTCTGCTGGCCTGTATTATTCGTTACAATATTGTTATGAAAGTGACATTGACATTGTACTCAGGTTATTTAAACTGATTAAGACAATCTAGCACTATAAACTTGTCACACAGGAAATGTATCTGTTAACGTTCACACTAATTTTGCATTCTGGTCATATAATGTTCTTTATGATATCTGCTCACTCAACTATGGACGACTTCTACTCCCCTTTGTACTTCCTTATCAGCTGTCTATTTATGAAACATGAAATGACAAAGTCCTTCTCAAGCTGGAACCGGGACGGACGAGCACGTTTTGTTTAGTTCTCTGCCAAAGGAGAAATATTGAGAAACAATATATTGGATTCCCCAAGTTCCCAACAAAGGTAACATTAGCATTTGTTTTATAATCTTGTGTGTGTAAGCGAACGATAAGCACTTTAGGGGTTTGAATTGCAGTTTTCAAAAGTTAATTTTTACTAAGAAAGTACTTTTTTGTATGTAGCCCTAAATGTATATACATTTGTTAAGCTTTTTATTGTTCTTATTGGTGATATTTTATGATAATAATTGCAGCAGACTACACATAGTACAAAAACATTACTAAAAACAAAAATTAGAAACAGTCATAAAACTTTAATAAGAAGAGAGAGAAATAAGAGAAATATAAGGAAGAGAGTCATGTTACTATGGCAGCTTCCTGTGTTTTGGAACAGCGCCGGGCCTCACATGCAAAATGTGAGTAAAGTGCACTTAAATTAACAAGCTAATGTCTGTCTACTGTTTGTATAATCCGTCTGGTGTCTTTCTATGCTTTTGTAACGAGTAACTTGTGTTGGAGCCAGATCAAGCTGGACCGGTACGCTCAGGCTCAGACAGCAACTTGTTGACGCTAGATCCACCAAGGATACTACGAGAAGGTACAGAAGGATAGATGAGTGAAATTGAGTGTTGACTTGATAGTTTGTTGATATGCAATAATGTGAACTTTTGTGATGTACTCATGTTGTGTTTTGTATGTCTGGTTGTAACGCATCTATCTATCTATCTATCTATCTATCTATCTATATCTATCTATCTATCTATCTATCTATCTATCTATCTATCTATCTATCTATCTATCTATCTATCTATCTATCTATCTATCTATCTATCTATCTATCTATCTATCTATCTATCTATCTATCTATCTATTTGGAGAAATTTGATATCAATATTTTTTGTACATTGGATGGCTATGACATCGAAAGGATGCCTCGCACCTATTCATAGTTGAAAAGCTCTCCTTTAAACCTCATATTGAAGAGCTAACCAACAAGTGAAGAATGAATCGTGGGTTCCTTTTTAAAAATAGATAATTATTTTCAGGTGAAACAAGTAGTAGGCAGTTAGTACAATCTACTTTCTAGCCTGTGCTTGATTGTGGTTATACTATTTATATGCTTGCTGCCTCTTATACATTTACCAAGCTTGATAATGTTCATCAATACGCATTTTCTAACTGGTTATCACTTCACAATACATCATTGTAATCTCTACTAGGCAGTGGGTTGGTCATCACTGGCTGCTCGAGAAGTAAGAATTTGCTACGTAAGCTGATAAAGCCAAACTAGTAGTAAATTACCTTACAACCCTCATTGCATAGCGCTTTACTAATCCTTACAAGATGAGATCTCACAATTGGTTAGTCCTTAAGGTGCCACAAGTCTAAATTTATCCAGAAAAAAAAAGCTTTTGGCTATGGGCTCGGAATCCCTTTCAAGAAACTATATATTAAGTTAACTATTAACTGTAAGTTATATACCCGAAATTCCTTGGACACATTCAAAGATCTGTAACATGAGCTTGACATTGAGGACTGTAATTATTTACATTACGTTTTTAATATTCTCTTTTAAGTTGTAACCTTTTTCTATGTTAGTATTGATGTTGGGTGATATTTTTATTGATAGCTTGTGTTTAAATTCTTATCTTTTTACTAAGTTTTTGTTGGTTTGACTTGTTGACTGTTTTGTATTGTTCTTTGATGTAAATTTTGTATGTAAATATTACGTGATGTCTTTTACTGTGCATCACAGTATATTTACGAAGTACGTATTTATTTTAACACTATATTTCTCTGTCTGTGATGTCACGAGAAGAGAAATATAGGATTAAAAAAAACACTCTTTCTGCCTTTCTCAGGCTTATGATGAACCGATTTAAATTTTTTTTGACACAATTTATACTACATAATCTCAGAATTCAATACACCTTCATATTCAAACCGTGAAGTTAAGCTTTAATTGTGATAAGACACTACCTTGTTGAACATAGTGCATTTCATACAATTAACTATATTTTCTTTCCAACTTCAGAATAAAATGAATTGGGCCTGGGTCCTGCTCCCTCTCTGCCTGCTCTGCCCATCTGTGGCTAACGCTGGGAAGGTCCTGGTCTGGCCTGTGGACGGGAGCCACTGGGTGAACATGCGGGTCATTATCGAGGGACTACATTCAAGAGGCCACCAGGTTGTTGTTCTGCGACCGTCTGACAGCTGGTACATCAAGGAAAACTCCCCATTCTACACGTCAATCACTCTTGATATTGTGTCCGGATTTGATGAAGAATTTATGAAAAAAGTATGTGGCCGATTTGCTTAGAATCCAGAGGGAAGGCAAGTCTTTCTGGACCAGATTTAAACTGGAAATGGAGAATGCTTACATAGCCAATGAATTTAATCAGAAAACCAGCGAAATGCTTGAGCGGGTTTTTGAAAATAAAGATCTGATTGGGTCACTACTAGATGCCAAATATGACCTTTTCCTCACAGACCCTGCTTTTCCCGGGGGTGTTTTCCTAGGCCACTATCTCAAGCTGCCTCTCGTTTTCAATGTCAGATGGACAAGTCACGGAGAAGGCCATGGTGCAATCGCGCCAACTCCTCTTTCTTACGTCCCATTGACCACGACCGAACTTTCGGATAAAATGACCTTTCCTGAGAGAGTTATCAATGTGGTAGCTTTTCTCCTTACACAGTACCAAATTACATACTATATGTTCCACATTTCGCGGCTTAATTGAGAAATACTTAGGTCCTGACACAGATTACTTATCAATGTTCGCAGCTGCAGACCTGTGGCTAATGAGGGTGGACTTTGTGTTCGAGTTCCCCCGTCCCACTATGCCTAATGTTGTCTACATGGGAGGGTTCCAGTGCAAACCTGCAAAATCTTTGCCTGAAGACCTTGAGCAATTTGTACAGAGTTCTGGAGAGCACGGGGTTATCATAATGTCTTTAGGAACTTTGATCGGAGAGCTTCCCCATGATTTAGCCGATGCGATAGCCGCAGCTTTTGCCAAATTGCCTCAGAAAGTCATCTGGAGGTATAAAGGAGAAAGGCCAGCCACTCTGGGCAACAACACTTACTGGTGGACTGGATGCCACAGAACGACTTGTTAGGACATCCCAAGATCAAACTATTCGTGGCTCACGGAGGAACAAACGGCGTCAAGAGGCAATGTACCACGGGGTCCCTATCCTGGGACTTCCATTGATTTTTGATCAACCCGATAATTATTCAGAATTGAAGTAAGGGGAGCGGGGAAGAATATTGATATTTTTAGCATGAATGAGAATCTTCTATCAGGGAGTTCAGGAAGTTCTGACTGAGCCGTCCTACAGTATGAACATGCAGAGACTCTCCAGGCTGCACAGAGATACGCCAGTGAAGCCACTGGATAACGCCCTCTTCTGGATAGAGTTTGTCATGAGACACAAAGGTGCAGCTCACCTGAGAACAGAGTCCTATAGAATGCCCTGGTATATCATATCACTCTGTTGATGTCATGTTATTCTTAGGTGGAGTTGTTCTGATTATTCTGGTCACCTTTGCGGCATTGATAAGGTGTATGTGCTCTGCGTGTCTTAGAAAGAAAACTAAACGTGATTAAAATGAGTAAGCAATTGGGGCGCTCAGGTGGCGTACTGGATAGAGCGCGTACCATATTGGCTCAGGCCTCGTTGCAGTGGTCACTGGTTCAAATCCGACCCATGGACCTTTACTGCATGTCATCTCTCTCTCTCTCTCTCTCTCTCTCTCTCTCTCTATGTCTCCCCATTTCAACTCTGTACTATCTAATAAAGCTTGAAAATGCCAAAAAATAAGTAAGCAATCAAACAGATATCTCAGGGAAAACTGGTCTACAATAGTAAAAATTAATATATGAAATCAAAGGTGGGGTGTGTCGATTGTGGAATAAGCTTTTACATAATCTGATTTTAAATAAATGTTCATAAATATTGTAAAACTATATGACAATATATCATTTGGATTGATAAATATGCTTAACTCTTTTCAGATGCTTTACTATCATGCAAATTATGTTAATAATGTTTAAGTAAAAACAAATATTTTGTTGCTTCACAATATGTTTATGATGGATGATGAAAAGTACAAGGTTTAACTTTTCCACATGGATAGAAGCATTTAAAAAATATATATTGATTTGATTTTTTTCTGATAAATATACTATGTCTATATTCTATGTTCGGGAATTTGATGAACAAATGAAATTGTATACTTTTAACATTTCTCATGCCTGATCAATGTATTTATCCAAGACCAATTAATTAAAAATCAATACTATTGTAACACAACATGAATTAGTCTATTTTCATAATCTCTGTAATAATGTTTTCAAGTTGACAGCTCTGCACTGCACAATGTCCTTCTATTTACAAGTAAAACAACAGTTGCATGTCATTTAAACAGTATATAGTATATCGTTAGCCTCATAGCATAATTGCCCAAATCATATTTACTCTACTCTACTTTTACTCTACATCTACTCTAAATCCACATCTATTCTACATCTACTTTACCCTACTATATAACCCTTAAAATATGACTTAGGCAATAATGCTATTGGGCTAACGAAAAGTAGATGTAGAGTAGAGTAGATGTAGAATAGAGTAGATGTAGAGTCAATATGATTTAGGCAATTATGCTATCAGGCTAACGAAATGTGACCGAAGAGAGTGGCCATTGTGTTTCAGTTTCCCTGTGACTAAAGATGTCTCTTGGATTGTGACATGTCTCCAGGGACTTTGTTAGCTCTAAACACTTGCAAAATGACCTGTTAAAAGTGATTATTAGGATTGATGGAGTAGCTCATTTGGACAACAGACATTTACCATCAAGGTTATCTCAAATGAAATAGCTTTGCGCTCATGAATGAAAGTAAAGCCGTTTCTAGGCTCGTTTGAACCCCACTTGTTGGTCCAAATGTAATTCGCTAATACACCCTGCTGTGTATAAACATGAAGGATGCTTAGCAGATACAACTTCCTCAGTGCCATTTAGGAAGTATAGTGCATAAGCCCTGCTTCAGGATGTACACGCAGGGTCTGCCCCCATTTCTACACTTAATCGGCTTAGTTGGCACTCAGGCAAAGTTGTAAATAACCACAAATACAAGTGGGAGCTACATTACTGCTGTATGTGTGAGTTTTGGCAGACCTGCAGATAATCTCTATAGGCTACAGAGATCAGCCAATAAAGCTATTGAACAACGATTTTTTCTGTATAAAGGTTATCCTATGACATAAAGGTGCTTAGAATGTACAATTTTTTTTAATTCCTCTATAGATATCACTTTTTAAACTGATATTTATGCTCATTTCTTTTTTGTGAAGGTTCCTTTTTCAGCTGTGTTAAGTTACTGGATGTCATGGCATTTTGAATAAGCATGATAAAGTTGAAAGGATATTCCCAATGTTATAATGTCAACACAGTAGGTATTACAGTAGTATAGTATTTGTACTTAATTTGATTATGTTTTGTCCGACCGTGTATTGGCAATTTCAAAATTCACTTGCTCGAGAGATGTTACAGTAAAAGTTGATCAGACTGAACATTCTTAAGACTTTGAGATTGTGAGGATTGCAGACTTGACACACTCTTATGAAATGACTGTACAAAATCCCTGAGGGTTTTTACTTCAATAAATAAATTATTTTATTACAAAACAATTAAAAAAGACATACTGCAAATTCCGTTATACTGTATAATTTGTGTCTACACACTACTACTGGCTGGTCGCAGCTATAATACAAATAATCACTTACATGGCTTTATACATCTCTAGCTGTCAAACAGGTAAATCATAAGGAATATCAGTTCAGTTATAAGACATGTGCTACCCAGGTGGTGGAGACAAAAACATTTCCAGTGAACATTTTTTTTCCGCACGCAAACCTTAAACAATAGCACAAGTCGACTAATATGAGTTGGATCGATGTTAGCTGCCTGTTCGATTCCACCTGCGACAACAAAGCTAATAAAAAAATAAACACAAAAAAAACTTTACAGGTTTAAAAATGAGATAGTATTATAAAAGGTATAAAAAAAATAAGTAAGAGAGCAGTACTGAGTTCCTCGGAGTTGGTGCCAAAGTTAGATATCACTTTAAGGGAATAGTTCGACTTATTGACATATGACATATGTGCTTATATACCATTATGGTGAGTTAGCACCCAGTTAGCTGAGCTTAGCAAAACAGACTGTAGCAATGAGTAAACAGGTTAATAGCCAGTTTATAGGGTGGGTTGTGTGCCAATTCTTACAGTAACATCCTGGATTATCTGCAGGTTTCCTGGCTACTGCTCCCATGCAACAAATTTGGGGGGATATAGCTCAGTGGGTAGGGTGATCGACCCACAACTGCAGGGTTGGTGGTTAGATCCCCCGTCTCCCCTGACACATGTCCAAGTGTCCCTAGGCAAGACACTGAACCCTGAATTGCTCCCGATAGTTAGCTTGCATCCTGCGTGGTAGCTGCTGCTATCCTGTATGAATGTGTTGCTCAGTTGTAAGTCGCTTTGGATAAAAGTATGCTAAATAACATGTAATGTAATGACAAGAAACGTTAAATGTTAATTATATTTTTACACTTGTTTTTTTGTACGGCCCAAACTAATGAGAGATAATAGACAAATGAGTGACCTTCGGAGGTGCTGTCAAGTGGATTTTTTTTTACATTTCTACCCTGTTTCAAGTCTTTCCTGCTACGCTAACCGGCTGCTAGCTGTATGACCTCAAATTCACTGGACAGACAGGAAGAGTCGTATACATTTTTCTCATCTAACTATTGAAACGAAAAGTACATGCATATCTCCATATTAAACATGCATAATTCCCAAAACCTTTTCCCTTTTAGGATATGTACAAACGAATAAGTTGATGTATCAAATTCGATATGAACACAAGGCACAACACTGGTAACATACTGCATACACTCGTTATACAGAATAAAAAATGGAAACACTGATATCTTTACGACGACCATTCAAGAGTCCACGCCTTTGTTTGTGGGCGAATACTTGCAAACGGCACTTATATTGAAAGTTTATAAAAAAAAAAGCAAATAGTAAAAAAGTCTGTTCAAGGTATTTACAAAGTGTCCATGCCACTGGGGCAGGTGTGGTGGGCGGTGTGCGTCCTCTCATGACGTCCTGGTCCGTAGAGAACTCATCCTGAGCACAGTGAGCTCCGCTACGTCAGCATCCTCCTGCATCTCCTCCTCCTGCTGGCAGCTCTCTCTGATCACATACACTACCAGACCCGCACAGATGAATATGAGGAGGATTATGCCTATAACCTGGGACAGTACAGAACAGTAAGAGCAACATTAAGTTGAGAGTAGACATTCGAGAAAATGTGTATTTTTTTATCAACAAAAGTGCTACTTTAAAGCTATAGTGCGTAACTTTTTTCATGTACTGTACATAATTCATTAAGAATCAAACAAATGCAACAAAGTTGTACTATCAGCTCCCCAAAACACTCTCTGTATTTCTCAGTATGGCTGCGTTTACAAACTGGTATTGCCCCCCCCCCCCCCCCCCGACACTGGCGCAGGAGCTCAGAAAAATCAAAAGAAGCGCCCAAAAATGTTTCAGTTGTTGATTCTACTGCTACGAAAAAACCTGGACGTACAGCAGCAGGTATAAAATCCATTCGCAATCACCGACGGCTTACGTCATGTACTGTAGATGCGCTGGAACAGTGTTGTTTGTAATTACTCAGAATTCCTCACGGGGGCGACATACTTTACGCACGTTAGCTTTAATAGTTTCCAAAAGAGTAAATGTATTACATGATGGATACAGTGCACCCTCTTAGGATGGGGGGGATTCCTCTCCCCCATCCCACATAATCTCCTAGTTAACTAGAAAAGTTTAGAAACTCACCTGAGAAAAAACAAAGAGCTGCTGCGAGCGTAGCATTAGTTCTTGCGGGGTGACATCTCCCTCACTAATTGGCTCGCACCACTTCTGCGGAGCCGCCTTCTCAACTAGGACAAATCTACCCTCCCAGTCTGTCATAGCGCAGGCAAAGTACTGGCCGTCCAGGAACAACAAAATGAGCCACACGATCGCCGGCACGAAACTGGAGAGGGACACGGTCTTGCCGCTCCAAGTATCACATTTGCAGCCCTGGATGATCAGCATCAAGGTGAAGGCCATGACGGCAGGAATGATGAAGAAGGCGGACGAAAACACTCCGTTCCATGTAGGGTTGCAAGGACACTCAAACTCCAGCTCCACCAGCTTCTCTAGTCCCATGAGGATGAAGCCGAAAGCCACGTTCGACACCAAAGGACTGTTGCTAAGTTCATTTTTCAGCTTGGTAAGCCATTGTTGTCTACTTTCCATACTAGATTGACCCGAAAGAATGAAGACAATCGTTGTAAAAAAGCCCAAAAGAGGGTCCACCGTTGTGAACACATTGGCAACAGCTAAGTGATGCGTAATTAACTCATCCAGGGGTAAGTTTTCCCCCGGGGGCCAAAATGCCACACGTCCACACCGATTGGTTCGGAACAAAGGAGGGTGTGCCGAGGGCTGTGACATCGCGCGAGCCGATTGGTCATCGCGGGCTTTCAGGTGGGGTTACATTTTAAATGTGTTCTCCCATGGACAAACTGGAGGGAGGGCTGTAAAGTGGAGGGAAGTTTGTTCTGCAGTGGAGCACAGACTGAGCCTTTGCAATAGGCCAGCAACAAAAACACACACATGGGGGTGTAGGGATATAACAAGGGGGCCTAAGGCTGTGCACTGAAGAATCAGGTGACAGGCCTCAATGGTCACTAAAACTAAAGGAAAGAGGGAGTATATTCAAGATATCTAAACTACAATGTCACCCAAGAAAGGCAGCTGGATTAACTTTATGAAACTACTACAAGGCTATACATGAATAATGCTTTAAAGGTGTTTTCAGCGTTTCTAGAGAACACTTGTTGTCAAAAAATAATTTGATGTGAAAATCAGTGAATATCTCCTCACGATCCACTATCTGTCCGTATTGTATGTGTGCGCCGAAACAAATCCAGTGTAAATGAACAGTCCTGGGCTCTATAAATGGGCATGCTGCTAGGAACGGTGTGCACCCCTTAGTTTACATACCCTTTTGTTTATGTGCCGTTTACAGAGCCTTGGCTGTGTATTAACACCATCTTTTTTTTTCTCACACACAGTACAGTACGGACAGGTAGAGCGGATCGTGTTGAAATATTCCCAGATTTAGAAAAAAGGGGATTTTGTCAGCAAGCTTCTCCAGATATCGCTGACTCTTCCTTTAGATATATCTAGTTCTTGTGTGTCTTTTGGGTTAATTCGTTGCAATTGTCTGCAGTAATAAAATAAAATGTGATGCAGGAATTCACTCTTCAATTTACCTCCCTCCACTGGCCACATGGGGGCGCCACCGCAGCGGCACAGATTAAGGATTGAGAGGATTACAGGGGAGGCCATGTTGAATTTTCAAGGGGATGTGGAGGCTTGAGAACACCCAGGCCACTGATGTGATGACATAATTTATCAAATGACCTCAGCGAGCATCAACGTAATCCGCTCAGAATACAACCTGACAGGAGAAACTGTGTGTGCAACTGCAAATGTGATGGCTGCAAACTGCTCTCAGTTCATATGCATAACATTTATTTATTTATTTTGTGTGTGTGTGTGGTGGGGGGGTGGGAGGGGGGGAGGGATTCTAACCACTCAAATCTTGCCATCCATCATTTGCCCTGCCAAGTTTGTGACACATCTGACTCGACTTGTGGGGTATAAACACGCTGAGAATTTATATTGGCATTAATATTGCAAGAGCTGTTGACAAGAGGAAATCGTATTATAAGTGAGGCTTTTACTGTAATCGTTGACGGTAAAGACTGTATGGGCATGAACAGCGGACCCCAAAAGATAATGGAAATATGAGCCGGTCAAAATATACAAAAAATAAAATATTAAAACATATGTAAAAAAAAAAAAAAAAGCTTATTTGCAGAAACGGAAATGTATGCTCAAAATTATTTGGTCTATAATATGAGATATGAGTTCACAAATAACATAAATTACATGCATGCTGTATATCTGTATCAGTGTGTGTGTGTGTGTGTGTGTGTGGTGTGTGTGTGTGTGTGTGTGTGTGTGTGTGTGTGTGTGTGTGTGTGTGTGTGTGTGTGTGTGTGTGTGTGTGTGTGTGTGTGTGTGTGTGTGTGTGTGTGTGTGTGTGTGTGTGTGTGTGTGTGTTGTGTGCGTGTGTGTGCGTATGTGTGTGTGTCCATGGTCCTGAGCGCATAGGGCACGCGCAGCTTGTCGTCGCCGTCCTACCAGCATCTGTTCCTCTTTCCTCTTTTTTTTTAAGGACTGAACAGACTAATGTTTCGGCTACACCACTACCCGTCGGGAATATGAATGTGTGCGCTCCCTCCTATTTTCATTTTAATCACCAAAGCGTGACCGGGGCGGCGGAGTGCGTAACTGCGCATCCTTCTGCGCATCTTTGAATCTTCAGAACTACCCTACACACTGACTGTGGGCAATCTCCCTGACATCCAACGAGACCTCTCTCTCGCTCTCTCCTTCTCCCTCTCTCTCTCTCTCTCTCCGCAATCCGACGAGGCTTGTTCTTCAACCCGCCCATGGCCGCACATCATCGGCATCCCTGAGCCGCTGCTGGCCTCGTCCCCCAGAACCTTTCACCCATCACCGCTGCCCTCCAAAGGTCTTTGATTCCGCAAGACATCTGCAAACCACGCATTTTTTTCCTTAGAAATAATCCTCGACTGACATTTTTTATTATTATTGCAGAAACCGATGCTATGCGGTGCCCATCTCTGTAGATCTAGTGATTAATACACGACACCACCTCCTCCTCCTCCCACCACATTCGTCCGACCGACCGATCGAGACGCTGGTCCCTCTCCTCTCCTCGAGCCCCGGCGATGCATCCTAACGCAGGGATGCTTGGCGCGGTAGCGGTGGTCCTTCTGGGAAACTTGATGCTGCCTTTCATCTCGGCGCAAAACGGTAAGAAAAACAGATGTTCCCCGTTACGTTGCATGATCGTAAATGACTTGACTTGTTCAATAAAGACAGAAGCCCGAGCGAAAATGATTTTTTTTTTTTTTAATGAGACTGACTGCGTTAATTCTGCTATGGGCTACTATACTATAGTTTTTTTTTCATCTCGACAATAAGGCCAGAGTAAAGACAGCAGCAACACATGGGATTCAATTACTGACTGCAGGATGTAACCTTCACGGAACTCTTTTAAAAAACTGACGTTGTTGTGACATTTCTGTGCAAGGTTATTAACTGTCAGCTGTGTCCAGATGTAGGTGTGTCTTTAAGATGAATTACTGCCTGTATGCAGGCCAGTGGAGCATGCTGTCAAATGTGTTTTCTATTATAGATAACGCATAGTGAATCTGGCTCCCATGCCTATACATGAGTTATTTCAATATGGCAGTATGCCTTTCAATGCATTCCTTGTGGATATTTCTTTATAGTAGCCTAGTAGCCTATTGGTGGCCTTAGGCAGTTTGTTTAGTCCAAGGGGGTTGGCGAGCAGAGTGTGTCAAGCAGGACTAACCTGCTCTGGATGCTGATTAAGTAACATATTATCAAGACCAAACACTGGCTCAATGCTCACCCACTGTGTGCTGTAAATACTCTAAAACACAATTGGCCCTTCTGTATCACAGTAATCTGTTTGATTGACAAAACCACTTCCCTATTGTAAAACGTTTCCTGTTATGTCGGCTAAATCCGTCCTTATTACTTGCCCACATGGTCCAAATGCACAAATAACATTCTGAGTTCCTGTTTAAGGCGGATCCAGCGATTCTGGAGAACACTGGTTGTCAAAATCACTTTTTGTCAAAATCAGTGAATATCTCCTTGCGATCCTGCTAGCTGTACATACTGAAAAAAAGATGGTGCTAGTACACAGCCTATGCTCTGTAAATTGGTATGTTACACAAAGGGTACGTAAATAAAAGGGCCCAATGTAGCTAGCAACATGCCCGTTTACAGAGCCTAGGCTGTGTAATAATAACGCTGGATATTTGTCAGAGAACATAGTATACGGACAGGTTGCGGATCGTGAGGAGATATTCACCGATTTGGACAAAAAATTGATTTTGACAGCAAGCATTCTCCAGAATCGCTGACTCCGCCTTTAATAGTGATTGTGTTTGAGCAACCATATATTTCATCCTTCCACATATCCATTCTAGAACGCTGCAGAGGATGTTCATTTGTGACTTTATTATCCAAAGTTCACTGTGTATTAATCATAGGAGGAACAACTGGCACGATTCGGTTTAAGTAAATGTCAGTGACGTGCTGTTGGGTGTTCTAGGCTGTCCCTCTATTCCAATGTCCCTACTTCAAATTCTGTTGAATCACCCATATCACCCAAAGGGGCCACACAAATCAACAGTGGCCATGACATGTCTATGACGAGTCAACCGGCATCCATCTATTTAAAGGTGCTACGAGGAACTTTGAAATATCTCTCATTTTTCCTTTGGTGATCTCAAATTACATGTAGCAGCAAACGAGACCATCAGTGCAAAACATGCTATTTTTATATCCGTTTTCTTAATGCCTTTTTCATGGGTATGCTCACCCAGGAACAACAGCTGGCGTTGTAAAAAACACTACCATTTGTGTCCAAAGGGGGTGCAAGAATGAACACAAACTGAAAGTTCCTTGTAGCTACTTTAAGTTGTTAACAGTATAATTAGCGGCTGTATTTATTTGTCAGGTGAGAAGCTTCTTTACCTGTATGTAAAGGCCCCTGTGTTGACAACGTACATATCACAGACATGATCTGATTCCCCTTAAGAGAGAGAGTACTACTGCACACACTTATAATTCTAACGCTTAATGGCCACCTCTGCTTTTGAGTGGGATAATCGCACACCCACCAAAACTTAATGAGACGTGAATTCTGATGAGAGGGCGAAACGATTGGGACAAAACCTCACTCTAGCACTTTCCTTTTGGTTTTAAAAGTTTATATTTTAGATGTTCAATAGCATTTAAAACTATAGTGAGTAACTTTTTCATATACATGAGATAACACAAAGTAGATCCATCTATCAGCTCCATAAAATCTCGATTTTTTTCTTACTTCACAGCCAGGGTCGCCCCCCTCCCGACAGTGGTGCAGGAATTCAATACGCGCCCACAAAATGTTTCAGTTGTTAATTCTACTGTTAATAAAAAGCCTGGACGAACAGCAGAAGGTATCAAGCAGGCTTACCAAATGTAAATATGTGCGACAGTGTTTTTGCATTTACTCAGAATTCCTCACGGGGGCGACACAAGTTATGCACTATAGCTTTTAAATCAAAACAGCTAAAGGAAAGGTAATATATTGGGAAAGGATGTCCTATCTTTGTGCAATACTATTAAAACACAATATGTATTAATGACAGAAGCACAAGTAAAATACGTAAGTAATGAGTAAAATCAAAATCACTTTGCAATAAATCGCAGAATCAACCAACAACTTTAGATTGGGAACCCAAAATGTAATTACCACAGCAGTTATATGACAAAATATTATCGCATGAATTCCTATTTTTCTTCTTCGATAATTCCTCAATAGGTGCTTGAAGTCCGTGTGCGTGCAGCTTGGCGTTCTCTGATCTTGCTATCTGGAAAATGAAATACCCAATAAGCCGTCTATTGTTTGATAGAGCTCAAGCAAAGGCATTCCAAGCACTTCCTGTGGTCTTTCACTCACACACACACACACACACACACACACACACACACACACACACACACACACAACAGTAAGGGGGGGGGGGGCAGTGGGAGACAGACCTTTTGCCACTCAGTCTCAATGTGTCAGTGAAAGTGATGTGTCTGTTTTATGTAGAAATCCTACATGGACTCCTACATTCATTACACATTTGATCACAGTTGTAATAAGCCAAACTTAGTGTTTAAAGGTGCAGTGTGTAGACGATATTGGTGTTTGGTAGAAATGGAATACAATATTCAAAAGTATGTTTGAACTTAACGGCCTTGCACATTTTTTATATATAGTGGGCGTTCCGCAGAAATGCATTTGTCGGAAGACGAAGAAGCTAAATAACTAAATACATCTTTACCTCATCACTTGTTATTGTTGAAATACTTGAAGGCAGTGGTGGATGATGCCATTAGTAGTAACTAGCTTTTTGTCCTTGAAGGCCACTGTAGCTTCTGAAAATTCTCCAAACGGGGCTAGGGTAGAGACTGAGCGCTGCAATCTAGATTTTTTTACCACTTTATCACACCAAAATGCACCAATATTACACAGTTCACCTTTAGCACTGTCTGACACATTCATATATTTGCTCATTTCGCATGCATCCAAAAATAAATTATTTTCACTCACAGATCCGATTAAGGGCAATCTGTACATTGCTTCTTATGCAAGCCTACATTTAGCCTTAATATCACCCAGTTCAGGCAAACGCTTGGGGGAGAATCATAATTATAAGTGCGTGAGATTTAATCACCGTGTCTGGGTTAGCATAGGGGAATTCATGCCATTATTTTCTCACACGTGCAGGGGGGGGGAAGTAGGTCTTTGCTATAGGTGGCTGGTCCCTGCGACAGACAGACATTCGGAGACTGAGCACTGTAAATAGCATTTCGGTCCATTCTGCCCGGTTTCTATTTTTAACCGCGGAGACACTGCCACTGAGAACTGTAGCTTTAAGGTCCTTTTGTGAAAGTGAATTCATTAACTCTTAATGGAATGGGCCCCTTCTTGTGCGCAGCTGTACAAGAAAGCTGTTCTAAAGGACTAGCTGGGGTGGCTATTTATGTGTTAAAAAAACCAAGAGATGATGGGATCTTTATATACGTATAGACTATAGGCTGTTGTGGAAGGTGGCTAGAGCTGACCTGAGGAAGTGCATTTGTATGTTTTATGTAATATCCCCCTACGTGGCATCCCCCCCCCCCCTAGCTCCTGCTGCCAGCTGTGTTGTTAGCACTGCCAGTGTGAATTCAAAACATGCAGATCATGTCTATGTGTGGAATAATGAGATAGGATTATAACTGCCATGTCAAACAATTAACTATTTATGTTTATCTTGGGTCATTAAAAAGGTGCAGTCAGTGATTCTGGAGAACGCTTCTTGTCGAAATCCTTTTATGTCAAAATCAGTGACCATCTCCTCACGATCTGTTATCTGTTCGTACTGTGTTTGCGCTGGAAAAAAAAGGTGTTAATACACAGCTTAGGCTCTGTAAACGGGCATGTTGCTAGATACAGTGGGCCCCCTTTTGTTAACATACCAGTTTACAGAGCCAAGGCTGTGACAACAGAATTGCTGACTCCACCTTTAACACTGGATTTTGAACTGCAATTTGTACAGAAATTACAACAGTATATGCATTTTTGTACTACGTGGACATCTAATTCTTCTCTATCTCACTGCATTTTAGCTACATACCATTCAGTCAATACGCCTATATGATGCAGCAGCTTGTCCATTATCCCGTGTGTGTGTGTGTTTGTGTGTGTGTGTGTGTGCGTGCGTGTGTGTGTGTGTGTGTGTTTGTGTATGTCCAGACTAAGGTACATTTGTGAGTATGGAAAATATTCTTTAGGACTCCGGCCAGCCTCTTGCACTGAGTCATGCTCGCCCGCTGTGAAATCTGATATCGGGCTGCACTGATTAGGAGCCGCATCACGCAGTATAAAAACACACTGCAGGCACACACACACACACACACACACACACACACACACACACACACACACACACACACACACAACACACACACACACACACACACACACACACACACACACACACACACACACACACACACACACACACTCATGCACACCCTAAGACCCCATGATTTTTTTCAATACTGATTTGTCCAGGAAAGGATTTTTGCTGAGCGGGATTTTTATTTTTTATTTTTTTTAGCACCCACCCTGCGTAACATTTGTCCAGTGCCACACAACTAGAGGTCTCCCAATTTAGCCAAAGCCAACTGGCAGTTTTTACTAGAAATCCCTGGTTCAAGTGTGCAGCTCAAGGGCAGCTCACAGACAGACAGAACACCATAAATAACCAAAGGTATTTTTATTCATACCTGACCCAGATGTTTTCCCTTCTGCATTGGTATTTTGACTATTGACCTAGCAGACACAAGGGTGCTTGCTTTTATTTATGTATTTTTGAGAATACCGCATTGAATGTCAATACTGGCATTGCATTGTTTACAGTCATTTGAATTCATACTTGCACCATCCATCCTGTTCTATTCAAATTCATAATGCTATATTTATTTATTCTCATACATATTTATACATAACACAATCTTACTTTGCTATTTATCTTATTGTATTTTCTACGGCCTATATAGCACATCATGCACTTTTTTACTTGGTACTGGAATACCAATTGCACACTACTTTTTATTTTTCAACTGGACAGTTGCACAGTTTCTATTGCACATAGTTTCTTTTCAATACATGTATACATGTGTTACTATATTGTGTTATATCTTATATGTTAGTTTTAGTAATACTATATTCCAAGTAAGAATTGCATTGTACAGTGCAACTGCCTGTTTTACTGTACACATGACAATAAATAGCTGGCAAACAATTGTACCTAGAGGCTCATGCCAGCTGCTATCCATCATTGCACGAGTCATTTAGGTTGACAAATAATAATAATTGAAAGGTTAAGGGGACGTTTGGGAATAGCAAATGTCACCTCTGCAGAAAACGATTGGTAATGTTAGTGCAACTCCTGGAGCTAAGTATGTATGCTTCTTCTAATGTTAGACTTATCGTGATATTTTGGATGTTTAGACTGTGACTAGGCATGGGCCTGTAACCAGTTCAAGGTATACTGCTATTATTTCCTGTATTTGTCATACCATTCTAAAGGTATAAGCTCCCTCCCACAGGGTGTTAAAGGTGCTCCAAGGAACTTTCAGTTTGTGTTAATTATAGCGGCCCCTTTGGACAAAAGCGGAAGTGTTTTTACTATGCCAGCGGTTGTTCCTGGTTGATTGTCCCCATGACAAAGGTATAAAGAAAAATCATATAAAAATAGGATTATCTGCACTGATGGTCTTGTTTTCTGTTATATGTAATTTATGATCATCAGAGGAAAAATTAGATTGTTTTAGAAATATTTAAAAGTTCCTTGTAGCACCTTTACGGTTATCATGCCTTCAGAATAGCATACCAACCCGTGACTATAAACTTGTGACGCATTTGTCTTCTGTGCTTGTCTGGTCTGACATCAAATCATTTAAATTCCCTTGTTTTGACCTCTGATGGAGGACTATGTGCTTTCTGTGTGTGATTAGGGGAGGGGATTAGGGCACAGGGGTTATTGGGATTTAAATCTCATTAAACTGTTGCCTCTCGTCTGTGATCTGAACGACAGACTCAAGTAGTATGCTGTATGTAGAATGGAATAAGCCCTACCCGAGGCCTACTTGTTCTGGGAAATCAGCTTTGCGAATAATGGCGATATTATTGTGTTCGATGGCAGTGACATCAATTAACTATAAGCACAAATATAAAAAAAAAATTACGGTGTGGGGAAAATTCTCAAAAAAAAACAAATAAATAATAATTATGCAGATTTGAAAAAACAGTTGCATGCCAAATGCAGTCTGATAGAATTATTTTCTTAATTTGAAAAAAAAATTGTTAAAAAAACACTCAAGTGAATGATTAAAATCTTAGTTAATTAATAGTTAGTTAATTATCTAGTAAACATTATACTACATGTATATTAAACTATTATACTTCAACATATTTAATAGCATTTTACCTGTATGCTATCTTAACATTGTTTACACACGTACTTCCTTTTAGTAAACCTTATTTGCAGTATTTTTAGCTATTTATTTCCTGCCAATGTGCTTTTAGTAATTCAGTTGTGATTTGTGCACATTTAATTTTAATATAAGTGTCTACCAGACTCTGTAGACTAATTTGGATTTGAGGTTTGATTTTGCAACAACAAAGCCTGTGAATGACATATTTCTTTCGACAGCCGACTTCCCAACCTGTTTTTTTTTGTGCATAAATAAGACAAACTGACAACAGTGTCAACAGGGTGCACAGCTCAGGTTATACCCTACGTCAAATATGTTCCTAGTTTCAGAAGGGTTATTTTAATACTCTACTGACATTAGCAAGAAGCCACCAGATGTTTGGTATGAAGGACATTCCTCTAAACACTTAAGTGTGAAATGTATCATGAAATAACCACGACTTGTATAGTTAATGGGCTGTATCCTGCAAATCCACCAATACCGCCCTTAAGACTTTGATGATGTTTAACTTTGACACACAGAGGAAGTTAATTGAAACCTAGGTTGCGTTCCGAATCGCATACTCTTTTTTTTTCTACATCCGACGATTAAAATAATCTAGTTAGGATGCAGTAGGCATACTATTGGGACATACTTTACTCTCTTATTTCATCATAACATTGCGCCTTGATCTTGCCTCTTGTTTTTATATCCGTCGCATCCCCGTTTGTTTTCATATGGAGGCTTCGTCGATGTGACGTCACTTCACGTGCGCACTGGATTGTGGGTCAGAATCGCCCAAATAGGATGCAGTTTTCAACACTAACAATCTTGGCCGCATGAAGTAGGACATCCGGGTACTTCTAACCATCCTAAATCTGGCCACAAGAATCGGGACATCCTAAATCTTTTTTCTACATACTATATAGTAGAAAGTATGCGATTCGGAACGCAACCCTAGATGTACAATTAACCTTAGGCAATGTCAAACAGTCTTATCTTCCCTCAGGTAGAAAAGTAGAGGAGGGGTGAAAAAACCAAGTATCTTTATGGCTCTACTGTATATACATGTAGTGTGACAAAAAATATCAAGCTAGTGACTGTGGATGATCTAGACACACAGGTGTTCTCAATTTTGCCAAATTTGACATTTTTCTCAGAGTTATGTGGGTGTTCTGTGCTTGACTGACAACTCCCTGACACATTCATACTGTATGTCTTTGGCACCTGTTAGGGCTGAACAAGTTACACCTTCTGGATTATTTCAGGTATTTTGAGATTGTTGACCTTGACACATTAGCAAGAAAGCTTTGCCTAAAACTGAAACTAACATTGAGGTAATACACCCGGAGAAGCTAGGCCGATGAGTTGCCATGGTTATAACAGAATTCCACGCAATCTCACAAAATAATATGATTTATGTGTTTTTTTGAGACTGCTACCTCGGCTGTACATGTTTTGATGACATATACCTAAGCTCCCTGTGCCTATGCGTCCTATGCTTAGCGAAGCGCAATGTTCATATATCGAGAAAGCCACTTAGAGAGATTGATTAAAAAGCTCATGAGTTATTTTCAATGGTGTATTTGATATTGCTGATATTTTTACTACGATAGGCGAGATATCGTTATTTATTGGATGGACCAAGCAATTCCATGTAAAATCAGATATTTTGCACCATTATAGCCGTAATACAAGGATCCTGGTTTCATGACCAAATTTCATGAGCACCAGGGAGTAAAATATTTTTAAATATAATCAATCATCACAACTACAGTATACTGTGGCACGCAAATTACTGGTAAAGACACACATAACTATCACAATCCCATGCAGGCACAAGAAAGATCACACACACACACACACACACACACACACACACACACACACACACACACACACACACACACACACACACACACACACACACACACACAGCTCAATGGTCCCTGGAGGGGTTTCCAACTCCATTCTTTCGTTGTCTGTGTTGTGGGATGCGCATTGGGATCCAGGTTGTAGGAAGGCAGCTGACTCACTCTCAAGCTGCATGGTGGTGTGTGTGTGTGTGTGTGTTGTGTGTGTGTGTGTGTGTGTGTGTGTGTGCGCGTGTTGAGTGGCTTGCCGTGAGTCCCCAGGGAGCCCTCCTCTCTACCTACATCATTGGAGTATGTAGGCCGTAATGACTGTGACTTCCATGCAGCTTTAAATAGACCTTTTCACTCATAGAACTACCTTTTAATTTGTGATCCTATTGTGCACACGTCGTACGGGAGTAATGTGAGCTAAAGCGTGGAAACACGACATGGCACGTGAAGGGTTTTCATTATTTCGTGTTGAGTAATTTGCATTAAACCGCCCACTCACATAACATTTGACCACCTTGGATTACAAGCAAGCCAACTCCTCTTCTGCATGCATTAAAGATGGATTCAGTGATTCTGGAGAGAGCTCTCAATGTTTCAGTGAAAATATCCTCACAATCCGCTACCTGTCCGTACTGTGTGTGCCCTGAAATAAATCCAGTATTAAAACACAGCCAAGGCTCTGTAAACGGACATGTTGCAAGCTACGGTGGACATACCCTTTACATACCCTTTCTTACCATACCAGTTTACAGAGCCTAGGCTGTGTACTTACACCACATTTTTTTCTCAGCGCGCACACAGTACAGACAGTAAGCGTATCGTGAGGAGATATTCACTGATTTTGGAGGAATTTTGACAAGCATTCTCCAAAATCGCTGACTCCACCTTTAATTTGTAGATTTAAGCCTCATTGTAAATTCAAATAGAGAGAAAAACAATGCCTATTCTTCCAGTGAAGCCCTCATTTGTAGCATCCATCCCATAAAACCCTAAAGCAGTATTTAGTGATGTAACCCCCCCAATTTACTGGGACACCGACCAACCCCTCGATCAGCTAAGTTTGCTTGGCTCATACAGTATCTTGTGTTGGAAAAAGTCTCTTTTGGAAATGTGCAAAGATAATACAACATGTAACAATACACAATACACTAACAACAGAGCAGCCAGAGGGGAGGATTAGTTCAAACAGAAACCAAATAGGGCTGTGCAATTAATTTACTTTTAATCGCATTGTTCTTCCAACAATAGTGAACATAAGATGATGTTTTTAACAAGATAATGTTTTTAAGTCAGGTCAAAGCCTTTGAGCCATGCAGGTCATGTGTCGATAAGGAAATCCACTGTTAAAAAGACAGACTCTTCCCATACATTTCAAGATAAGTTACTAAATGCATGTTGTCTCCAAAGTCAATGTGACTACTGTGTTAAATATCGTGATCTCGATATCAATCAAGGGTAGCCCTAAGCCCCTTAGTTCAAACAGACACATCCCAATGTACAGACAGCAAGACAGATTTTAGGTGGAATTAATGGTGGACAGACTGAGGCCCAATCTTTATCTATATCTGTGTATTCCTCCTCAGCCCTCTACTTGTTAGACTAACATCATCATGTTATGTCTTATTAATTCTTTGTCAAACTAGGTGTTAGAAAGCTTGTTGTATTCCGTTGTGTTTGTGTGCACATGCAAATGTACATTAACTGCAGTGATACAAACAGTGAGGGTGCGACGTGCCAAGAGTTCACAAAGTCTCCTGCAGCAGATGGTTTGGTTGCTGTTGCTTGCAGTCGCTGTTTTCCATATTGTGAATGTTGTGCAATAACACAACACACAAAGACAGTAATAGTAATGTTAACTTGTAACATAATGCATTTAATTAAACAGCTCATTTTTGTCCAACTGAGCGATTTGCTACCAGTCCGTACTGTGTGTGCACTGAAAAAATCCAGTTCTCATACACAGTCTTGGCTCTGTAAACTGGTATGTACACAAAGGGGGCCCACCATAGCTAGCAACAGGCCCGTTTACAGAGCCTAAGCTGTGTATTAACACTGGATTTTTAAGTCAGCAAACACACGCTAAGGACAGGTTATCGAATCATGAGGAGATATTCACTGATTTGACAAAACTGATTTCATCTTCCAGAATGACTGACTCCACCTTTTAGAGTGGCATGTTTTATGGTTGACTGACATTCTAGAGAGAAAAAAAATGCATGCAGTCTAATCAATAATTAAGACTCTCTGTTTGCAGCAGCCCTAAAAGCCTTTTACTGACGTGCATATGGTAAATGGACAGCAACATATGCAGTCTATATATATAATGAGTAGGGATGGAACACTATAATATTCTATCTACGATAAATAACACTCACAATATGTTGTTTGTGGTGAATTTTCATTATCTGATAAACCCTTAATTCCTTAACAAAATGTAGGATTAAGTGACACCAGTATGTTTTAGACCAATTCAAAGATGTTTAAGAATAATTTGAAGATTATCTTGATAATATTGTGAATTGTTATTTTGTCCAGTATAATTTCTCACCCATATGATTTCATAAAGGAAGAAGCCACCCCTACCTCCCATTAACAACCTAAGTTAGCACTACCTCCATCTGTGATAAGAAACCCTAAAACTACATATAAAGGTTATTTGGACACTACACCATGAAAACTGTTTGTAGTAGAGACCCCAATAGCAATTGTGTACCTGAAAGTAAGCACAATATGTGAACTTTAATATATTTGAATACAGTTCCATGCCTTATATTGACTATTTTATCAACATACAATAAGATGAAAACATGACTAAAGATGAGCTCAAGTCACTCAGATCTGTCCATCTTCTCTGATAGTCACTTCTAGCCTCTCAGCATGCCTTTGGAAGGAGTGAGTACCGGCTGGCTGTTCGGTGTTTAGTTTCCACAGCTAGTATAAGCTCCTTGTTTAAACACACACCAAAAACTGCTGTGTGTTCATTGGCCGATTCTTGTCTGTAGTCTGTTCTGAATTAATTTCTCCACGGAGTCTCCCTGAGCCTGAATTCAAATGAAGTGCTCCTTTTTCATGATTTAATTTAATTTGCCCTTACCTCGGAGGACATTCATTATGTTCTTAAAGCAAGATATTACACACTGTGATTACGGGCACTTACGCATGGCTAACAACATTAATCAGTGCTATGTGCCAAGTCAATCCACTTCTCAGACTCATACCGGCCAAAATCATAATAAAAAATGTCATAATAAATGTTATGTCAAACTGAAATACTCCTTTAACAGTGTGTGGGCAGCTAGGCTTGGATTCAGCCTCTGGTACTGTGTGGTGAGCTTGATAGACCCAGATGTTTCAGGAGGAGAGAAACAAATGCTAATTACGCTGCATATCTCTAGGCATCACACATAGAGACAGGAGTTGTGAGCACAAAATATCCCCAGACACATCTCCTAGCAGGAAGACTGCAATCTCTCTTTTTTTGCAAAATTCTCTTCACAATTTTATGTTCCCATCAAGTAATTTGTTTTTGACATTGCTGTGAGTCACAAACTGGTGTTGGTTGGGCAACAGACTTGTTACCATGGTACTAACTAGAATCTTTCATCTTTGTATTGGAAAGTTATGTGAAATATGTTGGCTGGATTTTCAGTTCACAGCCTTTCAAGTACAAAGAGTATGGTGTCCTCAAACTTTGCATAATAGCACTATTATATATGGAAAAACTGCATAACCCATGCACACTTTTTTCACTACAGTCAAGTACTGGTCAATTCTTCAGATTCAAAATGATGTTTCCAAAAACCTGTTTAATGGACACTAATTTCTTGTACAAATCATTTAGATTTTTTTTATCAACAGAATACTAGAATTAGATCTTTTCAAATGTGCCTATTTATTCAACAGTTTCTGAAAACATTGTAATACAAGAAATATTTGCTTTAATGTCAGTTATTAACTTGCAAAGTTTAAATGAGATATAAATAAGTTGAAAAAATGTACCCTAATCACCTGCAGTCTCCCCTTAAACTTCAATAACAATAATTTAACTGGAATGCAGCATAGCCTTATTGTGAGGGCGAGTTGAATACCTTAGATACAGTCTCTCCCAAATGCAAATGGTTGATGTGCTTGTGATACATTTCTTAGCACAGTCCAGACAGATACTGGCGTGCCTGCCTGTACGCGTTTTGTATTTAGACACGACACACACAGTCTATTGCTCAAGAGACCTCGCAGCCTCTTTGTCCCCGTTTCCTCTGCAGCATTCCAGGGCAGAGTTAAGGCATTGTTTTTGTTTTCTTTCTGATTTATTTAAGCGCATGCGGTTTGCGGCTGGCTGACAGGCTGTTGCTGCAGGCGCGGTAGAGAGCAGTGTCTGTCTGTGGTGGTCCAGGTGATTTGTCATGAGAGGAGGTTCATTATGGGGCTGGCTGGCTGGCTGGCGGTGTATTGTTAAGCTAACTACTGATGTGAAACAGGGTCGTGAATCAGGCACATATGCAGCATCATGGTATATTATACACGCACGTTGTGGTAATCATGCGTGTATGGATCCCATTTTGCTTTATGAATTCCACTGCATTTCACATTTTGAAACGCATTTCCTATTTTAAAATGGCAGTTAGAGATGGGGGTTCTGTTTTCCAATTCTATTAGATTAAAGAGTCAGCATTCTGGAATTGCTCGTTTTTTTGTCATTCAGTTACCTGTGTGTGCACCCAAAAAAGAATTGTTTGTGTTAATACACATCCTAGGCCCTGTACGCTGGTATGTGAACAAAGGAGCTAACTGTAGCTAGCAACATGCCAATTTACAGAGCCTAGGTTGTGTATTAACACTTGCAGCGCACACACAGTATGGACAGGTAGCGGAACGTGAGGAGATTATCACTGATTTTGACAAGTGATTTCGACACAACAAACTTTCTCCAGAATCGCTGACCCCACCTTTAAATGCCATTGGGGAGAAGTATTGGGGATACGGGGACATATCAAGGTTCCATGTGTCTAAAATTAAGTACATTTTTGCTCTAAAAACACAAATCAACTGTTTGCAATAACAAAATGTCAGTCATTCAGTGTTGATGCAGAAGCAGGTTGAACGATCCAATTCCGATGCGACCATATTAGAATTTTAAAACCTGCTCTTAAAGTCCAGCTTATCCCAAATGAAAGCCCGCTGACCTAATTTCTGGCTTTAAAGAGCTGATATGGAAGAAGAGATTAGTTTTAAACATTCTACATGCACACAGCTACTTCATGTATGTGCGACCAACACAAATTTAGGAACTGATTATAGGGAACTGGTGGCACAGGATTTCTATGTGTCTGCAAAGGTTTTCTTCAGAATATCCAGTTTCATGCAGGTTTTGTGAACCCCCGGTGGCTCAAAATTGCCCGTGGGTGTGAATGTGAATGTGAGTGTGAATTGTCTTTGTCCGTCCATATGTGTTACTGTAGCCTTGGTGACAGACTGGCGACATGTCCAGGGTGCACACTACCTTGTAACACATGTCAGGGCTTGGCAGTGATCCCACATAGAATAAGTGGGTCTAAAAAATGGATTGATTGGAAATTGGTGTAGAATGTCTGAAGAAAATAATGAAAAACTCAAACGTGCTTGAATACAATATTGTTGACAATATTTGATGAAGACTGTAACATTTTAGGGGGGGAATTGTTTATAACCATTTATAAAGCATTTTATTGTTTGTTTTTTCGGTAAAAAAAAATAATAATGGTGTATTTGCCTGTAGCCCAACTTTCAAGATTTATTCATAAGATATTCTGCTAACTGACCAAGGACGTGATTTTTTTTTTACGTTTTGATTTCAGCAGGTTTAATAAGGTTGTGTGTTGCCAGTTTAACTTTAGCTTCATGGGAACATTTCCAAGCCATGGATTAAGCCAATAGATATTTTCCATACAGAGTTTTATCAGACCTACTTATGTATTTCGGGTCAAGTAGAGTGTGCCACAGATTGTGTCAGTGAAGAAAAGCTTGTGTGACTGTTCACCTACTTGATCAGCAAACAGTTAAGGAAACTGATTAGATGTAAATGTAAAAAATAGCACCCTCTTCTATCTCTGTATCTATATCTATCTATCTATGACTGATCTGGACGGCTGGCCTGCGTTATCACCTAGGCACTGGTTTGAATCCTACTTAAAGGACAGAGACTACTATGTGTCAATAGGCAATTTCACATCTGAGCGGACAAATATTGAATGCGGGGTCCCCCAAGGTTCCATTCTTGGGCCTCTTCTGTTTGAGATCTACATGCTCCCACTATCGGACAGCTTCAGCTAATTCGGAACGCTGCTGCTCAAGTCCTCACTAGGACCAAAAAAGTGGATCATATTACCCCAGTTCTGAGGTCTTTACACTGGCTTTCTGTCACTCAAATAATTGATTTCAAAATATTGATGTTGGTTTATAAAGCCCTAAATGGTTTATGGCCAAAATATATTACTGATCTGCTGATACGTTATGAACCGTCCAGAGCCCGTAGGTCGTCTGGGACAGGTCTACTTAAAGTCCCCAGAGTTAGGACTAAACAAGGGGAGGCAGCTTTCAGTTTTTATGCACCAAATAGTTGGAACAAACTCCCAGAAAACGTTAGGTCTGCTGCAACGCTCAGCTCTTTTAAATGAAGTCTGAAGACTTTTCTGTTTCCATTTTATTTTTTCATGTAATTTTTATTTTATTTAAATGTTCTATTTCTTTTCAATCACTTTTAAATGGTTTTATTTCTATTCATTCATTTTTCTAACATGTATTATGTATTTTAAACTTGCCTTGCCCTGCTTTGCCTGCCTATTATCTATCTATTTATCTATCTATATCTATCTATCTATCTATCTATCTATCTATCTATCTATCTATCTATCTATCTATCTATCTATCTATCTATCTATAGATGAACGATATGCTGGTATGTATTGGGGACATGTTGAGTTGGTCTTATCTTGACCGTTGTATGGCCTAAGTCAGTGGGCCATGGAACCCTGACTATGACCTGACTGGAATTAGACAATCACTAAAGCTATAGTGCATAATTTATGCTGCCCCAGTGTGGAATTCTGAGTACGTACCACAACACTGTTGGTGCATCTTCAGTGTTCATGAATGGATTCTATAATTTCTGCTGTAGGTCCAGGTTTTTTCTTAACTGAAACATTTCTTGGGCGCTTCTCGGGATTTTCCTGAGCTCCTGCGCCAATGTCAGGGGGCAACACCAGTTTGTAAAAGCTGCCATAATGAGAAATACAGATAGAGTTGTCTGGCACTTACAGGCTTAAACAACTTTGTGTCAACTTGTTTGGCGATGGCTTGAATATACTGTATTACATTTTTTTTAGGTACTATAGCTTTAACCTTCTTTTTCCCACCTATCAATGATTTTAACTCTTTTCTTCTCTTTCATTTGCCCTAAATCATCATCTCTTGTTGGTTTCTTATCCTATTTAACTTGCTTGCTGCAACTTCCTGCTTTTCTAACCTTCTTCTTCTTCTACTCTTTCTTTCCCTGCCTCCCCCCCAACACGCTTCTCTGTTCCAGCTGGGTTTGTGAAGTCGCCAATGTCTGAGACTAAGCTCACGGGGGACACCTTTGAGCTGTACTGCGACGTGGTGGGAAACCCCGTCCCGGAGATCCAGTGGTGGTACGCCGAAATCAACCGCGCGGACTCCTTCAAGCAGCTGTGGGACGGGGCCCGTAAGCGCAGGGTGTCCATCAACACCGCCTACGGCTACAACGGGGTCAGTGTGTTGGGCATCACGCGCCTCGTGCTGGAGGACTCCGGGACCTACGAGTGCCGGGCCAGCAACGACCCCAGGCGCAACGACCTCCGACAAAACCCTGCCACCACCTGGATCCGCGCCCAGGCAACCATATCGGTGCTACAGAGTGAGTTGGGTCAATGTTGTCTAGTAACTGGTGAACCAACTAAAAGATCCCTTTCCCAACCATCCCAAACTCTCCAGAGCACCCCCTCAACACATTGCCCAGGAAATAATGAATAATACATTCCCTTTTTCATTTTTGAAGTTCTTTTTCAAGTATTTACAGAAAACACGTTATAGTTATCTAAATGTAGATGTATTGAACTCAAAACACAAGGGGCCACCGCTGGCATAAATGATTAAGATAAGATCAGATAAGAAGCCTTGTTGTCAACATAAAATAAAAATGGGTGTACTGCGGGAAAGAACACTCACAATTGTGTTGTATTTTGAATGACAATAAAGGTTTCCTATGTTATCTTATTTTGATCCCTTATGCCAGCGGTGGCCCTTCGGATTTTGAGTTCAATAAATTTACATTTACACTTAATTTGGTTGATACATAATTATACAGTATTCTGTTTTACTTAATTCTGTAAACTCTCACAATCTCTTACGAAATTTCTTGAGCATGTTGTTGTAATGACCACAAACCCAGAAACTGTACGCTGTTTCTGTATATATTTCCCTTCTTTTGTGCTTACTGTCTTGTGTTTTGTGTCTTTTTTTACAATAATCTGACCACTATCTCTTTCTCTGTATCCTGGTTTCACCCATTTCCTATCCCTGTATTTATATGTGATACTTATCTCCCTAACATTGTTTACATTGTCTCTGTTACCTTGCCTACGGTGGAAACCTAGCGGTGCTTTGAAGTCTGTGCTTTTGATTGGGCTTTTTCACTCCACGCGCAGTGTAAATGGTTCTGTTAGAAGTCACAAAGAGGGGGATCCTTTAAGGTGATTCCTACTGTCAACTAGTAGCTGATAAAAGCAAACATTTACTGCTTTCAAATGTATTTGCGGAAACCCAATTAAAGGGATGGTTCAGTATTGTTGAAGTGGGGTTGAAGGAGGTACTTGTGCATAGTAAGTCTGTGACCTTATGGAGATGGCGATCAGTCATTTTAAGGAGTTTGGAAGAGACGTCGCTGTAGTATAAGTCAGCCCTGTACTGTCAAAAAGTATATTCGCCACCTTTACAAATACTTAAATATCCGTTCAATTGTACCAACATTTTTTATATTTTTTACGACTGATTTATCAGACTGATCCACTGCACTGCACCGGCAGACAGCGGCTTATTCTTGCACTTTTTTTAAGTGTGGGTAGTTTGGCCATCTATTTATTGCACCAATTTGAGCCAGTGCAATCCAGCAAATCCATCTGCAGATCCCACATTTAGTGCACAATTTATTTTTTTAAAATATTTATTGGGCGAAAATGCATGTTTCTGCTGGCCCCAATCTGAAACAGTACAACACTGACTTCTGCTACAGCACGTCTCCACCAAATTCCCTGTAATATGAGTGCACTGACAGCCATCTCCTTTGAGGTAACTAGCTATGCATAAGTATCTCATATAAGGGTTCAGTGTCAACAAAAACTGAACTATCCCTTTAAGGCCTTGAGTATCTCATTCAGAAGAATTACTAAAACAGCCTCTCTGGAGTTGCCTGTGCAGCGTGTAACCGTGTGCCTTCTCAGCCATTAAGAGCGTGTGTGTGTGTGTGAATCAGTAATGACATTATATCCGGCAACCCTCTGCTCTATGCACACGCACACACACAAACATTCAAACACACTGAGTTTCCACTGGACCCTTCTAATCGGTACATGCTTCAGCGCTCTGCCCAATGGAGCACATGGAGATGTGGAATGTTGTTAGTGTTCTAGAAGCTCAGAGGAGTTTGGTCCTCACTGGCTACTGTGGTTGGACTGAAACGTTTTGATTTATGTGAGAGAACTATTTGATTAAAAGGTGCACTTTGCAGTTTCAAGGGAGGGGGATTTGTTTACATTTGCAGAGCATGCAGTTAGTTTACAAAAAACACATTTACATTAGATGTAATTCTTAGTATTGAATAAGGAAAACTAATTTATTTTGAGGCACCTGGAACCAAACGTAAGACTAGGATATTGTTGTACCAGCAGAGCTGTGAGCCCTGCTGCTGTAAACAACAACAGTTAAACAGTTAACTGTATACAAATGACAGTGGTATTTATTTTCTCATCTAAAAAAAAAATTTACAGCAAATACGCTTATTTGCCAAATGTCCAACCATTCGAAAACTGTGATTCATTTTAGGGTTTCATACTCAAAAGGTATATTTGAGTAGGCACATGTAAATAGTACATGTTTAAAAAAAGATACATTTCAAATAGATTGTATCCATGCCTGGTTATTTTATGATTGTTTGTTTGTTCTGGGCAAGAGGGGGAGGAGATTCAATATTCAAATTGGATTTGTTTAGAATCCAATCCAATGGCAAACAGAGAAGTGATGAAAAAATATTTGCAATGGAAACAAATCACTAATTAAATAAACTGATCCAGGATATGTTGATTTAGAGCGATTCACATTCGCAAACTAAATATAGCCAAAGGTCAAAACAAGACTATCAGACTTCAGCGAGGTGACCATTCTTTAAGTTATATTCACATGACTGAATAAAAAAAACTTTCCTCACAGGAAATTGCATCGCTGGAACAATGTTTCAAGTAAGAAAGCTTCCTGAAAGTTTACTGTCTGTATTGCAAAATAACATAGACGTGTGCTAAAAAATAGACACAAGAATAATTGAAAAAATTGACATACTGCCCGAAAAAAAAAAATTGTACAAACTTTTCTGCTCAGCAAGCCCACCTTTATCTCTGTGCCAGCAGTTACTGGGACAACTGTCTGACGGTGCACTTTTTCTTTTATAACATGCCACAATATCATGATTTGCGGGCCTGCCTTGCCTTTTATAGTGTTATGCCCTAAATAGAGACCTTTCCAAGTTGGCTACTATGTCTCAGCTTCTCAGCTATTTCATTTAATTGAGCTACTTCATCTTGGCAAAATGTAAAAAAAAAAAAAAAAAATTGATGTCTACAAGAAAAATAAAAAGGTACTTTAAATAAGACCCATATTACATGAAGAAGAAAGCGTATCTGTGTTGATAATAAATCACTCTCCTTTCCTTAGCATAATATCTGTCAGTTAATTGGACTCAATATCAATCTAAATATAACCTGTATAGGCAGCCAGCAAGGGGGAAAAGAGGGGGCAGGGTTTTACTACATCATGACACATTTGGAGCAACACTTTATATCCGCTTACACTCTGTTACTGCAATACAATATCCAGTAGTAGGTAGGTACCACATTTTTTTGGTCGTGACAAGGTGTCCTACAAACAACCTTCTGGTTGGATCGCTTGTGGACCACTGTGCCGTGTTTGCTAAATGTTAATTTATGTACCTCATGTTGTGTGTGTGTGTGTGTGTGTGTGTGTGTGTGTGTGTGTGTGTGTGTGTGTTACATGTCTCAATGATGCTATTAATAGTACTCATGGTTTTTTGCTTGGGGTGGGAGAGAGAGAGAGGGAAGAGAGAGAAATAAAAAGAGAGAGAAATCGAGAGAGAAGAGAAAGGGAGATGTATGGGGGAGGGGAGAGAGATATCCCCTTAGCTATTGATATATAGAGGATTGCAAGGCGAAGGTGTCATGAATGCTAATAGCATTGACTTGCCAGTGTCAGCCCTTCTTTCCACCTCTCCTCCAGTTTTGCTTTGTATCAGCCAATAGTAGGATTATGATGCTTCTGCTCTGTGCTCCTCCCCTCGGGGGCTCCACCGTTGCCATGGTTGGCCCGCCCTAGAGCAGGAGGGTGTGTGTGTGTGTGTGTGTGTGTGTGTGTGCGTTTATGTGTGTGCGTTTGTGTGTTGTGTGTGTGTGTGTGTGTGTGTATGTATATGTATGTGTGTGTGTGTGGGGGGGGGGAGCTTCCTGCTCACCACTCAAGGCAAAGGGCGCCTCCTACACTCTCAGCTGACACCTCCTAGCTTCTTCCCTAAACGTCCTTGAGAAACGGACGCTGGCTAAATCGTTTATTAACCGGTGTGTTAAGCAATTTAGAGGGTGGAGTAATTTAGCTTGTCATTCAGCAGTAATGGAGAAAATGTCAAAAGACTGTTTATGTACAGAGGCATATAAATCTCAAGCCCCAGATCTCTGATTGGGTGGCTATTTATTTGTATTTCTTAATGCTGGTTACTTGCTAGCTTATGTTAGGTTTAAAAAACAATGAATGCGGTTATCAGTAGTGTAGACGGTATATAATACTGTATATATATGAAATATCCTCCTTGAGATTCTGCGTTTCAAAATGAAGCCACTTTCATTCAAATTATTAATGATTTACAGTTACTACGGAGGCCTAGCTGCCCATTTTCGACTCTGGCTTTGCAAATGCAAATAAATATCTAAATTGCAGATTGCAGCAAATTATTTCCCATTGCAATTGTTTAATAATAACTGTTTAGATACAAAACATTTGTGTTTCAAATTTACAACTTTAGAAATAAAGGGTTGTATATCCTTCTTGAGACTGTGTGAGTGTATATATTAAGAGTAAAGGTATAACAAAAATCAAATTCATATTTTGTGCTTTTCAAAATATCAGACAAATCAAGCAGTTTTCATTTAAATAATTAAATTATTCGCGGTTTTTCAAGTTACTACTTTTATACTCTGAAGAGAAACGGTTGTCACAAGGATTTCCATCCATGTTTCATGTTCTTATAACGTCTTTTGTTTATTTGTTGTGTATGCACCTTTGTGTTCGGTTCATAGACCCCACTCCTACGCAGATCGAATACAAACAGCACACAGCCTACAGCCAACTACAGCATGGGAGCAAGCATTCAAGCCCCTGTAAACCCAAATCCACTAAATCCTTCTATGTCATTTGACGAGATAGTTGCATGATAGTAAAGCATCCGAAAATAGCATTTTTATCAATCCAAATTGGGGACATTTTCATTTAAATTTGACCAACTTGAGATGGGGGGATATACTCTGGTTCTTATGAAACAGTCAGTATTTTGAACCAATCACGGCAGTTTGACACGGCCACGCCCACACAGTCCTGTCAAACATTCTAGAAAAAGCAGTTTTTTTCAAGTTTTATAATATACAGTATATGACAATCTATCTTCAATATTTTTTTGCAAAACCTTATTCAGACACCCAACTTTGATATCATATATGGATTTGTACTATTGTAGACCAGGTTGAACCACAATATTAAATCTGCTGGGTGTAGATATGTACTGGCTAATCATCTAACCATTCAAATACGTTTCTACTTGACTATTGACTTGTGTGGCGAGATGAGAAAGTCACATATAAGCGCCATATAAAGGATACATGCAAATATGACCTTTGCACATGCTCACAAGGGGGAAAAACACAGGGGCTACACAGCTAATGTTTTAACTGTTTGAGCCCCGTTTTCTGTGATAAGGTTTTTTGACTTCAAGGTTCAAGGTTCAAGGTTTTTATTAAATGTCCCACGAGGGCAAATTTGTGTACAGCAGGAGAAGTTTAACGACACACGACAAATAAGACATCAGGACACAATAACACAACAATATATACACAAGTATATACACAAGCCTGAGGAGACACAAAGTGCATAAAAATAAAGTGCCAGGAAATAAAAATAAAAATAAGTAAAAATAAAAGTCATCAACAACAACCCAAGATATAAAAAATTAAAAAAATTAAATAACTTGTCTCTTGTATTCCAGAACCAAAGATCAACGCCACTGATCAGATCATCATGACGCCGGCGACCGCGGGCAAACCGGTGACGCTGCAGTGCAACCTGACCACGGCCCACAACCCGCACGAGGAAAGCTTCTGGATGAAGAACGGTCTGGAGATCAAGAACACGCGCACGGAGCACCGGAACACCGCATACAGGTGAACAACAGCTTCGCCTAACCTAAGCGAGTATTCAACAAAAAACATTGCATTGGTTGGTATTGGATATTTGGCCTTCCGTCTTCATTGGAAACGGTGGATAACTTAGTTTTTTAGATCACTGAAAATGGAGCTTTCAATAAACCGACCGCATTACCTCAATTTGCATTTGGCAAACTACCTTTACTACAACATAACTACGCCGAGTGGAGGTTTCCGATTGATGATTCAAATCCAGAATATTAACCCTTGGGTATCCTTAACTTTTACTACGCCTTGGTTACCTTAGAGGACAAAAACGTCCTCTCCCTATAAACTGCCATAAAAACATTATACAGTAATATTTTTTTCTACTTTTTTTTTTACAAACCTTTTATCCCACTTGACCTCATCACATACATATCAAATATTCATTCATTTGTAATTGCTTTTAACCCTTTACATGCAAGCTTATGTGATGACGTGAGCCATTTTTATTTAAAAAAAACACAATAATTGAAAAATTTCTCATATAATAGATGCAGAGTGGATTTTTTTGAGTGGGATAATTAGACTCTAGGATATGTTAATGATTTGCAATAAAACTGCTTTTGATACATGTTTAGTATTTGTGCAGTCACAGATGCAAATAAATACTCCCTCTCGTGACCTTAGAGGACAAAAACGTCCTCTCCCTATAAACTGCCATAAAAACATTATACAGTAATATTTTTTTCTACTTTTTTTTTTGGAAACCTTTTATCCCACTTGACCTCTTTACATATATATCAAATATTCATTCATTGTTAGTTGCTTTTGACCTTTTAATTCCAGTTTCTTTGATGATGTCAACAAAGTAACAAAGTGAACCTGCAGCCACCTGAAAACCCACAAATTGCACATTACAGCTGCACACATATGTATGCGCACAAAGACACACACACATACACACACAGTAATTTCACAACACACACACAGACACAACCTAAGGTATCCATATGGATCCACACTTTCCATTAATTTCTCATATTTCTTATGTTTAGGCCTGTAACTCTAAAACATTACAAAAAAGTACAAAAATGGTTTTAGGGAGCATATTTGATCCTCAAAAAAAAACTGGAGGAAATAAATGATTGAGCTAGATAGGGCTAAAAAAGCAATTTTGGTGTCTTAAGTGTTGGATTATTGCCTAATATCATCAAATTTACATGTGTTTGTCATCATGGCTATGGTTTGAAAAAATAAAGTTTAAATTGGGCCATTTTTTCCATACACGTTTCAGTTTGTAAAGTTTGGCTGTGTGTACACAAACACACACACTATATTTTCTCAATACACACATATGCACCACACACTAACATCTCTACCAACACACTCACACCATTTAGGTTGAATTTATTTTTTCTATTGCACTGTGGGGGCAGGACCGACAACCTGGAAAATTGCTTGTAATTCAACCCTATGCCAAATATAGGGAAATGGCTAAAAATTGTGATGGTGTTAAAAAGTATCAATTTTGATGCTTTGTGTCGAGGATGAAAGCATAAAATCATTGAAAAAAATATTTTATGCTGGAATGACAGCAGGATCAAATTGGTAAAAAAAGGCCATTTTGAATGGGAGTCAATAGGGGACAAAAACGTCCTTAGGGAGCTGAGAGGAACAAAAAAGTGTACAGCCTTTATTATAGATGGTACAAAGTTGCTGAATAGAAATTCACAAAATATTTGAGAAAAAAAAATCCCTGGCCAAAAATATTTCAGTTAACATAAGCACAGCCAAAGTTATACACAAAAAAGAGCGTAAAAAAAGTGTGAAAGGACAAAAACGTCCCCAAGAGCACCTAAGGGTTGCATCTCACTAGGAAAATAAACAAATATAACCTGTGGCACCAATGTATTGTTAGTTCCCGCTGCCACACGGTATAACCATTAGAGCAGAAAACTACTGTCAACGCTGTAGACATACCACAGACTCTCCCTAGCCATGAGATAAAGCAAATTGGTCACTTCCTCCTTGTCACATTACATCAGAGATATTCTTAAGATTACAGCTAAATTGCCTGTGGGGACCTTTTCCCTGCTAAAAATCCAGAGCTGCTATTCCCTATTATAACCAACATTGTGTCTCCCCTTGGCCTTCTAAGACCCCCAAGATTTCACTGATGTACTACTAAGTAATTACTGCAGTTAAACTGGAATTAGATTATTTGATTTACTTGACTGTACTGTCTAAGTGACTGGTGAATTCAAGTTATGGAATATGTTGGTGTTTTTTGTGTTTTGTAACAGAATCGTTAAACCTCGGGCTGATGATTCTGGGGAATACATGTGTGTTTACACGTTCGGCATGGCACCGAATGCAAACGCTACTATCGAAGTAAAAGGTAAGATTCCTCACACTTACATACTACCAACTGAACATAATATAACATGAATGATATTTATAAAATATGAGATAGGAGATAAGAAATATACATTACATTACATTTTATTTAGGTGACACTTTTATCCAAAGCGACTTCCATTAAGTGCATTCAGCAATGAAGGTACATACTCAGAACAACATGAATCATGTAAGTACTATAGCTTCAAATAAACTAAACTAAAAGGTGCCACACGGAGATGTAACAAGTGCACTTTTTTTTTAGTCAAAGTGCAGTCTGAAGAGATGTGTTTTAAGGTTGGGCGATTTGTAAACTATCAGCTGATCTGATGATAATGGGGAGCTCGTTCGACCATTTTGGAGCCAATTGACAGCATATACAACGGCTTCTTATCGCCACATTGGGGAAAATGAAATAACACTTGGATGTTATCAGAGAAAAAAAGTATATCTACATACCTAGAACCACACATACCTGTGTTTTTTTCTACTGAGAGATGGAGACATAACGTTGACTTAGAAAAGTTAACCTCCCAAAGTTGTGTAAAGGAAGTCCCTGTTGACAAACATGGTTGAAATCACCGTGACGATAATGCAATGTGGAGGCTGTTGTCACTCTTGGCTTTCACTGAAACAACAGTCGAGCAAAATGGACAGGCACGCCACACAACATGCAAACACAAAGCCCTACTAGAACGCATCCTTAAGGACTGCTATACACTTAAATGTATACATACAATTGAATGAAAAAGATGATTTAAGGTTTAGTCAGCGATTCTGGTGAATTCTTGTAAATCACTTTTTTTGAAAATGAGTGAATACCTTCTCACGATCAGCTACCGTTCTGGATGTTCCTTGAAAAAATACAGTGTTAATACACAGCCTAGGCTCTGTAAACTGGTATAAAAACAGGTATGTAAACAGGGGGCCCTGCATAGCTAACATCATACCCGTTTACAAAGCCTAGGCTGTGTATTAACACTGGATTTGTTTCCAGTGCACAAACACTATTGACAGGAGGGGAACATGAATAAAATCAATACAATTATTTAAAAAAAACATTCTCCAGAATCACTGAGTGCACCTTTACATAGAGACAGTTTACGAGGAAAGCATATGCAGTGGCTAGAAACTCCTAACCAAGGAAATACTGTGCTGGTTTCATTCATGCTTACAGCGAAGCTATCAACTCGAATAAGTACTCTTCTCTGATAAAGGGCAAGTGAAAGGGCCTGTTCAAGAGAAGCTTGTCTGTGTGTAGTGCTTAAGCCAATTCGCAATGGCACGGCTATGGAGCATATTGAGCAAGCCCTGCCTCTTATATCTTATTCCACGGCTGTCTTCTTAAAGCGCTGCCTGATTGCATAACATGGGAGACGACCGTTTGCGTTCTGCTTTTTACTGGATTGTGAGATGACTGGACTCCCCGCTATTCAAACTGAAGGGTCGTAGCCATCACTAGACTACTAGACTGTAGGGCTATTTTTTCATGCTTTTTTCTCTGGTATCTTTTATTATGCAATTTAATTTCACATAACATTCAACTTATAAATTCAGGAGCCATTTGTGTATGGCCATTTAAATTGTGCAATGTGCACAATTCTGAAAGTAATACATGTATTGGTGAACATAGGCCAATGTCTGTTAAGGCTTGCTATACTGTATGCCCCTAGAGACTTAAGTCTGCGTTTGAAATCAACTAAATTATGCACAATGTTGTCATTTAAATAAGCCTACAAATATAAAAATATCAGAGTGTTTTGACATTAACAGCGGGTACCATTACTGGATCTAAATTAAATATGTTCGTCAGGTCTGAAAGGTGGAGTCTGCAGAGAATGCTCGTTGTCAAAATGCATTTTGTCAAAATCAGTGAATATCTCCTTGTGATCCGTGATCTGTCCATACTGTGTGTACCCTGAAAAAAAAACAGTTTAAATACAAAGCCTAGGCTCTGGTTGAAAAAAAGAGTGCCAAACATGCCCTTTTACAGAGCCTACACAGCCTAGGCTCTGTAAAAGGGCATGTTGCTAATTGTTGTGTCTATGCACACACAGTACGGACAGGTAGCGGATCATGTTCATATTTCCTGATATTGACTAAAAAGGAATTTGACGACAAGAATTCTCCATAATCAATAACCCCACCTTTAAATGCTCTTGTGAATTTTTCTAGAGGTGTTAAGAGGTATTTCGTGACCCAGGTAGCAAGCCCACTGTTATGTTAGCCCAGCTTTTGCTTTTGCATTGCGCTGCTGGCAGCAGTTGACTGAGATCCCTCGCCTACAGTGTCCCTGGCACACTCATGCTTGCAGGACTGGGCTCAGAGGCAACAGATGGAGGCTTCTGTGATGTTGTAGGATTAAGGCTGTTGAATCTCTGTGGCAGGAGTAGAGTTGATTGTCTGCGATACTAAGCTTATACCGCAGATACACATTTCGGTCCCCAGTTATTTCTCAAATGTTGGGGAATGTTTAGGACATTTTCGCTGAGAAAATGTTTGAACAAGTAGGCTGATAATTCAGCATTTCGTTCAAGAGGAAGAAAATATAGTCCCAGTTTAAACAAATGTTTTAAAATCCCATATCATGATATGATAAATGCTATTTGATCCTTTCCTAATTTCGAACAGAATACATTTTTTTAAAGCAAATTTGAACACAATACTTATAGCCTATATTTATAGTGTCATAAACATTTTTATGAATACATTCTATCCTAAGGAGGAGGAAGCCATAGCTTATTGATTCCCAACCCTTATTCAACTGCACTATAAAAAAATGTGCAGATATAAACACCTACTTTCATATACACCAATTATTTACATTTATACGAAAACATATTTTTCAAATCAATTGAAGAAAATGTGGAACGCAATTACTGTCAGATTTGATTCAATGTCTCCATGTCACTTTAATCATCTTTTTTCTCCTCCAATTCCTTGTGACAGCGTTGACCTTGCTGCTGCTTACACATCCCACTCTCACTCATACGTCGGTTTACCTCCGTCTAGTTCACACAGATTAATGATCAAAGTAATCACCAGTCAGGACTACTATATGGAGGTTCCTCTCCATTTCAGCTTCTACTCCGAGGTGCTTTCTTTGTGTGCTGTCAATCACTAGCACAATACAGTCAAGATAAGGCAGCGATTCTATTGGCCAATCCTTCGCTATGGTAACACATGTGTGCCCCATAATTACATAGTGTGTGTGTGTGGGTGATGTCACCAAATCCGTGCACAGCTGAGAAATGCCTCACTCCGGGCCTCTCTCTTCCTTATCCCGCTTAATTGCATGGAAAAGAATTATTGTAATTTTGAGGATTAGTGCAAAAAAAGCAGGCACAGTTATCTCTCTCTCCCGAGTTACGCGTTGCACCTTTGGGGAAAGACTCTTAGTTTCTATGGATGGCTTTTGTTTGCCTTGGCATCTGTTGCAATGAGTGCTTTATGGCATACGCCTGCATTAATTAAATTCATGACCTTTTGTGTTGAATTTTTTTACTATCGGTGTATTCATTAAATCAAGAGCCAATTCACACAGTTGTTTTTTTTTTCAAATCTCCTTTGTGGGGAATTCACTGTGGAATTATTTTGAATGGGAACATCTGGAGGCTCTCATATCACAGTGCTCCCCCCTATTCTGTGACCTCATTTACAGTTGTATTGAAAAGCCTTAATCTCTTCCAGAGTGATATGGGTTTTTGGTGGTGGTGGGGGTGTGTACATGCTCACAAAATAACTGCACACCCGAAGCGCAAATTGAGAGCTGTAGTCCACTTGTATATACATGTGGGATAGCCCCTGTTCTACTAAACTTGTGGGGCGGAATTTAGGCATT
The DNA here is from genome assembly GCA_026122265.1 of Ammodytes dubius. Taxonomy (NCBI): domain Eukaryota; kingdom Metazoa; phylum Chordata; class Actinopteri; order Uranoscopiformes; family Ammodytidae; genus Ammodytes; species Ammodytes dubius. Next base: position 30,176,885 of record CM047505.1, on the reverse strand, counting down.
TTGGGGCCTAAGGGAACTGACAATAAATATAATTTTGGCATTTTTGGCCATTATTTATCAATGAAAGACCAATGTGAAACTTCTGTCTTCTTTCTTTTAAATTCAATTGCCTTTATTGGTATGAAAGTTTCAAAAACAATGTTACCAAATCATCAAGATACATTGGGTCAGTACAAAATACTTATGACTATACTGCTATTGATATTTATTCAAGGTTAATTCATTTCAACGTAACAGCATTTTCAAATTCTCTAACCATCCCCAAATGATGATTAAGCTGAGATAACAGTTGACGTTGTGTAGATTATTCTGCGCTATCTAGTCATGGCTGACAGGGAAACACGTTCAAAAGTGTAGCTCACTTTACTTTTTAACGAAATTAAGTCGTATATATGTAGTTTATGTAAGCAATTCCTACTAGCAACTTTATGAAAACTTACAAATACAACATTATAAATCTGTAGCAGTGCAGTGTGTATGACAAGCTTTAGCAATTTAACTTGTTATGTCTTGAAATGTTTCATCTCATGTACTTATTTTTTGCCTCAAATGTTTGAGAGAGGTATCATTAATAGGTCATTATAAACTGTATATCGGTTTCAATAAGAAGTATCAGTGTTGTCTGTATCAATAAAATCCTTCTGATACCCATTTCTAAACCTGATACAGTACAGATTTAGACCCAGACCCAACATCAGTGTGTGTGTGATACTGAATGAAGTAACGGCGGGCCTTAAAATAAAATTATGAAATGTGATGCATACGATTTACGAAAATCATCCGAAAAAAAAGCCCCACTAAAATCAACTAACTATGCGTCTTTTGGACTTAAATAGCTTGCAGTCAAAACAACATCAAAGGCAAAAACTGAGCCGCTTCAGTGACTCACCCTCCACTATATAGAGTCTGTTAATTGCAGTTCTCTCTCTGTCACGGACACATGAATAACACATAGTATTACCATATCTGGAACAGCCAATCATACTTTCCCTTATCCGTGTGCCATCTGGTAGGAGTTGAAAAATTCCTTTGAATGTCTGTACTTACTTCTGCCAACTCAGCTAATGACCAACTTTTATTATATTTATTTCACCTCTCAAGCACGACTTGACCAGCAAGAAGTTTAAACACATTCTTAAAGTCAAAATATGCGACTTAGGAAGAATTAATTTACAATATTTTTTCTTTATTTTGAAGAGATTTATATCTTTTTGAGTGAAACGGGATTAAAAAAAACAAGAATATTTATTTTAATATTTTTTTTATTTGAATGTCTTTACTTCTGCCAACTCATATAATGATTAACTTTAATTGTTTATTTATTTATTTCACCTCTCCAGCACAACCCGGTGTCACCGGCCACAAGCGGAGTGAGAATAAGAAAGAGGGAGAGAACGCAATGATGTACTGCAAGTCTGTCGGTTACCCACATCCCACCTGGACATGGCGTAAAGTTGACGGCAAAGAATACACAGTAAATGCATTTATATATCTACGCTATTCTACGTAAATTGATATAATAATATATCGATACTATTTCTTAAATGCAATTTGAATGTCTAATCTTGATGTTTTCATTATGCCCTGTAAAGAACTTTGAATGGTTGTGTTGTTGTGCTAAACTTGCCTTTAGATCAACTACAGGTCAAATGTTTTACAATTGCCTCATTCTTCCAGTTGTATTGCAATTGAATCAGTTGAATAAAACATTTAGGTTATCAATTTTTTTTTTAAATAATGACATTTCAGAGTTTTAGGAAAGGGCTTTTTCAGGGGAACAAAGAATGGTTTCACAATGTTTAACTTTAGCAGCAATGGAAGTGAATGAAGCATTGATGCAAACAATTGGTCCAGGTGTCCCAACTTTAGCTGATGACTTCCAAACCATTTGTCTGTATCAAAGCAGTGTTGGAACAGACTGTATTACTACTACACCCTCTGAAGAATTATTTGGACTATATTGACCTGCAGGAAGTAGCAGATTGCCATTATTCTTCGATACAATGGATAGATTGAATAGATTTCTGTAATTTCAGAAAATTAGAACAAAAAATGCTTAATTTGCAATACAAACTGGTGTGGAAAAAGGTGTTTCTAAAACATTTGACCGGTATTATTAAACCGAAAAACAGATTAAGAGAGGGCACTTGATAATTATTTTTCAAATAATGTTTTTTTCTTATCAAGGTCAAGGTTCAACTTTATTGAGTAAACAGAACAAACACACAACCACAGACAAAAACACAACCAGACAAAACCAACATTTATCATCGAGAACATGGAGCTTGATATGTCATTTTGTTTTAGGTTTTTCAATGTTAACTTTTATTTTGAAATCATTGTGTTCCAGGACATTGACAACTCCACCGGCCGCTTCTTCATCACAAGCAGAGAGAACTACACGGAGCTCAACATTCTGAACCTGGACATGGTGACAGATCCCGGGACGTACCAGTGCAATGCCAGCAACGTGATCGGAGCCACCGGGCAGACCACTATACTACGGGTGCGCAGCAGAATCGCGGCGCTCTGGCCTTTCCTGGGTGTGCTCGCCGAAATCATAATCCTAGTAGTGATCATCGTAGTGTATGAGAAACGCAAGAGGCCGGACGACATTATTGACGGTAAGAAAAAACTTTTTTTTCCCCCTCTGTTACCGGCAGTGGCCATTAATAATAAAATGACTATGGAGGAAGTAGATAGTACATAATTAATGTTCAAATTACAAAACCTGTTGCAATTTGAAGCTTGTGTTGTCTGATCTTTGCTATAAGTATTGCAATATTTAAAAGATGCATTAGCTATACGTACTGTACATACTGTCCTGACACTGGGGCTAAAAGGTTCAGTTTTTAACTATCTTCAATTATTAAAGGTTTGATTCGAAGAGATAGGATATTTTAGCAGACATCAAGGCTGTGTTTGAAAAGCCATACTAACGTCCTCCCTCCCACATACTCAACATGTATATGCTCCATACTGTCTACTTAACGATCGATTGTGTATGCGAGGTTTGTCAGACTGTTTACACTGAAGTATACAAAAGCAATAAACAGTTTAAAAAAGAAAGAACGCAATGCATTGTGGGGCAGTTGAGTAGAAAGTAACCTGTTGATCCATACACAAAATCTTCCCGAAAGTTAGTGCTCATCCAGGCATTTCTCGTCTACACAAACTCGCATACACAACCTTCACATACTCAAATTGACGTCAAAATGAGTATGAGTAGGACTTTAGTATGGCTTTTTGAACACAGCCCAAGTCAGTAACACCCTTTTCTAAAAGGACAATGGCTGTGAGGTCAATGTCATATATAGAGAAGAGTGCAGCAGATCTTAAAGCCCCTGTAAACCCAACTCCACACAATCCTTCTAACTAATGTAAGGAGTATGTTACATGATAGTAAAGCATCTGAAAATAATTAGGCAAATGTATCAATCCAAATGAAAGATATTGTCATTTCAGGTTGATAAAACTTTACATTCAGTTTAGATGAGTCGGGCTATGCTCTGGTTCTAATGACACAATCAGTATTATGAACCAATCACAGCAGTTCTCTGCCCGAACGTTCAATTAAAACAATGACTGCTGCGATGGAGACAGTTTGATATGACCACGCACACACAGTCCTGTCAAAAGGTTTAGACAGTAAAAAAAAAGTTTTTGAAACCAAGTTTTATAATATTTATGAACATTTATTTTCAATAAGTTTTTTGTAAAAGCTGTTGAGTCACCCAACTTTTATATCATATATGGATTTGTACTATTGTAGACCAGGTTGAACCACAATATTAAATATGCTGGGTGTAGATCTTTACTGGCTAATCATCTAACCATTCAAATACTTTTCTACTTGACCATTGACTTGTGTGGCAGGATGAGAAAGTCACATATAAGCGCCATATAAAGATACATGCAAATATGACCTTTGCACATGCTCACAAGGGGAAAAACACAGGGCCTATACAGCTAACCTTTCCAACAGTTGGCTATTGTGTGTGTTGTGCTAATGACCACAGCACGATTGCTTCCATGTTGATAGCAGAACAATAAGATGTATACATATGTGGGTTTAACAGCATGTAGCTATTATACAAATCAGTCTGAGGTTATAACTTAATTGGTTACTATTCTTCTCCCCTATCTTTCCAAAATGGCTACTTAATCTTAATGGGTGGTAAGTGAGAGATTCTGCATGATTTTGGAGATGAAAAAAATGCTATGTTTTTATGAGCCTGAAGTCCATTCAAAAAAGCATTGTCTCAGCTCACATATTAACACAGTGAATTATAAGTGTATGTTTTTAAAGCTATAGTGCGTATTTTTTTTCCACATGAATGAAAGTCGGTTACATTCAAGCCAGTTGTTGATTCTACTGCTAAGGAAAAACCTCGATGTAGAGCAGAAGATATACAATCTATGTGCGATCACATAAGTTACGCACTATAGCTTTAAGATCAATTAAATGTGTCTCCATTCATTCCCCTTGTTATTAGGTCGAACCCATGACATGTTTCCACAGAAATGTTTCTGTAACGCTCTAATCTTAAATCATATTAAAAGCCCAAGGAAGATTCTTTACATATTTTTTAAAGGGTATTTTTGATTAATAATTTATTTAATAGATGCAAGCATAACCCTAGCCCAACGCCAACCTAATCCTGTGAGAGAAATAAGTGAAAATATTTAAAAGCCTTAACCAGTTCAAACCCTCAGGCTTGTGAAAAGTAGATACAGTTATCTATTATGACTATGTTAACAAAACGGTTCACTAATATCCTACTGACGATTGATGATTTTTTCCAATTGTACTTAAATATTTAAATCAGAACCACCAGTGTGACTTGATTCAGTTCCTCAATTCTGTAGTTAAGTGTGTCTCCTGCTTCCCATCAAATGTGTCTTACAATAACTGACATATAACTCTAAATTAAAATGTTTAACACCCCAGATGATATGTGATATTTCCATATATTTGTGAAAAATGTAATCAAAATTGAAAAATGTATAAATTTAGATAACGTATCTTATATTTGTAATTGCACTCAGTGGAGTCTTTACCTAATCTATAATGGTACCAAACGTGATTATTGTGTGAAGAATCCTGTGTGTATGGCTTTAAAATGCCATGGCACTGTGCTGGACAACATAATACATTGTTTTGTCTATTCAGCAGTTCATTTTTATTACCACCTTACCTTATAGTAATGTGTAGTAGTAACACAATGACCATTCTCAAGCGTTCCGTGCCTGCCTCAAACAAACTGCCCTGAATGGACACTTTTATGACTTTTATGACTTTGTCGCTCAGGCAGACACACAGTAGACGGGCAGGTAGCACCAATACAAAGGCTATATAATACTATTCTGAATAAAACTTAGAAACATACAGGTACTTGGGCTATTCAATAAGAACATTAGCTGTTTTGAATACTTTCATGTCTAGTCATCATAATGCATGGTGACCCTTGTTTTCAATGTAATCGCCACCGAGTATTGTCACAGGCCGATACAGTTTTAGTATTATAGAGCTACTTGACTGTTAAGATTATAACATGAACTGCAAGAGCGTCTATAAATCTGCTGGCTAATTGAGGTTATACAACATCTTACAGGGCAAATATATGCAAAAGTTGAAAAATAAATAAATAAATTAGAAACTAAAATGAATAAATATTGTATGATTTATTGCATTTCAGATTTACTCACCCCCCTGTTTATGCATCAACATGCTTTAACCAAGTTATGCATTTATTTCAAAGTACTTCTTTTTCAGTTTTGTTCTAGCACTCTCTACATAAGAACAGTGTTTCCATTGTACACAAGAGATGGTTCCTGCTTCAGGGGTCGGTCAGCATTACATGATACAAAAGTGACAAGATCAAAACGTCTGAAAAGCCCAAAGGCATTTCCAGTCACCAGAGGTTTCTGTCTGACCTCTGCTTGTGTAGTTTTGCCTTCTCTTCTTTATCGAATACAACTTGAAGATCTGCAAAAATGCAAAAAAAAAAATACAAAAGTCGCCCAACTAATATGACTCACTCCAAGTGGGAAACAGTTATAATACGCCAAACTGTAACACAGGCTAAACAATTACAGCTTCAGGCTACATACTGCTGTTTATTTACTAAAGCAAAACTAAATGTATGAATAATTCTATGGGAGGGACAACATAGTGTTTATTGATGCTTCACAATCCAGTTATTTACTATTTAATGAACATAAAACATCAGTTGAAATAACATCATATGAAATTATTCTTCAAATTATTTATTTCTAGTTTACCAAGCACTATATATATTATTAAAAAATAGCTACCAGGACAAACATGTTATTTCATGTTTAATTTATTAATTTGCCAGCCAGTATATGCTATCTAATAATCTTTAACTCAATATATAAATGGTAACAGCAGTAATTCAAATTGCATCAGCTATTTCTGAGTTATTTATTTGTGACCTGTTATATATAATCTTTGATTTAATTGATGAATAGAAAAACATCAAACAGACAAATGAAAAAATGCTTTACTTATACTAATACTACCATACAAACCACACAGCTCTAGTAAGCTCTGTTTGGTTTCATCTACCGGGTAAAAAATGGAGCGATTAAGGTGGATTATATTTTGCCATGTTTATGTCGTTCAAATCAGGAATGGAATGAGGACTCCCCGCTCATGATGCACACACACACAGCCTCTCTGAAATCTCCTTTTAGCATCCCGTAGTCCCGGAGGTTTTTGCCCCCCTGTCTGCGCGCATTATAAATTCGGGGCTGTTGATGGCTTAGCTTGTGTTTGAGCACTTCTTATACATCACAGGCAAACGCTCTGCGGTAGAAGAGGCTGACATTTTGAAACTGTCTTTTTTTTTTAAAGACCACTTGCGAAAATCACAGTTCTTTTGCTGTGGGATGATTTGATTTGATAGATAATGGTGCAGTTTGATGTAATAAGGTGAATTTTATGTTATAAAACCTGCAACCCTACCTATTATGTTTTTTTTTTAAATAACTAGACTTGCTGTTCTAAAATTATAATGCCCCATGTTAAGCCTTCAATCACACAGTTAAAATGTGTTATCTGTAATGTGCTTGCAAAGTCATTATAATAAACATACTGTAGGTTTTGTTATGTGCCCATATGAGGTGAGAAAATGGTGGGATATGCGGACAGATGTATCTCCTCCAAATTATGACACAACCATGTTTTTGTATGTCTAACATTATAACTGCCATAATCTGCTTGATATTAAATGCCATGGAATGCTGCTAATGCTGTTTATCTCTGACTTATCAAGTGCATGTACAAAAATATCTCACTGTTACTGGTTACTTACTAGCCTGGCAAGACTAGACTAATATCACACGTATCAGTCTGGCATTTCTCCAATCTCCGTGGGGAGGAGCCCAGTCAAAAATGCTTGGGCCAATCAGGACCCAGCGTTCTGTCCTAATGTTTGTCCCTTAGAGTGGAAGGCAGCTTCTGATTGGTTCATGTAATCGATAAGCTAGCCTTTTGAGTCCAGCCATATCCAGCCATATCTCATGAGCGTATTCTTTGATCCATGTTGATGTCAACAACTTAAAGAACCAATCAGGGGCTGCCTTCCACTGACGGACGGAAAGTGGGTAGGGCTTGGTCTGACTGGAGGCTAGATTGACAGCTACATGAACCAATCAGGGGCTGCCTTCAACTAATGGATGGGGCCAGGCTCCTCCGCAGACAGATTGGAGAAAGGCCAGAATGATATGTGGGAGAGAAACAAATGTGACGCTTGCTTGCGTGAGATTCAGGCTGGTTTCACCGGGCTAGTTACCGACCTGTTGACACATTTTCATCTGTATGCCAAACAAACCAACCACCATGTCAACCCACTGACTGTCGGTGTTCAAACTAACTTTCCACCCAATGCAAAAACATTCAGTCACTCACCACTTCCTCTTGACTTGATCTACATTATGAAGTATGTTACTGTATGTATTGTATTGCACTGTTGCTCTATCGTGAGAAAATGACTGTTGAACAATGTTGTTTTTTTCCCACTGAGATATTGACTTACAATGTGTATTCGTATTAACTTCATATTTAAAATCTTAAATAACACTGTGTGCTGCAGGGAATTGATATAACTTCTTGTATTTTACGCCCAGTCAGTCACATTATCACCCCCATGCACTACTAGACCCTTTCGAAAATCACTATGAAATTGCAGGGTGTAATTAAAAGATGGCTTTTAGTGAACCATCTGTAACCCTCCTACACATATGCTGCGTCTAATACGAACAGGGACCCACTCTGACTCAGATGGCATGCGAGGTGAAATTTCCCAGGGCTTAGCGTTAAAAGATGTGCCTATTTGACAGACCATATGACAGTTTTAGTTTTTTTTTTTAACATTTCAGCCCTTCTACTACAAATGAGTCACTGACTGCTTCTGACCATTTTCCAAGAGCATTCAGTTGTATTTTTTTCTAGATGGGTTTCTTGCGCCACTTTTCAATGGTACTTTAGCAGCCTTCAGTGTTTAAAAATCTTTGTGATTGCAAGAAGCTAGTGCTGCACAGTGTACATGAATCGAAAATCCAATCGAAATCGAAATATGAGCTACTGCAATTTTCTTAAATCGCATGGGGCACAATTGTCATTATAAGAGAAATGTGTGTTGTTATCATTTTAATTCAAATATTGTGGTGCTGCAGAACTGTCCTGGCCTACACATCCTATTCTTCAGACTTAAGAGAACATCTTTGTTTGGTATCAATCAATGCAAAAATCAAACCATAATCATTTCAATATGTTTTTTTTTCATTAAAAAGGAGAATGAAGATCTACAAATTAATATTCCCTCTACAGATATATAAAAACATATCGCAATTAGAATATCAGTTAAAATCGCCACAGTTCGATTTTTTTTTTGCTAAATTCTTGAAGCCTTACAAGAAGCTACTTAATTCAGGGTCTTTGAGTGACCTCCAAAAAAGCGCTATATAAATCCTAACAATTATTATTATTAATAATTCACACTACTGTACTTGTTTCGTGCTTTCTTCCTCAGAGTCTGTTGGTTAATCAGACACAAAGCTTGTTCATAGAAATCTGTTTGACTGACTCTCCCTCTCTGTGATGTCTGAGCTTCCCACCAGTGCACGACTCTGCCACGCCAGAATCCAAATATTCAAAGCAATCTGTGCTTCCCAGCTGCATTTTTTCACACAATTGGAATGATTTGTTAACCTTACTCCAATAAGCTTTGAAAAAATTGTGAAAAAATATCAGCAAAAAAAGCACAAATGATTTGCAATAAAACATTTTATTTATTTGTATCGTATTTTTGACATCCATGTTCTTTTCTTTTTGTCCTGCTCTCTTCTCGTGCCAAAGATGACGAACCAGTTGGACCAATGTGAGTAGTAGTACATTTTAATATTCTCATTGCTACACACATTGTAATTCATTCAGAAAAAATTTGCTGCGTACTGTGATTTGAAATGCTATTACCTTAAGGTCACTAAATCATAACTGCCTGTTTTTTCCAGGAAAACAAATTCAACAAACAACCACAAGGACAAAAACACTCGCCAGCGGAATACAAAATAAGCAATTTACTCAAAGTAAGAAACTGTTGTAAGGGAATGGATGGTGGGTGGGGGCTAAAAATAGATCCTATTGTAGGGGATTATCCATCCAAAGTCACGCTTTCTTTTGTTGTTGTTTTTCCTCCACAGATGAGATGACTAAACTGCATTTTCTTGACTAAAACAAAAGGTGGTGGATAGAGCTCCGGGGGCAGTTTTGAAAAAAAGCATATCTTGTCTCATTCTATGAGAAACAATATCAGCGTAACACTGGCAACAAAAAGAACATAACGGCTGTCTTAAGCATGCCTTATTCAGTCTGACGGGGAGATTTCAGGATGACGAATAATGACAAATTCCGCCCACAAAAGGTGTACACATTCTCAATGTGCTGTTGGTGTCTACCTTATTGATTTTATCATGTCCTCCAAACGAGGCGATTCCCTTTTGTATTACATATCATGTACAATGCATGCAAGGTAATTACGCAATAGGATACTCAGAATAGATTTTTTTCTGTTGTTATCCCCTAGTGTGGCTTTTTTTTTTGCATCTAAAATGATTTTTTTTATGGAGTCATCCTTAAGTCATGCATATATATATATATATATATATATATATATATATATATATATATAATATATATATATATATATATATTATATAATATAATATATATATATATATATGTGTGTGTGTAAAAGTTAGTTTTATTCCTGAAAATTTGTACAGCATATCATGGTCATTAAACTATGTTTGATTTTGTGACATGAAGTCCATTTTTAAACAAGAAATTTTATTGTGAAGCGATGGCTTCAATGACTGGCAGTATTTCATTTTAATTGAGAGTGATTACAGAAAAATGGCTACTGTACTGTGTGTTTAAATATCTTAACAAAAATGATGTGTATTATTTTTATTTTATTTCCAGAGTAACTTAGATGTCTTGTATATGTTGAAGTATGAGTGTTCAAATGATAGCAAATCTGTATAAGAAAAAATATTTTTTTTTATATTTCCCGATTTAATTGATTGATTTTTTTGTTTTCTTTATCTGTATAGCATGGCTATAATCCTATGCAATATGTATTCTTAAATAGATATATGGAGGGCAGTTTGTTTTACTCAGTGAAGCTTTAATATTGTGGGATCACTTGGAAGCTGGCATAGCAAAATTCACTGCTGTAGCTGCATGACTCCTGTTTCAATACAATGTATAAATGTGTGTTCGCGGTGGAAATGGACCTGAAATAATTAATAAGGCAGGAACAGAGGGACCAGAGTATAATATAGCCACGAGAAAACATATGAGTGAGACCAATATTTTTTTTCTGAATAAAAAGTTTGAAAATGAATCAAAAAAACTGTTTTGAAAGTTCTTCCTATACCCACCTAAGTTAAAGTTGGAGTCCGCTATTTTGGAGATCTGCTACCTTTTGTACTGTGTGTGCACTGAAAAGAAATCCAGTGTTAATGCACAGCCTAGGCTCTGTAAATGGTATGTACGCAAACAGAGGTGGCCGTCCTTTGATAGCAACATGCCCGTTTACAGAGCATAGGCTGTGTATAACTCTGAATTTTTCTCTCAGCAAACACACAGTACAGAAAAGTATTGGATCGTGAGGAGATATTCACTGATTTCGACAAAAAAGTGATTTTAACAACAAGCGTTCTCCAGAATCACTGACTCCAACTTATAAATACCATCCTCTTCAAACCATAAACCATAACAAAGAAATAACGAGTAACAACATAACAAACATCACTCCACCAACATGCTGTGCTGCTGCCTACACAAAGTGCATAAGAGAAAAAGCACATTGCACTGACTTTGACCCTCCAGCCTACAGCGAGGCTTGTTGAGATGTTTCACTCTTGCAGCAGTTTCCTGAGCTCGCCCTCCACCTTCTCCACAAACGCGTGGAAGCTCGGGTCCAGCAGACAGACGCGCAGGATGGGCTCCATGTCTCCTTCCATAAGAGAAGCCTGGTGATACACCTGAGGCAGAGACACAGCTCCCTCACCCAGGAAATTCTGTGGAGGGGTCCAACAAATATTTTAGTGAAAATAAAAAAAAATATGAAAGGGAGATTGCTTTTAGAATTTAAGTTAAGACACTGCGTTTATGATTCAAGGTGAGACACTACAGGTGAATAGGGTAAACATGTTAACTCTTAGATATCACCATAAGACTTTGCCAGTTGATTACTTACATTAAAACAATTACATTTAAATTAAAATAAAATGTAAGTGATTTAGAAGTTCAAATTTTTGGTCCAGAGTATTGAGAAAAAAAACTAATGTCGAGATAATGGCTGTTAAAGATGGTTGTATAGGAGAAACAGACAAGGTTCAGTAAACATCCAAATGTACATGTTTGACCTTTTATTTATACAAGTATGAAAGAAGGCATGTTCAGAAGAAAAATAACAAAAAAAAATCTCAAAATCGATCAGAGCTTGTAAGAAACAATGTTTGTGCCTGCCGTGTCTCGACTTAAGGCAGTAAATTAACCCGGCACACATTCGGCCTGATGAAAATCAATAAAAACATTTTGCTCTTCAGTCAAATTGAACACAAAATCATAATGAATATGTTGTTAGTTGTTCGTTTCTAACTTTTTAAAAGATCAATACCTGGATGAGACGCTTGATGGACAAAGATCCTTGGGCCACCTCAGGTTCAACTCCCACTGCCCTTTCCTGCCAAGAATAAAAAAATAAATATATGAGATAGATGATAGATAATAGATAGATAGATAGATAGATAGATAGATAGATAGATAGATAGATAGATGATAGATAGATAGATAGATAGATAGATAGATAGATAGATAGATAGATAGATAGAATAGATAGATAGATAGATAGATAGATAGATAGATAGATAGATAGATAGATAGATAGATAGTTAATAGATAGATAGATAGATAGATAGAGATGGATGGACGGACAGACAGACAGACAGATAGAAAGACAGACAAACCGTATTTGACAAACATGGCACAACAACACAGGGTTAAGGGGTCAATCAATGGCTTCATTATTAATTGAAATATATCCAGCCCTCAAAGCCCTTTCATCTTTACTGTGAACTTCTTCAGTGAACCTGTTCGCTAAAGGTCACATTCAAACCCACGGCAAAATCCATTCCTTTCTCAGTCCTTCATGTGAAAGGTGGAGTCAGCGATTCTGGAGAATAATTTTTGTCTAAATCCCTGTGGGTATTTAAACACGGGATCCACTAAATCACATACACACACACACACACACACACACTCCAATTCATGTACACACTGCACCTTACTGCTCTTTTGCACTTCCGGTTGGACGCTAAACCTAATTTCGTTGTCTCTGTACTTGTACTCTGCACAATGACAATAAAGTGAATCCTTTCCAATCCAATCCGGAGCCTAGGCTGTGTAGTAACACCTGATTTTTTTCAGTGTGCACGCAGTACGGACAGGTAGCCGATCGTGAGGAGATATTCACGGATTTTGAAAAAAAGTGATTTTGACAACAAGCATCATTCAAAATCGCTGACTCCACCTTTAAATATTGTAATTTTTATCAAATTATTTAACCATACGCTCAGATAATGTGCATTTCAACAAATGAAATGCCTTGATGATATGTTATATTGTTAGTCTTTTATCTTTTGGACAATTTGTTTTCTTCATAATCAACAAATGTGTCCGTTAAAGGCAATATTAGAAGCAAATGTCTTCAGATGCTTAAAGGATATGCAACTTTAATAGCTGTATTGAATCAATTATGTGTTTTATTGCTTCACATTCCTGTCTATGTGTCTGTATTTTGGGGTGGGGACATTTCTAACCATATATTGCATTGTGATTGGCTAAGAACTCATGTGCAGTATATACGCTATCTCATCCACCCACTGTGGTTGTAGTGTCACCTCTAAGAATCAGACAGTGTTGTAAATAGCACCATCTAGTGAGCGTCAAATGGCCACTGTTCCTGAAGCTAGATGGCTATACAGCATAATGAAAATATAAAACTTCAATTAACATTACACTGACAGGCTTTTTATAATTGTTCAGAAAAACTGTACAATCAGTGAAAATCAAAGATGACGCCATGAAGAAAAAGTAATAGCTTGTTGACACAGTACAGCCACAAACCAGACTAGCAGCTTCAAGTTACCACCAATGTCTTAGGCAGTGTTGGACAAGTTACGCAGAAATTGTAATAAGTTGCTCTAAACTTCATCAATTATTTAAAATGCTATAATATTACTTTTGAAAATAAATCTGCTGATAATACACAGCATAGGCTCTGTAAACTGATACGTAAACAAAGGGGCCCATCATAGCTAGAAACATACCAGTTTACGGTGCCTAGGCTGTGTATTAACACTGGACTTTTTTTCCCAGGCACACACACAGTACGGACAGGTAGTGGATTGTGAGGACCTATTCACTGATTTTGACAATAACCATTCTCTAGAATCACTGACTCCACCTTTAACGAGTAACAAGTTACTACCCAACACTGATCTTAGGCGTATTGTGAGGGTAGTCTACGCAAATCAAATTTTTAACATACCAACATCTGATAAGTGCAATAGGTGCAATCAACACAAATAGACATTTAATTTGAAAAAAAATTGTTCTAAAGTGAGCTACCTGAGGGGCGTTTTGGTCGTGTAGTGGATATATCGCGAACCATATTGGCTCAGGCCTCGTTGCAGTGGTCGCGGGTTCAAATCCGACCCGTGGACCTTTACTGCATGGCATTCCCCCTCTCTCTCTGTCTCCCCATTTCAACTCTGTACTATCAAGTAAAGCTTGAAAAAATCAAAAAAAAAAATCATCTTAAATAGTGAGCAACCTGTATGTCTGGCTGGGTGACCTCCTCCTCAGCAGCGGGGGTCTGATTAAGGAGCAGTGGGGCGTCACTCTGAGTGGAGACAGTCAGGTACTTTGACAGCTTTCCCACAGCACTTAAACACTCCTTTACGGCCTCTGCCGCGCTGCTGCCATCAAACTGCATCCTTATCATGCGGCTCTCGCCCTGCAGGAATCCATCAACAACATTCAATGTGTCAATCAAAACAGTGCAGACAAGAACAACAGCATTTTCTTAAATTGAAAAATGGTTTGGTTAAGATGGAGTTGAATTAGATTATCAGGTACCTCATGTCCGAACACAGCAATGAAAAGCTCATTTTGATTTTGGATTATTTATTTTCTATTATTATGTACAGTATATTTGCCTATTTCATTTATTTACTTATTGCATTGCTTGTTCTGTCTTTTTTTTTTATTTGAATCTCTGATTATACTTATATATGAAAAAGTAATTGTTTAAACAAATGTTTTAAATATTATTCAAAAACTTATCAAATGAGCAAAAAATAAAATATATATTTTTTTAAATCGAAACCTTGAGGATTATTAATTTATTTTTTGCTTTTCAATTTATCCGGTGTAAAAATTATCATTATGTTGAATTTGCAAGGGAATTGGAGTAGAAGGACCTTTATATTACAGTAAGGACGTACTGTGAGAAAAGCCCCACCCATTGTAGGACTGCAGTGCATGTCACGACTCACCTTGGCAATGAATCGAAACATCAGGTTATCAGATTTCTGGTGGACTTTAAGAAAATCTGGGGCTCCGAGCAAAGGGATCGTGTCCTGAGAAAATACAACAGAAATAATCAATCGATCAATCAATCAATCAATCAATCAATCCATTTTTATTTATATCGCGCTTTTCATACTCATGAGTAGCTCAAAGTGCCTTACAGAGATTAAAAACAACAACAGAAAAATAAAAAACAGCAAATAAAATCAAGAGTAGAAAATTAAAAGAACCCAACCCTCACACCCCCATAGACATGCACAGAGACATACACACATACATGCACACACTCACACATACGCACGCAGACACACAAACTCACACACTCACACATACACTAGCTTTCACTAAAGAGACAAAACATTGTCAGCACCAAGGATATGGATGAAAAGAATGTAAAATCCTATTCATTGTATTACATTATCAAATCAATTAATCGATATTTTATTGACCCCTTGGGAAAACTTTTATTGGACACTGGCTCTGAATAACTTAGCAGCACTTACAATAAGGACCAATAAATAAAAACAACAAGACAAAAGTCAATAAATAGAAAAAAAAAATTAAAAATACCAACAATACAATCCACATATAAACAAAAGTGCATATTATCAATGAGAGCCACACACAGTACAACACTATGTATATTGCTATTGACAGCAACCAGTACTGCCTCAAAAAGTATTATTTTTCAAAGTAAAAGGGGATCATTTTGACTCATCCACTTGGACAAAATAGAGTTTTACTGTTCTTTCAAACAGACTAGAAGAAAAACTAGTTACCCAAACCTGTCTGCAGGGGGCTCTGTTTACTCAGTTACTCAGTTCTGAGGCTTATGATAAGCTTTTTACACACATAATCAATAAAGCGATAGCATATTATTGTGTTTAGAATATTTTGTTAAATGGTCTTTACAGACGCATTTGTTTTGGCTTTGAAAATAATAATGTAGGCACATTGTATAATGGAGCTGCACCAGGGAGTACTACTGTACTGTAGCACCATCATTCCACATCCAATGTTAAAGGTCTCATATTATGCTCTTTTCTGTCAATATTATATGGTCTTAGAGGTCCCTAATACGTTTTTTTTTAGTTGTTAGCTGAAAAAATTGTTCAGATCATTTACTGTAGCATATGCCTCTACACCCTGATTGTCCTCTGGTCTCTGATGAGCTATATTTGTGCGATCTGGCTGGCCCCTCCCACCTCTCTGCCGGGCTTTCTTTATATGGCCATGGGGCTCTCCCACCGTCTCTGCCGTGCTCTCGCGATACTAGAGAGACACTACGTGAGTCGTGACTGCGAACACAGTTGTTTACTCAGAGGCAGCTAAGAGAACAGTTTGACATGACCTGACATGATTAAAACCAGTGAAAACAGTAGCTTGATTTCTACAGGAATATCTTCCCATCCTTTGTCATGTTAAAAACGAGTAATTTTCAGACTGCTGTGGGAGTATAAACAGCGTGTTATGAGCAAAACTTGGTGCTACAACAGAAGCTACATGGGCGCTAACGCTAAAAATAAGACTCAGACGATAAATTAAACTAAAAGTACCACACAAATCAGTGAAAAAAATATATTCAAAATTGACTTCCACACTATTAAGTTACAATCCTTTGTCCTATTAAAAACGAGGCATTTCCAGACTGGTCTGGGTGAAAGAATTATGTTTTTATGAGCAAAAGCTGAATGCTTGTCTCGAAGCTAGCTCGGAAGCTACGGCTAAAAATACCACACAAATCAGTGAAAAAAATATATTCAAAATTGACTTCCACACTATTAAGTTACAATCCTTTGTCCTATTAAAAACGAGGCATTTCCAGACTAGTCTGGGTAATAGAATTATGTTTTTATGAGCAAAAGCTGAATGCTTGTCTCGAAGCTAGCTCAGAAGCTACGGCTAAAAATACCACACAAATCAGTGAAAAAAATATATTCAAAATTGACTTCCACACTATTAAGTTACAATCCTTTGTCCTATTAAAAACGAGGCATTTCCAGACTAGTCTGGGTAATAGAATTATGTTTTTATGAGCAAAAGCTGAATGCTTGTCTCGAAGCTAGCTCGGAAGCTACGGCTAAAAATACCACACAAATCAGTGAAAAAAATATATTCAAAATTGACTTCCACACTATTAAGTTACAATCCTTTGTCCTATTAAAAACGAGGCATTTCCAGACTAGTCTGGGTAATAGAATTATGTTTTTATGAGCAAAAGTTGAATGCTTGTCTCGAAGCTAGCTCAGAAGCTACGGCTAAAAATACCACACAAATCAGTGAAAAAAATATATTCAAATTTGACTTCCACACTATTAAGTTACAATCCTTTGTCCTATTAAAAACGAGGCATTTCCAGACTAGTCTGGGTAATAGAATTATGTTTTTATGAGCAAAAGTTGAATGCTTGTCCCAAAGCTAAATAGCTATACACCAGTCAGGCAAAAATACCAATAAAAACATTTCTTTCAGTTTCACTGTTTGCAAAAACCCACAAGTAGCTTCCTATCCGTTGTGTTACTAAAAACGAGGCATAGACTGCTGTGGATAAGATAAATGAGTGGAGTATGATGAGCAAAAGCATTCTGTGTTGGTGTATGTAACATTCACAATAGGCTATGGGCATCTTGTCGCTTAGCGGGGAAAACAACATGGCAGCCATCCATCGGATCTCGGGGCCGTGGACCAATAAGAAATGGGGGGGGGGGTGGGGTTATCAGACCTTTTTTTTTTTTTTTTTTTTTTTTTTTTTAGACGACTGCACGGTGGACGTGCATCGGAAGCATGGACATATATAGAAAATATGGGGATGTGGCTGTGCCGGCTGTGACGACATAGCCGGCGAGAATTCTGACTGGAGTAAATGTGGGGGGAGGGGTGGGGGTTTCAGAAAGGGGGAGAGTGAGAAAAGGAGAGATTGTTATTTTTTTTGATATTTTGGCAGTCTCTAGGCACACCGTGGCCCCATGGATATGTTAGAACACATTTAAAAAGTGCATTTAGCATAATATGGGACCTTTAATATTCACAATTTTGAAACTGAATGTACTCTCACACTCAGTCATTTAATAACAGTAATTTTACTTAAGGTGAAGTCAGTGATTCTGGAGAAAGCTTGTTATCAAAATCACTTTTTGTCAAAAATCAGTAAATATTTCCTCGCGATCCGCTACCTGTCCGTATACTGTGTGTGCACAAAAGAAAAAATTTGGTGTAAATACAAAAGACTAGGCTCATGTTTCGAGCTTGGTGGGTCCCCTTTGTTTACATAAGCTGTTTTAACACATACCAGTTTACAGAGCCTAGGCTGTGTATTAACACCAGATTAAGTGTTTCTCCAAAATCACGGACTCCACCTTTAACCATCAACAGATGCAGATACTTCCATACAGCGGTCACTAAATTGGTTTGGTTGGAATTAAAATTATGTTCAAATCATATCCCACCTGCTTCCAGACATAGGGGAGAAACTGGACCGGCATATGAAACAGTTCTCTGGCCCATTCTCATGAAAACACACCAACTGAGGGAATGTCTTTTTGAAGAATGCTGTTTCATGCCTCGCTCTTTCCAGTTTCCAAAAACTTCAAGAAGAGTGAATCTCTGCCAAAGCCACTGTAGATCAATGCTAAGGTGGCAGGTAGCAGACTGACCAACTGGTTATGGCTGGTTTGTCTTTTTAAATGGTCACAATCTGCTGCAGTGTGAAAAAGTCTGAGCTCCTGTGCCAGTGTCGGGGAGGCCACACCAGTTTGTAAACGCTGCCATACTGAGAAATACATGAAAAGTTTTGAGGAGCTGATAGGCTTAATCATTTTTTGTCAACTCATTTGGCGATGGCTTGAATGTAATCGACATTCATCAATAGTAAAAACAGTTACGCAGTTTAGCTTTAACATTGTTTGGTAATGGCCTGTAAGGTCAGGAATATCCATACATCCATATTAAACAGCAAAATACTCGTTTTGTTTCAAAGACACTTCCAAAACTTTCCTTCATACCTTATCATGTTATAGCCTTTAAGCCTGAGCTCTCTGTATTATAACGTGCTGGGCATTTCACTGCACCCAATCTCTAATAGAGCCGTCTATCATCCGCGGTGAAAGCTCTCCTTAGTCTGACCTGAATATCCGTCCGGCTCGGCTCACTGCTGCAGCAAGATAGCTCTGTCACCTGCCAGCGCCCCATTAACCAGACATAGTGCCTCAAGTTTCTGTTGTGTGCAAGGTACAAAGTTAACTTTTTTTATGTTTGAAAGGGTCGGGGGCGGTAATGCAGTGATACAGTATTGGGGTATTGTAAAAATAGCAACGGCATTCCTTTAATCACCCTCATGAAAAAATGTGCTGTGTCATAGTGCTAGGCTGCGGTGGACCCCCTTTGTTTACATATCCTTTGTTTACATACCAGTTTACAGAGCCTAGGCTGTGTATCAACAATTCTGTATACTAGCGCACACACAGCACAGACAGGTAGCGATCATGAGGAGACATTCACTGATTTTGAAAAAAAATATTTGGAAAGGTTTAAAGGTATTAGGTATTAAAGTAAAGGTTTAATAAGTATAATTGGATACCGCCCAACCCTGATGTCTTAAGGCCATAAAAGTTGTTAAAAGCCCCACATCCATGCTCTACTTTTACTATATAACATGCCTAACCAGCTTGCAGTGTACCACACTAACAGGTAAGGGTTACCTGCTGAAAATGCTGCTTTACATAATGTAATAGTGTTTACCCTTATTTGTGATGTAATTTGAATAATGCACAGCCATGATTGTCTATTACCGTTACGGAGCCTGCTTGCTGCTTGTACTGAATAAGATGATCATGTCACTCTGCTGTGCCAGGGCTGGCAGCAAACCAACGGTCTACCAGGGGAAATGTCAAGTTCATGCTCCGTGATGCATGGAGAGAGGAAATTGAATCAAGACATGTAAATCCACACCCAATGTTCTAGACTGGCGCAGGGAAAATATTTCTATCTGCAAAAAAAAGGGGTATTTGTATGTCACTTGCCAGTTCTTAATGTGCATTGCTAACTCTTCTATGGTCATTTGAGCGATTCTCTGCTTATGAAAGAGGGATGAAGAGTGGGATGGGATTGAATTGTGTGAAATGGATTAAAGTAGCTGCAAGGAACTTATTTTCTGAAACAGTCTAATTTTTTTATCTGGTGATCATACATGACATGTCACAGCAAACGAGACCATCAGTGTAAAGAATGCTATTTTTATATGTATTTTCTTAATGCCTTTGTCATGGGTCATCACCCATGAACTAGCTGGCGTCGTAAAAATACCGCTACCGCTTTGGTCCAAAGGGGCTGCAAGAATGAACACAAACGGAAAGTTCCTCGGAGCACCTTTGATGTAAAAATGTTGTAAAAATGAAAATACTTGCCTTTTTTCTATTTGTACTTAGTACTACTGTCTGATTTGTTGCTTTGTATACTGAAGACTGAATTCCAAAATGTTCCTAAATAATATTATTAAATCTATTTTGAAATTGTACCCAAAAACCTCTGAAGGATATTTGGTTTGACTCACTCACCAAACACCAAAACACTTCTCAGATTAAAATATCCAGGATTTACCATTTTGGGCATGAAATGTCAAGAACTTCAGCATAATATTTCCTAGGGCCTTCATTCTTATCGATCCTTTTGTCTGGAGGACGATTGCTGTTTTCTGTTTTCTGATTTCTTTTACACCAACATTAAATTACTGAATATACTGTATACGCATGTGACAAATAAAGTATTCTGTATCCTTGAATCTTTGTTACACATTTACTTCCCATAAAATCTGCTGTGAGATTGGTGCCATTTATCTTTAGCTAGTTTGTGAAAGTGAAAAATTAAAACTGCGCACTTGTGCCATCGAAAATAAAAAATTGAATATCTCTTCACGATCTGCTACCTGTTCGTACTGTGTGTGTGTTGTGCTGAAAAAAAATCCAGTATTAAACCACAGCCTAGGCTCTGAAAACTGGCATGTTGGTAGTTGTGGTTGGCCAGTTTAAACCCCTGTGTTTACAAAACCGTTTACGGAGACCTAGGCTACGTATTAACAATGGATTTTTTTTTCGCGTAGAGACAGTACGGAAAAGTAGCGGATCGTGAGGAGATATTAACCGATTTTGTCCATGATGCTTGATCTAAACATACAGTGTAACACAATCTTGTTTTTCATAAAGGAGAAAGCATACAACTACAGATACAAACTGGAAAATAAAAACAGTCAGTGCGGCCATGTTGTTTTCTTACCAAGCTTTCCTGTCCCTGCAGCACCAGCAAGAATCCAGACTCCACAATCGAGAGTAAAATCTCAGGTTTATTGACATTTGCCTCAAAAACCTGGTGGAAGAGAAGATCATTTGAGTCATTGAAAAGGTCACAGTGAGGAATTCCTTTTCCTGATCAACTTGTAATATATTTATCTACAACCTTTAGATGGTGTGTTTGCTTAAATTGGAATTTGTAATGTCTTTAAATCAAGGTTAAGGAGGCAGTCTAGGAGCAATGAATTATACATTTCTATAATTTCTGTGTGTCTGATTTTTCATCATATTTAGGTAAAGCACAGTTGATATAATAATAAAATATACTTAATTAATTATCTTTAAATGGTAAAATGTGATCTCTTATTCAAAATTGCACTACCAATGTAGATCGCGAGCATCTAGAATAATAATGATTTTATATCATAAAATCAGTCAGATAAAATCTTGTCATTCCACCCTCACAAATTGACTTGAACTGTGTATTACATCTGCACCTTATCTCATTGTAATCACATTGTTCCTAATCTATGCTGAGTATTACTATAGTTATACGTTCAGAGCGGTCGGTCACACAGTAGCATACAGTGTATAATGAAGGTAGGCTTTGGTTTCACAGCCCCATCCATTCATGTTGTGACGTCACAGCGAACGTACAGCGAACACACACAGCTCCAGTTTGCCATCTAGAGTCCGAAGCATTCAGTGAAAGACAAAACTACAATCCTTGAACTACATTTCTCTACACAACAGAGGCAAACAAAAAAAAAGGTCCATCATTCTTGCACACGAAAAATAAACTGTCTTTATAGGTCCATGGAAAGAAAAGAGATGAAAAAAATGGACAACTGAACAAATGTGGGACGGTTGATTGTGTGAATTAGCAGGAAAAACAGACATCTACAAGTCTTCAACTCGTTAAAAAAGTTGGATGCAAAACGAATGGTTTCCTAATTTTTGACACGTTATCACTAAATGATTAATTGATTTCTCGAGAAATACAGAAAAAGACAGATGTAGGCCTAGCAATAATGAAAATATCATTATTCAGGAAGACAGAAAAAACTTTAAAAGTTCAATGGGCTGTGTGTAATGATGACTGGCACATCGCCTTGCACAGACAAAGGCAGGTACCCAGCAGGTAAGTCCCCAGAAAAATGATATAAAGAAATACAAACAATATATAAAGTGTGTTTAAATAAGTTTGTGCACATACTAATAGTATAGTGAGCCAATGCACCTGCAGTTACGGTGGCTGTTAGCTGCCAAATTGTGGTTAACAGGCTTTGCGATACTACAAACAAGATAGCCTAGCTTAAAAACGTAGGGAAAACTGGCTAATTTACAAAAAAAGTAATAGTCAGTTACCTTCCAAGGCTGTCCACCTGTTTTCTCACAACCTGGGACGAACCGCCCGTAGCGTTTTAACCGCCATGCCTGACTGGTGTCCATGTTCAGTAGAAATAAGAAATAAGAAACGTTGTTTTCTTTGTTGATATTTGTCTTGATATGCTAACGTACACCTGACGCACGCGCCACAGTAAAGTGAGCAAGCCCGTCTGCGTGTTGGCGCGCGCACACTCCGAAGACAATGCACAATAATCAAAAAAGAGAGAGTGCATGGGGGGGGGGGGGGTTTACAGTTTTTGTTCTATTCTTTTTTTTTCTTTTTTTTTACATGCAAAGACAAACAAATTAATCTCTAAAACAAATGTCTGTATTTTGTTCGTTATTATGCTTTGTGTAGGCCTATTCATTCTCCTTTTTTTTCTTTTTTTTGCTCAATGCTTTGGCAATGTTACCTTTTTATTGTTTTCCATGCCAATAAAGCCCCTTGAATTGAATAGATAGTAGATAGATAATAGATAGATAGATAGATAGATAGATAGATAGATAGATAGATAGAATAGATAGATAGATAGATAGATTAGATAGATAGATAGATAGATAGATAGATAGATATAGACCTGCCTACACATTGAATATATTGAACACATAGGCTTATACAGTAGCCTACATCTATGCTATCTATCTATTTAACCCGTCTCACCCTCAAACATCCTCAGGGAGAACTGTTGACCCTGGTCTGTGTGAAGTTATGTGTGAATATATATTTATTGTCAAACATATATACACAATACTCATAGGCCTACATCTGCAATAATATCAGCGAATAAAGCCAATGTATTGGTCCAGCTATACAATGTCTGCCATGTCTACCAGAAAACAGGTTAGTATAAAACAAGAGAGACAAAGCATGGCTAGGACATAAGACATGAGACAAGAAGCAGTTGTTTTTTTTGGCATTTATGTAGTTTTATTTTCTTGTTATCTCTACGTGTCATCTCTCTCTTGTTGACATCGCAGTGTGTGAATGAATAAAACCTGGATCCCTGTAAAGCTGAACAGTTCAATACGTTGCTGAAGACTCACTTTTGTTGCATTGGCTTAAAGGCCACTTTGACACTCCTAACTCCTGATGTTGTTTTTAAATGTGCTATATAACTCATTTTGACTTCGACTTTATAAGTGTGTGTCACTATACTGGTTGTGCTCTATTTGATTTTGCTGACTGAGTTCCCAATAGTCCAGCTTGGTGTTCAGTTTGTTATCGAGTCGCTTTATCAAATTGGCCCAAAGCGACTCTAATGTGTGTTTTAACTGCTTTAAACTGGGGCGTTACAACCCTGCAGGCTGCAGCACTGTCTTGTTCACCTCAAATGAATTTGCAACTAGTCTGGCTAGAAGTCATTCAGCAATGTATTTAGTTTTGAGGGGGAGCCAAAGCGACACCATGCAGTAGTAAAAAAAGAAACAAAACGATATTCCTTTTGCATCATGTTTGACTTGTGTCACATAATTGTGTTAGACTTTTTGACATTGATTTGAATATAATGCAACGAAACAATAAGACAGTATTGATAGATAAGTCAAATGTAGCATTATGCTTACATTGTGTCAATCATGTTGCTATGATTTTGCAATGATAATACAATTAGTTTTGTACAATTATAATGTGAGCAAATATATTGGGCTTGCCATGGAATTTTTCATGTGAAAATGATTGTGAAACGTAATGGCCATCACTGAATTAAAAAAATTATGATTATTTTAACCAGATGATTAGATAGGAATAACTAGGAAACATAGCAAAGTAAATAGTAATCCCAAGGGATATTACTGGCAATGTGTTGTGGCAACATCTTTATGGACACGTTGCATTAAACATCCTTAATTGGACAAATAACACAAAATGAAAATGTAGCCTATGTTGCCATTTGACGTGTCAGTTAAATACCAATCCTTGTATATGGAAGCCTGCTGATGGAACACCATCGCCAAATCATTGACGAACTCTTTCCAGCTTCAACTTGTAGCCTATGTGCGCAAATTACGCATTGGATCATACTGATAAGACGGAACGCAAGTGTTGCCCAAATAGACCTGTACAATGATGTTACGTGTAGCCGTAACTTAAGAACACTAGAGCTTTTTTTTTAAGAATGGGGAAGAGCATTCCCCTTTAAACAAGGTGGGCTGAGCTTATATTTGCGGTTCTCGCTCCTATGGCAACCCCAATAGATCAGCCAGCAGCATCATGAATATTCACAATTCAACCAAAAAACGCACCATGACTATGGATCAGTGATGTCAGCAGCAGAAGCAACGGCGCCTGGAATGCTCTGTTTGTCTGCTGTATTTTTATTTATTTTTTTACAAGATTGTGTGGCGGTGTTTTGATGACAAGCTGGCAAAAGACATCTGGTTGAAAGAGCATCATCTTCCCTCCGCCTCTGTCGCGCGTGACCTTTCCCTCTCCAGTCTCCCGGTCAGTCGGTGCGTCTCTCACATGTCACGCTAAGGTGACTTTCAAGCAGTTTTTTTTTTTTTGTGTTGCACTTTTTGCGCACAATGTCGGAACGGCACAAAGATGTAGCCTACAACGGGGACTCAGCAGCTGCAGTGGCCAATTATGCGCGTGAGGAGGACATATGCAAACACTGTCAGGTAGTGTAGTCTAATTAAGGAAGAAGAAGAAAAGAGTGTGTCTCGTCTGTGTTAGTGGAGTGAGCCGCGGCGGTCCATGTATGACATGTGCATCAGCAGCAGAAGCAGCATCATCAGGCTTTCAGGGATTCTGATCGCTCTCACGAACTGATAGGGGAAAGGGGGAGGCGCGCGCAATAATCGTTACAATTCCAGCCTGGTGGTTGGTAGGTAGCCCACAAACAAGTCTGGATTATATCAGTTTGCGTGGCGTCTTCTCAATGTCATAATGGAACGGCTGCACTCCTCCATGCGTAAAAGGCTCTACAGTTTACCCCAGCACATCGGCGGACCGAATAAAGCCTCTATCATGGGCGAGGAAGACGGGGAAGGAGACGGCGGAGGGGACAAGGACACGAGGCGAAAGAGTCTCCGGATGAAAGCCATGCCTTGCCCGTCTCCCACACCGACCTCTGTGGGCAGCTGCAAAGGCATTGTCACCGCGGA
This sequence comes from Ammodytes dubius, assembly GCA_026122265.1. NCBI lineage: Eukaryota > Metazoa > Chordata > Actinopteri > Uranoscopiformes > Ammodytidae > Ammodytes > Ammodytes dubius. The sequence goes on along the minus strand of CM047505.1, from coordinate 30,150,920 downwards.
GACCAGAAGAAGTGGCGGCGAGTCGCGTGAGTGTGTGGTCATGGAGACGGTGGACGTTGGGCGACCGTTGAAGACCACCAGTTCGAATGGGGATTGCAGGAGATTTCGTGGCAGCCTCTCGTCCATCACAAGTAGTCGGCATGTCCACGATTCGGACCTGGCAGCGGAGGAGAGGCGTCTTATCACT